>JAPPVO010000016.1:100050762-100491276 GCA_030407325.1 Camellia japonica | reverse complement strand
TTCGGCTTCAGCAGATGATTGTGCCACAGTTTGTTGTTTCTTGGATGACCATGAAATTACGCCCGATCCAAGAGAAAATGCATACCCAGAAATGCTTCTCATATCATCAACACATTTGGAAATACTCTTCAAATCCTGGAAGACGCCAATGATCCTCTGCTAGTCACCTGCAAAGACCACACACTCCGGTCGGGGGTGCGCGAATTAGCACTCCGACGGACAAGTCAGCTCTTCTCCTCAAGAAAGCTTGTTCACTAAGTTTTTTAGAAGTGATTCTTACATACCTTTCCTAGTCCATTGCCATTATATTTATACTCATTTTTTTTTCTGATCCTCGGGGCCAGGGCCTGTCTTTTCAATCATTACCTATTCCATTATTCGGCCTAGGGATCCTTCCCCATTCGGCCTACTTATCCTGTTCGGCCCCTTTATTCCTTGCGGGATAGTTGCCGTCTAGCGTCAGCTGCGAAATATGCCTCCTTTAGCCTGTGCCAATTATTCGGCTACCACACTGTGTTATGACTGTGTGCCAATGAACAGAGTGTTATGTTTGTGAGCTGCGTGCCAAATGAACATAATACTTTGTTGTGAGCTGTGTGCCAAATTAACAGAGTGTTATGTTGTGAGCTGCGTGCCAAATTAATAGAATACTGTGTTGTGAGCTGTGTGCCAAATTAACAGAGTGTTGTGTTGTGGGTTGTGTGCCAAATGAATAGAATGCTATGTTATGAGCTACCTGCCAAATTAGCAGAGTGTTGTGTATGAGTTGTGTGCCAAATGAATAGAATGCTGTGTTATGAGCTGCGCGCCAAATTAACAGAGTGTTATGTATGAGCTGTGTGCCAAATGAACAGGATGATGTGTTGTGAGTTATGTTCAGAACGAGCAGAAGCGCTGTATATGTAAATAAGTTCAGAACGAGCAGATATAATACGTAGTGAAACACCATACTCTTGGAGCTGAGGCACCCAGAAGCTGGTTTTGGTGTTTTTGTATTGGTTTGAGCTCAGAAAAGCTGCTGGAGTTGCAGCTTTGAAGTTTTTCTTCAAGGGTGAGTCAACTAGCCCTTTAAAGCTTTATTTTGATTAAGCTTTCGGACCTATTTGCATGATTATTTTGGCTTGACTTTCTACTGCAAAAAGTTCTGATTTTTAGTGCTTAACATGTTTGTTTAAGGTCTCTTTAGTGTTGGGGGTGGTCTACCCCCTTTTGTGCCTTGTTTTGCCTTATTTTGGGCCATCACTTTAGACCTTTGTGATCACCTTTGCATGACCTTTTTACCACTGAATTCTAGAGGAATTTCAGTGGTGGAAAGTGTGTTTTGAGGTCTTAAATAGGAGGGGGTTGTCCCCCCCTCCTCTTCTCTTGTTTGTTGGTGTTGATGATTCATCAAAGGAGCATGTAGCTCTATCTTCTTGAAGCTTTGTTTGAGCACTTTTTTTGTGACCTCTTAGACCTGCCATGACTCTGTTTTTGGTTGTCTTGGTCACCCCTTGCATGCTTCTTGTATGTGTAGTGTAATCCTACTTGAAGCTTTTCAAAGTAGCATGCCTTTCTAGCATGTTTTGGTTCTATCTCAGCAGGTTTTTGGTGTTGTTTTGCCGTGGCATACCTCTGTTTTAGCTTGGTTGAGTCACCACTTGCAAGTATTCTACACTTGTAGTGTAATTTTGCAATCTAGCCTAACATGCATCATGCTTTGGACCATCATTCTAGCATGACTTTGGCTCCACTCCAGCAAGTTTTTGGTCATATTTTAGCATGCTCTAGGTCTGATTTAAGTGTTTCGGGTCATGCATGCCTTGCTTTGTATAGCCATATTGCATTCTAGTTCATTAGCATGCATTGCTTGGGCTATTTGCATGATTTGGTATCATTTGTTATGGGATTTCAGAGCATTTTTCATTGCCATGCCCTCACATATTTTACTCATTCAATGCTTTGGAGGGTTGGTTCTTTATGCCTGAAGTATGAACCATTGTGCATGCCATCTTGCCTAAGCTTTTGGGTTACCATTTCAGTGTGTTTTTGGTCTTGTTTTGCCATAATACAACTCTGATTTTTGTTGGTGAAGTCATCCCATGCTTGGTTTTGGTAGGTGTAGTGTATTCCTCCTTATTGGCCTTGCATACTTCATGCCCTTCATGCTAGCATGTGTTAGCTCTAGTCCATACATGTTTTAGCATCATTTTGACATGCTCTAGGACTGTTTTTTGTTGCCTTGGCCTTTTGGTTCATGTATTGCATAGCTATAGTGCAAGTGCCTATGCTAGTTTCAAGCTTTGAGCCTCCTAGCATGCTTCATTTGTGACATGTACATGATTTGGCATCATTTACCATGTTATTTTAGAGCATATAGTATTTCCATGCTCCCGCTTCTTTCACTCTTTGAGTGCCTTTAAAGGTTGTGCATTATTGCCTTGTTTGTGGACCAATGCATATGCATGCATGCCTAGACCTTTGAGCCCCCATCTCAGCATGTTTTGGTCCTTGTTTTGACCTATTTGAGCTCTGTCCATGATTGGTTCATTCATTTGTGCCATGCATTGCATGCCTCTTGTGTAGTCCCTTTTGGTAGCCTTGTGTTTAAGGGCTCTTGCATACCATACTTGTGTTGTTTGAGTGGTTTGGCACCATTTCATACATGATTTCAGAGCTTATAGTGTTGTCACACTTCCATGTTTTTCACTCTTTAAGTGCTCTTGAGAGTCACATCTTAATGCCTTAATTCTTGAGCCAATTGGCATGCATGCTTGTATATGCTTTTAGACTTCATTTTCAGCATGTTTTGGCCATTGTCTTGGCATGCATGAAGCTTGTTTGAGATTGGTTTGGTCCATTGAGTGTTGCGTTACATAGCCCTTGCCATGTCCATTATGTTTGCATGCTCATGTTGCATTGCATTGTGTGTTCATGCCTTGCATTGCATTGTGTGTGCATGCCTTGCATTGTGTTTGGAATCTTGTGCATGCATTGCATTGTGTTTGGATTGGGTGTTAATCCAAACACGAGAAACGAGGGACGTTTCATACTTGAAGTGATGAAACGTGCCTCATTTCTCAGTCACCGACGCTCTTGATCATGCATGATAGAGTTTAAGGCCCTTATGTGTTATTTGTGCATTCATTTACATTGATTCGTGCAAACTTGGCTTCTTGGCCATCGTGCATTACGATGCTCAGTTGGTGGCCCGAGAGTTGAGAACCGCACTCCCTTGAGCTTAAAAAATGATAGGGAGGATGGTTGTGCACACATATCTTGCAAATGCACTGCCATGCCCCTTCTTGTTCTCTATTGCAGCAAGCTGGAGTGCGCAGAATTTTCTGGTTGGCAGACTAGTAAAAGTGGCTGGCCGACCACTTTTTTTGGTCTGTAGCAAAGGTAAGTGGTCAGCAGGTGGTTGGCAACACCAATAAGTGGTCGGCAATGCTTCTGGAGGTGCCCATGATGGAGTAAAAGCTATCTGGAACTTTGTACAGTGTTCTGAGAACAATTGCAAACAGAGGCAAGTTGGGGCATCGCGATGAATTTCCGAATGAGGTGACCGAGCATGCATGCACTTCTCGCCCTGAGGACCTTTTCTTTTACTGCTTTACTTAGCTTATTTACTTAGCGAGCTAATGCTTTGGTTTTGTACTTGAGTAGTTAATGCAAATAGCTATTTGTTTCAATTTGGATTGTAATATTTAATTAGCTAGAATTAGTTAATTAGTTTACTTGTAATAATTAGTTTAATTAGCTTAGATTAGCTAGTTAGCTTATTATTTGGACGCTCCGTCGAGAGGGCACATTGTTGTAATAAGTGTGCGTGCGTGTCTTCCAACCCCCATTTATTTCTCCCTTTTACTTATCAGCTTTCGATGGTTAGTTTTAGGGCATATTTCAATTAGCATCCTTATGCTAGCATGCGTGCATCCATTCATCTGTCTTGGATGCACCGGGCTTAGCGCATCATACAAACTGCATTGTATTTCAATTCCAATTTGAATACATATTATCTAATTGCATTCACATGACATCTTAGAATAGCCGAGCCTATCTTAGTTTGCATTTTCGCATGCGTTGCATTAGGCATTGTTAACATAGCTAGGATCATGCATTGATTACTAACTAGCTTCTGTTTTGGGCTCGGAGTACTAGGTAAGCTTTTACGCTTTAGCATCCTTGCATGAGTGTAAGTGACTATCATGATAGCATGCTTATCATGAGGCTATTTTCTTAACTGATATAACTGCAAGAATGCCTGTGGATGAAGGTTGGATTGCTTGAATTGGAACAATTCATCAAACTATGCGTTTTAAGCCCACTTAAAGTGGCAAAATCATGTTTTCTAAGGCCACTTGAGGGTGGCAAATCCACAACTTAGCCTACTTGCGAGTAGCAACTTCAAACCATTTTAAAAAACAAACATAAGATGTTTTGTTCCAACTTGAGCAATTTAGTCTATACTTGTATGCTGTGCGCATCACGTAGTAAAGGTTAGCTAATAAACCGGAATAAGAACACATGTGTTTTCAAAAACAACATATCATGTTAGTAGAGGCCGATCCTTTGATCGGGCGAGCGGGGGTGCTCATTGCATGACCTTCCCCTCTCGTACCCAAGTTCCCGAGCCGAGGCAACTTTGGTGATGACAGACACGTGGCCTTAGGCACGAGTCAGGGTTTCCTAAATTTCCCAAAACAAAATATTTAGGTGGCGATTCTGAAATCTGGCAAAGCAATCCATGTTTGGCGCTTTTTGATTAAAATCGATTTTACAAAACGATTTGCTGGATTTGGACTCTGGTGATTTATCAGTCTTACATTGCACTTTGTGAGATTAGATTCAGAACCGTGACAGGAGTCCAAACTGTAGTGGCTAAGAACAATGATTCGCGCCCCTGCGCGCGTGGCGGAGTTCCGGGCGGTCCACATTGGGATTTAGAGCTCTTCTTGCTGAAGAAATCGAGCATTTGCATAGCACAACTTTCATCATCAAGTGATCAATCAGTGGTGCCCAAGTCTTAAGGGCAGTCAAAAATGGGGTATCTACATTGGTCTCCTTGGAACTCACTACAAACACAGTCAGGTGGCTATGTTAGACCGCTTGAAATCATTCCGGCATGACCAACACCAAGAGGATTTAAGGTCTCCTAGACCCTGCTGGGGAAAGAGCTAACCTGCTTATGCATGTGAGACACAAAATGGGTGAAGGGGGACAAGCCTGAGCACCTGCAATGTGAACAGGGTGAATGCAAGCGAAGTCACATTTTCCATGCATGAAGGGGGAGGGTTCAAGCCAAACTACGCTTTCCAAGCAAAAAGCGTGAGAGGTACAAACCAAACACACTCACATAAGAGGGGGAACATACTTCGACCACACTGGAATCATGAGAGGAGGAAGAACAAATTCCAAACACACTAAAATTGTGTAAGAAAGGACACACTCTAACCACGTTGGAACTGTGAGCAGAGGAAGAACAAATTCCAAACACGCTAAAATCATGTGAGGAAGGACACATTTTAACCATGCTGGAATCGTGAGAAAAGGAAGAACAAATTCCAAATACGCTGAAATCATGTGAGGAAGGACAGACTCTAACCACGCTGGAATTATGAGAAGAGGAACACACTCCAACCATGCTGAAATTATGAGAGGAGGAAGAGACTTTAACCATGCTAGAATCGTGAGAGGAGGAACACCCACACTCCAACCAAAACAAACTTGAAGTGATGTGAATGGATTATAACCATGCATGACAAATATAATAAACAGTACAAGTGTGATGGTGTATGCAAAGCACGAAGGGACAATGTAAGACATACAATATGCAATGATGGATGGATGCACACTAGATAAAATAGTTATTTTTAATTTTTTATTTTGCAATCAAATTTCTTGTTTTCATTTTTTTTTTTTTTGAAAATTTCTTTTTCTTTGTTTTTGGTTTTTTCTTAGGAAGGAGCACCAATGCTTCAGATTTTCTCTCTTTTGTTGTTTTGAATTTTTTTTTTCTTTTTGTGCTGATCAGGGCCTCACCCTGAATTGAATAAAAGAAATTTCGTTTTTGCACATCCCGGTGTGAACAGCTTTACACTTGAGTTTGAAAATATTTTATTGAATTTGAATTTGAGAATGATTGAATTTAATGAATTATGAATTGGACATCAAGCCAGAAATCCAAAATATAACTGAATAGAAGGAAAGCAAAAAAAGAAAAAAAAGAAAAAACCCCATCCCAAACGCAACCCTTTGCACTTGCCGGAATAAAATCGACAAAACAAACAACACCGATTGACCACCCGACTGAAAGTCATCGCCGGAGACAACTACTGTACACTTTCCGGTGAGTGCATTGACAATGGGGAAAAGATAGAAAACCTGACTCGATTGTGCCCTTAGTTCATCACTTTGACTATATTTTTGTTTTTGTTTTTGGCTTTCTACTAAAATAGTTTTGACCAACATGAGAGTTAGATTAACATGCTTGTTCCACTCTCTATTTTGAAATCATGTAAGTTAAGCCATGAGCATTGAAAATTTTCCTTTTTTGGGTTTGATGAATGGTCCGATTTTGGAAAAAATGGAATAATTTATGAGAAAATTAGTCAACTTCACTAAAAATCCTCAAAAATTGTTATGGCCACTACCCAACCAATGTGGAATTAACTTTTGAGATGCAAAACCTCAAATGCAAACTTGATTTGTCTTGGAATTGAATCTTTTAACGGAATAGGCAAATCGAATTTGAAGGAAGATGAGCCAATTTGATATGGATAGGATAGCCGAGTTGAATAAGGATAAGCCAATCAACATGGATAAGACAAGCAGACTGAAAATGGTTTGGGCCGAACTTCAAGATAAAGTTGCCTACGTATCCTAAAGATAGAAATCGGGCCTTACATAGTTTCGGTTAAGGTGCACTCGAGTATTAACTCTCTTCTTTTATGCTCTAACTTTTGCCAAAGTTGCCCTTTTGGGTTTCTGACCTTGCGAGCTTTTCATTTTTTCCTTTCTCTATTCATTCTTCTTCTTCTTCTTTTTTTTTTCTTCATTTTTCATGCTCCAACTTTTGCCTAGGTTGCCCTTTCGGGTTTTTGGCTCAGCGAGCCTCTATTTTTCATTTTTTTTTCCATTTTTCCATACTCCAACTTTTGCCTAGGTCATCTTTTCGGGTTTTTGGCCTAGCGAGCCTCTCAAGGATAGAAAACTTTAACTTATCCAATTTGATCAGTTGTGAGATCTCTAAGCCATCTAAATCCATGAGAACTGCTACTCTTTGACCAAATAGTCTAGATGATGTAAGGGCCTATCCAATTAGGTTTGAATTTGCCTCTAGTGTTGTGGATAAGAACTCGATTGTCTTTTAGAAATAAATTTTCTTCTCTCAAATTCTAGGATTTGGCTTTCTTGTTGGTCTCCATTAGCTTGAGAAATGACACAATTTTGAATCTTCGATCATATTTGACCTTTTTGCCCCAGTTCAAGGGTTGCTTCTAATCCAGCTAGGCAAGCTTATTTCGATCACATCCGACATTATTGTCCCTAGCTCAAGAACGGCTTCCAATCCGATCATGCAAGCCTCATATTTTGGTTGATCGTTGAACATTATGAATCAATGTTTGAAAGCTAAGGGGTCGAGTCTCAAGGTCAAGAGTGATCCTATGCTGTACAATCTCAAGATCAAGTCTAGGCATGTCTTCGTAGGACCACGCAAAACATTTTTGAAATCTTTTTATAAAATGACCAGTTGCTCGCTGCTCCTCTAAAGACAATGTAAAACCAATCTGGACCAAAACCAAGATCCTTTTCAGTACCCACATTAATAAACATGATCTCATGCATTAAGGGCTTTAGTATGTCTTTCTTTCTCTCAGTCGATCAAATTTTACGAATCTCGAGGAATTCCTTCCTCTTTGTTTTCACCATGGTTTTGGAAACAGTTTTGAAAAACTTTGGTCAATGTAATGATTTAAAGGCACAGAGAAGTAGGTGAAAATTATTACAGTTTCATTCAGAACTTTTGGCTCAATGATTGAAACAAACTCAAAAGAAAGAGTGAAAAGACAAACACAAACAAGACAGTGATATTCAAGTTAACACCCTCGAAATCACCAAACTCTAACACAATAGGACTGACTCAACACACAATTTAGAAAGTAAAATAGAAAACAATTCCAAATTGCTAAAATCAGTGCATGCTATTCACCACGTCTGGCGTAAAATGCGTGCCATTAGTAGGTGGTTTATCCTCGATCATAGAACTAGTCGCATTATCTCCCAAGTTCATTGATCCAGCATTGATAAACTTTGTAGGACCTAGTGGGGTGATGACCTTGTTGTCAATTAGGTCTTGAATTTCATGGCAAATGTGAAAGCAATGGTCAATGTCATGGTCGGGTTGTTGATGGAAGGCGCAATACTTGGCAGCATCATGCCTGGCTAGAAGGTGATTAGGGAGAGGCCAAGGGTCAAGGGGTTTGAGATGGCCTTGTCCTATGAGGACTTGGAGAGCTTTGGACAAGGTCATGGAAAGGGGATTGAATGTGCGACTACCTGTCCTAGAAGTATTGACAGAGGGGGTTGGCAGGTGTTGACTGGGTATGGAGATTTCTTGCGGGTGTAGGATTGGAGTTGAAAGGGGTGTTTCTAGTAAGGCATCCCTTTTCATGGCTTACCCCCTGATTCAAAATGCCCCTAACATAAGCGACAAAAGTGTCATCTACAGTCTTTGTAACAACTGCAAGCACTTGCTGTTTGTTCAACGCTTTGACCTTCAAAGCCTCAATAGCCCACCGAAGATGTACATGAGGATCAATACTTCCCCTGACCTTGTTCTTGCCACTTGCCTCAACCTTCCCAAAGGATTGGGTGGCTATATTGAGGCAAGGGTCATTCGTTGTTGACATGTTATCACCCAGACTTGAGATAGCTTTGGGTTGGCCCTTTCCAACTACAGCTTGCCCCAAGATTAGGGAGCTTTTTGACGTGAAATTTCTGGCATGTGATGTGGTCGATGATGGAGGCAAGATCCCAAAGGATAAATCTACCACAGTTCTATGAAGATCTTCAATCATGCTCAACAACTCAAAAGTAGTGGGTTCGGCAATTAGTGCCCGTGGTGTATTTGAACTGACTTGGTCTTGATGAATTGGTTGGGCTAGGCTCCTTGGAGTGGGTTGGACTGGAATTAGGCTATTGTGGAGTTCAATTTTTGGGGTTTGAGATTATTGGGGTTCAAGTGCATCCATCATGCACAAGTTCGTACTTTTTGGAATGAACACCTCAGGCTTGGGTAAATGGACTAGGGTGATGTATATGCTGGAATTGTAGGTGGATGGCAATGTATGGATTAGGTTGAGGTGTGGAGGTAATGGATTGGTAGTGGCATGAGGTTTTTTTGGTAGAGCCATGATCTCATCATTAATAAGATCCTGAATCTTATGACAGAGGCGGATGCAACGGTCAGTATGATGGTTGTGCTACTGATGGAAAACATAGTGCTAGGTAGGGTCATGCCTGGCCTGGAGTGGGTTGGGGAGAGGTTAAGGGTCAAGGGGCCTGAGGTGTCCTTTTTCTATCAGGACCTTTAGTGTCACACCCCAAACTCGGGTATAACCGACCGTGGCCCACAGGGCCTTGGCCCATGGCACACGTAAGCCTAAATACGAATCCATAAACACATTGAATAACTAAACAATAGTCCAATAATTAATAACCAAAACTCAATCCAGTGACATGCCACAACTATAAATGGAAAAATCAATTGTAATCAAAACCATCCAAACTTATGGGGTATAAACAGCTCACATATCAAAATAATCCTAAATGAACCCCAATAAAAAAAATAAAAATAAATATGTGCAACTTGACATAACAATCTAAAACAAAATAAATGAACGTCCTAGAGGTCCATGTAATCGAGTCCCCACTACACTACAAGTCCACTCTAAGTCCTTCTAACACCTGGAAATGATAAACAACTAAGTCAGTTGATAGCTCACTGAGTAACAACGTGGATAGTATTTACAGTTTTGAAAACAGGGATCAATTCCAAAATAAGATATATATCACAGAAACTAGATTGACATACAGTTTGGTAAAGAGAATCTATTTCAAAAAGAAGGTTCCACAGTTCAACAGTTAAAATACTCATGTCTCTCAAGAACATGATAAATGACATTTTCCACTTAAAATAGATTACAACATGAACACCAATAATTTTCTGGGTACCAAGAAATAACAAGTAACATGCCACACAGTTCTCAAGGCTATAAGCCCCGTTGGATCCAATACCGAACTAAGAGTCATCCTCAGGGTGGCAACCCGGGTCTTTTCTCGAAGACGATCCGATTGAAGGTCATCTAGCTTAACCTAGGTCTTTTCCTTACAATCATTGAGCACTAGAGTCATCACAGCCCAACCCAGATCTGTTCCTAGTGGCCAGAGTCACCACACACAGTGGAATAATTTCCCTAGACTAAAATATACAAATGGTCCCAATAATCAATACACATCAGTTTCGTAAAACATGGTAGTTCACCATTATAAACATGAGACCAAAACAAATAGTTTACAATATGCCAAGTTCACACATGTTTCAGAAATAATTTGATTCCATTGATAATATAATAATTTATCAAAACAGTTTAGTCCTGAAACAACAATTTAATTTTCCAACAGTTTAGGGTAGGGGAAGATTTATAAAAACATGTAGCATGCAACTACTCACCTAGAAATGGAATAATGTAATCCTCAAATAGAGTATAAAAGTCCAACTAGTGCCCTGAACTAAGTATGAAAACTACATATCACTACTAATTTAAAAATACTAAAGAATAGGAACTAAGTAACCTCAAACTAAAGCGCACTAACACGGCTCAACCCAACTCACTGTTACTCTTAAATATTACCTAAGTTCATGTTCTTCAAGGTCTAAAATTACCCAAGACATGGGTTCCGATCGAAACTTAACTAAAAGTAACTTTAAGATAAAACAGAGTTTTAGACAAACTTTCCCAATCTATTCACTAACTTTGAAAATTACAAAACCCACTCCATGCTGTTCAAAAAATTCCAAAATACTCCAGATATCAACTAATATATCCCAAGTTTCAAACCCAATTGGTTTTACTTGATTTGCTTATCAAAATAATTTTTACAATTAATTATGCCCAAACAGATTGTTTTCTGCAGCACTTTAAAGAAATTGATGGTTCTCTTAGTATACATGAGCCATCAACACAAGGCCAAAAATGTAAGAAACTAGACTTGTAACTGGTTCTAATGACGCTGATTTGATAATTTTCATATTTATACCCCAAGAGAACAACACTTCCGAAATTACTGTTTTAAAACAGTTTTCTGGACAGATTTGAACGCAGTAGTTAATATAGATTTTTGACTCCCAAAAATTATGAGAAAATTCAGATATGCAATTCAGTATGTAATTAATCTACTGTAAACATTTCAGTTCAAAATTCTTTCATTTGATATGGTTTCTTGATTTTTAAAGTCTGTGATTCCGTGCAGAATTTTTGGACTAAGAATTTCTCCCATTCTTTATACATAAATTTAACTCCTCAGATTTCTTAACAATTTATATATATACACAAATTACATACACCTACAACCTCCCCATCAATGAATTAAATCATAAAATAGAATAAGGATAAAGAACAAATACAAAATAAAGAAGAAATTTAGAACCCTACCACACACCCAAAAGTTCTTTGATTGTAACTTCTTTTTTTTTTTTTTTTTCCTTCTCTCAAACTCTCCCATGGTCGCTGTGTTGTTGCCCTATGCGATGAACAAATAATAGAGTAGGGTTTGTGTTTATTTTATTTTATACTCGTGGTGGGCACCCATAGGTCAAATAAATAGATAAATATACAAAACATATATATAAGTTATATGCAACTCAAATGGTAAGAGTCTTATTTATTAACCTTGTAGTCTAGAGTTCAAGTCACACCCTACTCTCTCTCTCTATGTATATTTTTTATAATAAATCTTGCCTCTAAATTAAAGACTTTCACCATAAATTTATTTTAGGTTTAAAATTAATTAAAAGATCATTCGATAATAATTAATTTGCACTTTAGGATTCACCATCAAAATATTTGAGATTGTGAAATTATTATTATTTAATTATTTACTTGATTTATATATTCGGGTTCTCACATTTAGAGCACGGGTTAGACTCATGTGAAGAGGGGTAAAGGTTTTAAGTTGGGTTCGAGCCAAGCTGGTGGTTTGTGGGTTTACACCAATAAATAGATCAGCTGTCTTGGTTGTGGTGGTGACGACATTGACTTTAGTGGGCCTAGGAATAGTGCTACTGCTAGTATTGGTACCCTTGGTAAATGGCCTTTTTGAAGGTTCGCTTGTCCTCTGAATGATCCTTTTTTGAATGCACTATCGATCTTAACCTCTAATTCATATAAAATGGCGAAAGTGCACATTGGAGTGACTATCATCCTTTGCAGCATGTCCTGTTCAAGATTTTGAACCACCAACCGGACTTGCTCCTTCTTTGAAGGCCTATTCGTCATTCGGGCACCCGTTGCCCTTATTTGGGATTTTGAGAAGTTGCCTCTAGCTCGCTAATTTTCACCTCTATCTGAGTGTTGTAAGGATATTGATCAACAAATCCTCAGCTAATTCTTCCCAATTCTGCTTGGTCGAATCCTCTAGTTTGGCATACCAGGTGGTTGCCGCTTCTGATAAAGTCCTTTCAAACAAAGACAATTTCTGAGCTCGTGTCAGGTCCATTAGTTTTAAGACATCGGAGAATAGATGGATGTGGATTGGATCTCCACTTCCGTTGAATTTGTCGATATGCACCATCTTAAACTTCTCTGGCAACCTTATAGAAGCCTCAGTGTAACCATCCTTGATGTCCGGGATAGAGTTAAAGCCTCGAGACTTTTTCAGCATTTTGTCAAGCTTGGAGATTTTTGTCATGGCAAGATTGAAATCATAAGTGTCAAAGGAGATAGGTCCCCTGTGGGGCTGTGCTAAAGGCTTGAAAGCTTGAGCTCGAGCTAACATCTCTTGGGGATCCAA
Source organism: Camellia japonica (assembly GCA_030407325.1). Classification (NCBI taxonomy): domain Eukaryota; kingdom Viridiplantae; phylum Streptophyta; class Magnoliopsida; order Ericales; family Theaceae; genus Camellia; species Camellia japonica. The sequence continues at coordinate 100,478,223 of JAPPVO010000016.1, read as the reverse complement.
AGTCTAGAGATTATCAGCTAGTGGAGGTAGATCAAGGTTCGGCTAGGTAGCTGGGATTGGATGTATGGTAGATGCATGAGATGAGTGATGCAATTTGGCGATAGTTTTATCCTGAGCAGAGATCTTATTGTTTAGCATATCCATGGCCTTTTGAAAGGTCGTCATCATGGCCACAACTTCTTTTGTACTTTGTGCCATTACAAATATGAGAGAGTCAGCTATTGGAGAGCTTGGTAAGTGGGAACTAGGAGAGGACTGGTGAGTGCTCTGTACTGGTGGCAACTGTCTTCTTCTTCGAATTACTAATGGAAGAGTGACTAACACTGGCTAGCCATTAACCAGATCTCTGATCTTGCAAAGCCTACCGGTGCGAGTCCACAAAACTTAGGGATATGAGGTCTTTCTGAAGCTATGGTGCCACAACAACCTAGAAAAAGAAATAAAAGAAAAACAAAATAAAGAAATGGATAGCATCTTGAGCCAATTTCCCTAGAACAGATATGATCACAACTGAATGACTGTACTCCCCACTAAATTCTGCCCCACAAACTGATACAACTGCACCACTGATATGATTTCAGGAACCCCTTGTAGACACCTAATTTTTGACTACCCTTAAAACTTGGGCACCTCATGGCGAACACTTAATGATGAATTAGTACGTTGTACAACCGTTCAATTTCTTCAGCAAAAAGCTTCGGTTTTGAGTTTCAGAACCTAAAACCTTGTATCCCCTTTTGAACCAAAACCTAATTTTTTTTTCTAGCTTGACCACAGTGACAGACGCCGGATTCTAATATCTCCCCGGGAGGGGGGGGGGGCGAGTGTATATGCAATCAAAAAATTTGTAATGAGCATGTGATATACAATATCAATTTCTACCCAAATATCATAAAAATATATAATTAGATGTTTCCATTCATCGTATATAATTACAAAATATTATCAAAATACAATTGGATATGTTCTAGTAAATCCATATTAATTTTCAAAAAAGCAACTATTTGCTTTACATATCTACTTAGGCATCTAAAGTTGTGCTCGACGTTCTTTCATAATATAAAAAGCATCTATGATGGAATTTACATCAAAATCTTGAGCAATGCCTTTGTCAACATATGTTAACAAATAGCTTGAAAGAAAATCATCCTCCATCCTGTTACGCAATCTAGTCTTTACAATTTTCATGGCTGAAAATGCATGTTCTGTTGTCGTCGTAGAAACTAAAGAAAATGCATCATTGACCACGAATATTTTGTACGTTCTGTGAGTTCTTTTCCAAGCTTTCATATCATTTACATAGAGAGAGAGAGAGAGAGAGTAAAGTGGAGAAGCGGGCTTAAAGTGGAGAAGAGGGCTTAAACAATTAGGTTAATAAGAATTTGGGGATATTTTCAAGTGTGGGGCAACTTACACGTGAGTAGTATTTTTATTTTTATTTTTTATTTAGTTATAACCAAACAATTAAAAAATTTGGGCCCTGATCAGACAAAAAAGACTTTAACATATTAACAAATAAATTCTCAATTATTTTAACATTACTAAATTTAAAATAAAAAGTAATTATACTTTAAAAAAATTATTATTATTATTATTTTTAGTATTTATCAAAAAAATAATTAAAATTTTAAATTTTAAAGTAGAAAATTTAGGGGGTGGCGGTTCTTAAATTTTTTGCAGAAACTTTGGGTGGCGTACCTAAATAATTTAAAAATATTTGTAATTTTAATACTATAGCTAGGAGGTTTTTTCAAAACTTTAGGGGGGTGGTCGCCCCTGCCAGCCCCCCTCTCGGTCCATCCCTGTCCGACCATTCAGAGGCTTGCTGGCCAAACAGGTGGCCGTTAGGCCAATTTTATTGGCCAGCCGTCTCTTTTCTTGATCGGCTGGCCATGTCCAGCGGCAGACAGATATTTGTTGCTAGCTGTCCCTTCTATGTACATGCCTTGCACCAGCTGGCTCAATACAGATATTTCCGAAGAGGAACCTATTTTTCTATATATAGATGACCATCCCTCTTGATTTTAGGTTAGAAAAATTTGCCAAGAGCCAAAAATTTGTCAAACACTCTCTCTCTCTATCTTGCACTATACATACACTTCCTAAACCAAATATTTGATGCTTCTTGCTGAGATTATTGAGCCAAAATTTTAGCTTTTGAGGGTGAACACTTTATAGTTTGTGAACCAAAGAGTATCTTCTCTTCAAAGGTATAAGTTTTGCCATCTTTACACTACTCCTGCCTTCTCTTTTCTTACTGTTCTTACATTGTTTTTGGACTATTTTCATGGGCTGAAACTTGTGATTTAAAAGCTACCAAAGGTGGAGGGGTTAACCACCCTTCATTGAACCTTATTTCGTAGTTTATATCCTTGTGTTTCCCACTTGTTTCTTTACTTTTAGCTACCAATTTTTAGAGTTTTCATAGGCCAAAACATGTGATTTTAAGGTCCAAAAATGGAGGGGTTAGCCACCCTTCTTTTGGCTTGCTTACTAGCTTTATTCTCTTTCATTTTTTTTAGTTTTTTTTAGTTTTTCAAACTGCATTTTTTCAGCACTGTTTTTTTTTTTTTTTTTTTGTTTTTTGGGCTTTTTTGAATGAGATTCTATTAATAAGCTCGAGTATTGAGAAGGATCCCCCAAATGGTTTGAGTGGATTCTGACTTATTGGTGCAAAGTCCTTCATGATTTCAAAAAGTTTAAAGTTGTTTCTTTTGCAAACTTGCGAGGATAGGTTCAGAATTGTACGTGGTATTCTACATTATCCTGGGGATTTTCTTCACCATTTGGTGATCATTTTGGCAAGCACAAGGTGGCTTTGAGACCTTATAATCATATAATTCCTCCTACTGTTGTTTTCATTACTTCAAAAAGGAACGGATAAAAGAAACCAAAAAGAGAAAGAAAGAAACCAAGAAGAAAAAAAGAGAAAAAAAAAAAAAAGAAAAGAAAAAGAAAAGGAAAATAAATCAACAATCAAGCCAGGGGTATTCATTGGAATGAAATCTAATCAACTGTGAGGAAAGAAACTTTTGTCTAAATTCGGGGAAGCCAATGCAAGGGTACCACATTGTGAGAAGAACTAACTTTGAAAATGGAGCAAAAGAAAGGAAGAAGGCATGCATAAGGAATAGAGAACCAAGCTCAAATCAAGGTAAAGCCAATTCTAGTGGTGGGCAAGGATGACTATTGATCAAATTCACTGCAAGTGTTGTAACGCTATCCTTGAGGGGCTCGTTAGGCCGAAAACCCGAAAGGGCGACCTAGGCAAAATTTAGAGCATGAAAAATGAGAAATCAAATAAATAGAGCTGGCAAGGTTGAAAACCTGAAAGGGCGACTTTGGCAAAAGTTAGAGCGTAAAAGGAGATTGTCAACACTCGAGTGAACCTTAGCCATGAACTATGTTGACCTGATTCCCATTCTTGGGATACGTAGGCAACTTTATCTTGAAGTTTGGTCTTAACTATATCCATTTCATCTATCTCGACCCAATAACCTTGCCCAATTCGCGTCGTCAGCTTCGCATCAATCCATGAGCTACACCGACTGCTGTGCATATCACATACTTGCATTAGGTAAGGAAGAACTAGTTTGAATCAACAAGTGGAGAAATTTTCAATACTTGAACTTATTAGTAGAATCTCTAACTTGAGCAAAAAAAAAGGAATCGAAATTGAGTTCTAAAGGGAACATAAGTAATACTAGGGGAACTATGAATGATCAGTTACCTTGAGTCTTTTTCTGCTTCTGTGGTGTCGTGCCTGGTGTTTATCTCAGTCTACGTTCTTCATTGAGTTACCCTAGCATGTTTGTCACTCAAAGTTCAATAGAGTGGCATCGCCAAAATTCCATACAGGAATGTTCGCTCCAAACTCGAAAACAAGTCCATGTGTGGAATTCATAAACAAACTGAGAGTGCCCATATGATTAGTGCATGTGAGGAATCCATCGTTACTTTGGAGGGGACTAGAGTAAGTTCTCAACATGCCAAGACAAAAGAGAAGCATGAGTCTGATTGGTGGGCAATCGTTCCAGGATCTGAGGTGGCCAATGACTGGACACTAGGGGCAATTTTCAGTATATCTGATTGGCTATCCATCGAACAAGGGGCATGAACCCAACCTTTCTCTCAGTCTACCAAAGCCATTTGTTAGGCATTTTCCCTCAGGTTAGAGTAGGCTCACCCCCATGATGATTCTGATATGATTCAGCTTTTGAAAGTTGTCTCAAACCATTTCCAAACACTCTTGGGATTTCCATCTTCCCTTTAATTAATACATGTGCTTTGGATTGTGCATGCATGCTCATACACTTTGGTTGATTTGAACTGTGTGATTGGTTGCCCTTGCTCTTGATGTTGTTTTGTACTTAACAGAGTTTTGTCGGGTTGCCTCTCTTTGTGTTACATTTCAATAAGTTGTGGCGAGTTGCCCTACACTCATTTCATAAGGTACATGATGCGCTACTCTATGTATTGCTCATTTCCCTCTACATACCATGCATCTTTTCCCTGTATTGCAATGTCTTGTGTACTTGCATCGCACTGTTTTGTGCATTCACCCTGTATCGCACTGTCTTGTACACCTGCATCGTACTGTTTTGTGCATTCAACTTGCATTGCACTGTTTTGTGCATTCACCTTGTATCGCATTGTCTTGTACACCTGCGCCGCACTATTTTGTGCATTCAACTTGCATCGCACTGTTTTGTGCATTCACTTGTATCGCACTATTTTGTGCACCCATGTAGCACTATTTTGTGCATTTGCATCACACTGTCTTGTACACCTACATAGCATTGTTTTGCGCATTCACTTGCATCGCACAGTCTTGTGCACCTACATAGCATTGTTTTGTGCATTCCCTTATATTGCACTGTCTTGTGCACCTATACAACATTGTTTTGTGCATTCACCCCTACATAGCACTGTCTTGTGCACCCACATCGCACTATTTTGTGCACCTTGCATTGCACTATTTTGTGCACCTACATTGCACCGTTTTGTGCACTCTGCATCGCACTGTTTTGTGTACCCATATCGCACTGTTTTGTGTATTTAACCTACACAACACTATTTTGTGCATTCATTGCATCGCACTATTTTTTGCACCCACATCGCACTATTTTGTGCATTCATCGCATCACACTGTTTTGTGCACCCATATCGCATTGTTTTGTGCATTCACCCTATATAGCACTATTTTGTGCATTCACCTACATAGCACTGTTTTGTGCATTCACTCGCATAGCACTGTTTTGTGCATCCACATGCACTATCTTGTGCACTTGAATCACACTGTGTTGTGCATTCAACCTACACGGAACTATTTGGTGCATTCACCTACATCGCACCGTCTTGTGCGTTCACCCTGCATAGCACTGTCTTATGCACTCATATAGCACTGTTTTGTTCATTCATCCACCCCGCACTATTTTGTACACCTCACCCGCACTGTCTTGTGCACTCACAGGGTTTAGGAGACCTTAAATCCTCCAAAGGTGCAATTCCTTTAGTGTTTGTCATGCCCAAACGACTTTAGACGGTCTGGTATAGCCACTTGACTATGTTTGTAATGAGTTCCTAGGAGATTAACTGAGACGGTGGAAACTAGAGTTCGAATGGCCGTGGCCTAGAACACAAAGGTTTGGAATTTCCGAGACTAAAGTCTGGTTTAAATACCCAGGGGTGTATCATTGGCTTGAAATCTGTATGGCAGCCCCATAGGTTGAGGTAGCTTGTATGCACCTTAATTCTAGATACTGAACCAACCTAGTCTTTCACCCTGTTGGAGAATAGGGAAAGTTACAAACATAGTTGGAGAGAAAAGTAGTACCCATGGTTTGGAAGCGTAAGATGAAGGAAGAAATCTTGAAACTAGGAAGAAGAGGAAGATCCCCAGCAACATAAGGTGAGTCATCGCCAATTACCCCTGTAAAGTACTTTCTAAAGCATTGCTTCCCAACTGTTACATCATATCTATTATTATCTATTACCTCTATCGCATTGCATACAACATCTATCGCCTGCATCTACTACATTATCAATTATATCCATTACATCATTCCATTTTACTATCTACATCCTTTCCATGTTAAGGTTAATTTGGCATGTGCTCATACATTTCTCACGTTAAAGCATAGCTTTGCATGTGTACGCGTATATTCTGCAAGAATTGTGGTTTGAGGGTTCTGACACCTTTTCTATGTTAGACGGGGTTTGTTTGTGTCTATGCCTTTTCTAGGTAAGATGTAGTTTAGCTTGTGCCTCTTATTCACTTCTAGCCTGTGCCTCTTATTCACTTCATCCATTCCATTCATTGCATTGTACTTTGTCTTGTTGTATTCAGCGCATTCAACAATTAGGATCATTATCCTTCCCCACCAGATCATTCCTTACTTATATCATACGACCCAATTATTTGTACTCTTTTTGCGAAAGGCATAGTTCTGCATGTGTACACACCTATTCCACAAGAATTGTGGTCTGAGGGTTCCAGCACCTTTTCTGTGTTAAAACGTAGTTTGATTTGCATTTCCCACTCCTTTATGATATTTGTGTAGAAGGCATTGCTCGTGATTTGATTCTTTCGTTACATTGTATATCATTTGCATTGTTTCATTGCATTGTGTATCATTTGCATCTTGCCCTTGAACTACACTGGTTTGATTCCTTACAAAGGGATATGTAAATAACTTTCGAGTTCAACCAACTGCATCTGCATTTTGTTCGTTTGCCCAAGTCATATGGCCTCGTCAAAATGGGTCGTTTTTGGGCTTTGACATTCACTCACTTCATTTCATGACTACAAGCTATGTCAAAAAGGGGCAACTGTAGACACCCCATTTTTGACCGCCCTTAAGACTTGGGTGCTTCATTTCGAGTACTTGATGATGAAAGTTACATTATGCAAATCGTTTGGATCTTCAGCAAAAGAATTTGGTTTCGAGCTCTAATCCCAAACCTTACGCTCTATTTTGGCCAAACTATTTTAGACCTTAAAACCCTCTTTTCAATTTTTTTTTTCCACATGTTTCTACGATATTCCGAGGCTCGCATTTCAATTAAAATATTACACTTTTTAGTAAATCGAGTAAGGACAAAGTGGAAATAAATGGAAGAGAGGTAAACTCTTTGAAAATCTTTAGAAACATCTTATTTAGAGGTTTGAAGTTGAAGGAAATAGGAGGGGATGGAAGAAAACTAGTTTAGGAAAAGGTTGAGCATCAAACTGATAAGAAAGAAATGAATAGGTTTCACTAAATCAGGCATATCTCTTTGTACACTTAGATTTTAGATATGAGACCACCACCATTGGAAAGTATTACTTTTGGGGCTTCAATTTAGACTCAAGAATCACCTAAAACCGAGTCCGAATAAGGGAGATATGCCCATTTCAAGTCGGGTTTGAGAGTAGTTTTTTTTTTGACCTGTCTGGGTTTTTTTTAGATCTGGCAATCATTTATTTAGATCCGGCTAGGTTTCAATGAAAACTAGTCCAGAGTGCTGTTTTGGACCTAGCCTTTCATTATTTTGGCCCGGCTGTGGGTGTTTGGACTTGATCGGGTCTAATAGGTAGCCAGACCAAAAATTGGACTGGCTGACCACTTTTTGGGCTGGCCGTCCCCCTCCATGGCCGGCCGGCCATGTTTCCCAATAAGCAAATATTTTGTAGCCAGCTGTCCCCCCATGTGCATGCCTTACACCAACTGGCTTATTATAGATATTTTCGACGTGAGAAGGAGTTTTTCCTATAAATACAAGCCCACCCTTCATGGTTTGAGGTTAAAAAATTTTCCCAAAAGCCAAAGACTTGCCAAACACTCTTCATTTCTCTCTTGAAATATACATACACTATATATACACTTCCTAAACCAAAAATTTGAAGTTTCTTGCTGAGATTATTGAAGCCAAATTTCAGCCCTTGAGAGTGTTCAACTTGAGGTTTGTGAACTAAAGAGCATCATCTCTTCAAGAGGTATAACCTTTGCTATATTCTCCCTTATTTACACTACTCTTTCCTTCTCTTTTTCTTGTTGTTTATACACTATTTTGGACTAGTTTTGAGGGCTGAAACATGTGATTTAAAAGCTACCAAAGACGGAGGGGTTAACCACCCTTTCTTGCACCTTATCCCATAGCTTATATCCATGTTCTTCCCATTTGTTTCTTTGCTTTTAGCTACTGTTTTTTAGAGTTTTCAGAGGCTAAAACATGTGATTTAAAGGTCCAAAAAGTGGCGGGGTTGGCCACCCTTCCTTAGGCTTACTTACTAGCTTTGTTCTCTTCTTTTTCTTGTTTACTTTTTCTAGCTTTTCAACATGATTTCAACACTATTTCTTGTTTTTGGGGCTGTTTTAATTGTTTATTTAATTTATGCTTTGAATACTATGCTTGTTGTGTTGTAATGTCCTCATGTATTCGGGGGTTTAGGCCTTAGACACCAATCCATTTGAGCTGATAGCTTTTCATTCCTTATTTTTGTGTAGATAGTCTCACTTTAATAATCACCTTTTCAAAATCATCTCTGCAACCTCCCTCTATTCTTTGTTCATTTTGATTAAAGAGTTGTGTTTAACAAAAGGTTGTTGTTCAAGCATAAGAAAGAGACCTTCTATGCTTAATGGTTTATTACTAAGGCATTATATCTCTTTTATGCTAAGCACAACTTTTTGTTTGTCATTTCTCTTTATCACTGGTGCATTTACTTCTAAGGGACTAACTTTCTAGTTAGACCCTTGGAAATCACCAAGGAGAGTGTCATTATAGCTTATTATCAAGTTTGGATTTAGAGTCATTATTGCTCATTTTGGGTTTGATTAGTCATTATCGCTCCTTTTGAGTTTGACTAGTCATTGTTGTTCATCTTGGCTTTGACTTAGAATTCATTATCATTTGTAAATGAGTTTGACTCTTCCTTTGTAATTTCCCCTGTAGAAAAGGGCTTGAAAAGGCTCATTTCTCAAGTTAAATCAATGCTTGATACTCTTCATCGCGCTTTTGGACTTAGTGGACGTAATTATCACTTTTGTACAAAAATGAAGAAAAGATAAGAAATGAAAAGGTAATGTAAAAACGGTTAATAAATATAAGAGTAAAACGGGCAAAAAAGGTAATAAAATTGAGTTGGGTTCAATCGGACGTTATATTGAACCCATTGCGTGGTGGGCCATTGCATACATTTTAGTGATGTTCAATGATTCATGAAGCAATGTCCCTCCATTTCCTTGAGGTAACTCCATGATAGGGAGGAGGTGTTGTTCGTCTTTTCTTTCATTTTATTGAGCTTTTGTCCTATCGGTTCATAGATCATCATGCAACAAATTTGCGACAATGAATGATTTGTGAATCGAATCTACTCCTCTCTTGATCATCTTCATGATACGGAAGGGCAGAAAGGATAAACATCTCCTAGAAATACTCTATTTTTCTCTGTTTCGATTCTGTGGTAGCAGGGCATTTCCCAAAAAGTAGTGGCTGACTGGCCACCATTCTGTCTGGTTGACTACTTTCCAAGGCCAATCAGCCACCCCATTTTATATAGGTAGTGTCATTTTCATGGCAGAATAGAGCAGAAGTTGAGGCGAAAACAGATTCATTTTTTGACTGCAAGTAGAACAGCTTCTGGTAGCAAAATAGAGAGGTTTCTAGGAAGACGTTCTCATTCGCGTGCGTATGACTCTTTGATTCCCGTAGTCCTTTAAATTAATGCTTTAATAGTAATATGTTGTGCTTAATTAGTAGCTTCATTCAAAAACCTGTAATAGCTAGTTGAATTAGTATTAATTAGTTAATTTGGTATTGTAATAATTAGTTTACATTCAGACATTCAAACCCTCTTGTATGAGGGAAAACTTGTAATATTGTGTATGTCTTCCAACCCCCATTTCTTTCTCCCTTTTATTTACTTGCTTACGATGGTTACATATAGCATCATGTTTTGGTTTCATGTCATTGCCATGCCTTATATCCATTTTTGCATACATGAGGTTCGGTTCATCATTCTCACATTATTGTCATTTCCTACTTAAATTGAATACGTGCGCTAAACACATGCTTTGAGTTGAACCATATGTCATGTTAAATAACCGAACCTAGTAGTTGCATTTTGTATGTGTTGCATTAGTCACTTGCATATTACCGCATGCGTTTTTCTAACTATTTCTTCTATTTTGGCTTGCCTCGGTTGAGTACTAGATGAGCATTTTTGCTTTAGCATACTGCATGTATGTTAGTGTTGCCATATCAAGCATATTACCATGAGGCTAAGTGCTTATTTGATATACCTCTTGAATGCCAGTGGATGAAGGTTAATTTGCTTAAATTGGGATATCTTGATTAAAGCATATATGAGCTTACTTTTTCAAGTAACACATATTCAAAACTCTTTTCAAACCAACATGAAATCAAGTCATTTCCAAAGCAAGCAAATTAGCCTATACTTGTGTGCCTCACGTAGTAATGTTTAGCATTAATAATCAGAATACGAGCATATACTGTATATAAAAATCACATCATGATTAGTAGAGGCCAATCTCTGATCGGGTGAGTGGGGTGCTCAATTCATGACCTTCCCCTCTTATACCTAAGTTCCCGAGCTGAAACACTTTGGTGATGACGGACAAGTGGCCTTTGTCACGAGTCACGGGTTTCTTAAATTTTCCAGAAATATTTAGGTGGTGACTTTGAAATATGGCAATGCAGTCCATTTACGACATCTCTGATAATAAATGGATTTTTTAAAGATTTGCCAAATTTGGACTCATTTGTGTTCTTTCTGTTTCACATTGCACTTGTGAAACCAAATTCAGAACCATGAGAGTTCGAATTGTAGGGCTATCGTATCCGAGGAGACTGAACACCTCTGAGGAGCACGAAAAGCAAGCTACAATTGCATATTAGAGCATATATTTTTCTAATTATTTTATTCTATTTTGGCTTGCTCGTTTGATTACTAGGTGAGCGTTTTTGCTTTAGCATATTGCATGTATGTTTGTGTTGCCATATCAAGCATATTACTATAAGGCTATATGTTTACTTGATATATCTCTTGAGTGCCGGTAGATGAAGGCTTTTCGCTTAAGTTAGGATGATTTGATTAATGTACATATGAGCTTGCTTTTTCAAGTAGCGCATATTCAAAACACTTTTCAAAACAAAACATGAAATCAAAACACTCCAACATGAGTGACTTAGCCTATACTTGTGTGCTTCACATAGTAAATTAGCATTAATAAATCAGAACAGGAGCATATAATGTACATAAAAATCATATCACGATTAGTAGAGGCCGATGTTTGATCAGGTGAGTGGGGTGCTCAATTTATGACCTTCCCCTCTCATACCTAAGTTCCCGAGTCGAGACACTTTGGTGATGACGGACAAGTGGCCTTTGGTATGAGTCACGCATTTCCTAAATTTCCCAAAAATATTTAGGCGACGACTCTAAAATATGGCAATGCAGTCCGTTTTTTGGCATGTTTGATGATAAATGGATTTTTTAGGACTTGCTGGACTTGGACTGTCATTTGTTTATCTATTTCACATTGCACTTGTGAAATGAGATTCAAAACCACGTGAGTCCGAACTGTACAGCTGTTGTATCCGAGGAAACTAAACCCCTCCGAGGAGCACGAAAAGCAAGCTACACCCCTATATAGATCCACTGCATAGCACATAGTAGGTAAAGAGAGCAAAAAACCACTATGTGGGGATAGGGTTACCATGTTCTAGCTTTGGAATGATCTAAAGTTTCATTAATTCAAACAAGCAGTAACACAACATCCTGAAATTGGGAGAGTATCCTGTCTTAGTTTGAAAGGTCACTAGAGCTCACTATATGCCTTAGGTTGATTGGTCAAAAGGGTACCTTAGCAAGATATTGCCTAATATAACTCTCACACCTACACTGAAAAGTGAAAGAAGGATCAAGTACAGTGGTAACCCAGATCCAAGGGCTGTGTTCCCAACGTGACACTACCTACATCGGTCCATCCTTTTGGCAAGCCTCTAGCAAGCCGTCCAGGATATTAGATTGTAAACACAGTGATTTAAGAGCACCATGCAAATACAATGCAAAGAACATGTATATGTAGATAAAAGTTTACATTATGAAGTCCAAGTCAAGTTCTCTAATATTTCCCAGTAGAGTCGTTAGAAACTGCAGCTAGTTTTTTGCACATCTCAGAGGGGTTTAGTCTTCTCAGATGCGATTCCCTATAGTTTGGACTTTTGTGGTTCTGAATCTGGCTTCACAAGTGTAATGTGAAATAGAAAAATGAATGAGAGTCCAGATCCGACAAATCTTAGAAAAATCCATTGATCACCAGAGATGCCAAAAATGGACTGCATTGCCAAATTTCAGAGTTGCCACCTAATATTTTCGGAAAAATTAGGAAATCCGTGACTCGTGCCAAAGGGCACTTGTCCGTCATAACCAAAGTTGTCTCAGTTTGGGAACTTAGGTATGAGAGGGGGAGGTCATGAATTGAGCACCCCACTCACCCGATCAAAGATCGGCCTCTACTAAGTCACGATGTGAATTTTATAGACATTATATGCTCATGTTCTGATTATTAATATACTAACATTACTATGTAAGGAAAACGAGTATAGACCATGTCACTTACTTTGGAATGCTTTGATTTCATGCTTTCTTGAAAGAGTTTTGAATATTTACAACTTAAAGGAAAAATGAACTCATATATATGAGAACCAAAGTCATTCCAATTTAAGCAAAATAGCCTCCATCCACATGCATTCATAGAATTATTTCAAGTAAGCAAGTAGCCTCATGGTAGCATGCTTAACATGGTAACATATACACACATATGATATGCTAAAATGAAAATGCTCACCTAGTACTCAACCGTGGCAAGCCAAAGAAAATAAGATAGTTAGAAAAAATACATGATCCTAATACGCAAAATGGCTAATGCAACGCATACAAAAAAATACAACTACTAGATTCAGTTACTAACATGACATGTGAATCAACTAAAAGAATGAGGCAACACACATAATCAAGTAGGAAATGATAACGACATCAAGTATGATGAGCCAAACCTTAATTTATGCAAAAATGGATACAAAGCATGGGAATGATAAAGGAAAACATGATGCTTTATACAACCATGATAAGCATGTAAATAAAAGGGAGAAAGAAATGGAGGTTTGAAGACATACATCAAGTGTTACAAATTTGCCCTCTTGCAAGAGGGTCCGAATGGCCTAATCAACTAATTATTACATCACCGAATGAATAATTACCTAACTATTACATTTGCAAATATTACAACAATAAATATTAAAGAAACAAAAACAAGAACAACATGCATGCAAGTGAGAACATCGCTCAGAAACTACTCTATCTGTCCTCTGGAGAATTGCCTTGTTTTACCCTCAGCCACTGCTTTGTTTTGCCAACAACAATCCTCTGTTTATACACTCTGAGCAGTGGCCGTACCACAATGAGATTCGGCTGGGCCCAATGAAGGCCGACCTTACTTTTTAGCCCGAAAACCTGTTTTGTGCAGTAAGGCAATAACAATGCGGACAGAGTGTTTCTAAAGAATGTTCATCCTTCCTACTCCCTCCTATTATAGAGATATTCAAGGAGGAAATGGGTCTGCTTCACAAATCATCAAACATCCCAAGAGTATTACATGATGATTAGTGAAGCAACGGGATGAAAGATCTAACAAATAATGAGGATTAAAGCTAGGAACTTCAAATGAAGAAATGGCTCAAACCTACTACCTCTCATAGTGAATAAGAGTAAATGAGTACTCGAATTAGAGAGAATAGGTTAATGAGAACCATTTTTTAAAGGGAAGCTTGTAAACAAGAGATTACATCATTAAAGAAAGAAATTAGAGACTCTTCTCCCTACTCATGGAACATGGATTGACATCCATTTCCATGCTTCAAAATGGAATTAGGATAGAGTTTCTAATACTTTCGATGAAAGAGCTCTCATTTGGCTTCAAAGAAAAATAAAATCAAAACTATGCAAATATATGAAAGGTATAAAAAATTGTTGTATGCTTATCTTCCTACTCATGGAATAAGGATCAGACACCCATATCCAAGCTTCAAAATGGAACTAGAAGAGAGCTTACAACACTTTAAAGAAGAAAAGAGAGAAAATAAAAAACCAAGCTAACTATTTAAAGCTTTAAACACATAACTCGCCAAAAATTGTTGATAACTCCTCTTTGATTCATGGAACAAGGATGAGATATCTATTTCCATGTTTTGAAAATAATTGAGAAGAGAGTTTTTCAACACTTTTGACATGGAAGCTACTATCTAGCTTGAAGGTGAACAACAATAGTATGAAAGCAAGATTCACAACTAATTAGTCAAACTTGTGGTGGGGTGGCAAAGCTCTAAACCTCCCATGACCACAAGATTCCAATATACATAGGGAAAGTTATAAGAACAAAAATAAAGTGATCCACTCAAACGGATTGGAGGCTACATCCTCAACACACCAAATCTGCGAGGATTATTATGCTATTATGATGTAGGCCGAAAGGTACCACATTGAGGACACTTAAGTTGTACTTTTAGTCTTTCAATATTGTTTATCTGGTGGAGATGATGTGTTTTGTGCACTTGTACAGATTTGGTAGGTAACACGTAAATTCAATCAAAAAGGGCACGAAAGAAGATTCTCCGTGCGAGGAACGAAAAAGCTCGACCTGCCACTTCACCGCATGTGCGGCCAAGCCCCACCACAGGTGCGGCCCATCACTGCTCGAGCAGCCCACCTAGGGTTGCGTGCGTGAAATTTTTAGTCTATTTTGTTGGGAATAAAAGGAAGAAAAAGGGGCTATAAAAGGGTTCAAAAATTATTTGATGAGAAAGGGAGGCTAGGGTTTGAAAAGAGTGGTTTTCCTCAAGTTTGAAAGTCAACTTCCATGGAGGCTTCTTCTTCATCGTCTTCCTCTTCCCACTCCTTCATAAGTGGCTAGTCTTCCAATTCTAGGGTTTTGATGAAACCCTAGCCATGTAAAGGGATTTCTTTTAAGCTTTGATAGTGAACGGTTTGAATAAATGTATGGATGATTTAGAAGTTTATAATAATTGTTCTTTTCATCTCTTCAAGTATTTTACTCTCTATGATTGTTTAATGCTTTCCATACATTAGTTTTCTTTGTGTTTGTGTTCAAAGTACGAGACGAGTCATGCTACGAGAGACGGGTCGTGTTGCTACCATAGTTTAGAGCAAAAACCTCGTACTACTCGGAATGATTTGTGCCTGTACGTTGAATGCAACAACCCTCTTGATCAATATTTCAAACTTGTAGTTGTGAAATATTAGGTATTTTAAACCGAATTGCAATTGATGGCCATTGTTAAGTCTTATTTATGTGGTTAGTGGTGAATTCTTTGCCATAGGATTTTTCTCAAAAATCAATATCCCAAACCCTAATTTTAATTGTCAATTTAATTACTCAATTTTATTTAATTCTTGTTTAGTCATAATATCCTTCAATCTTTTTAATCAAAATTAATTCAGGAATTTAGCAATTAAATTAGTTTAATTTCAGAATTGTCTCTGTGGATCGATACCTGGACTTGCCATTATTCTAAAAGAATTTGGTATAGTTTAGTGTTTATATTTGGTGTGTGAAACGACCCATCAAATTTTTGCACTGTTGCTGGGGACTTCTGGCGAAATTAATTAATTTAAAGTTACATTTCTATTTAATTTTTAGTTTAAGATTTTATATTTTTGTGTTATTAAGTGTGCAGAGTGTTTGCAATTGGAGGAATCACTGAAGTGCAAGCGAAGCGCAGCCAAGTTTTTTTTTTTTTTAAAAAAAAAAAAAAAAAAAACCGCAGTGCGAAAGTGCCAAAAAAAAAAAAAAAAAAAAAACAGAAACAAATACTCACAAACAGAGTACCTAAGTGCTAAAAAACAAAGAAAGAGCTTAAGTGTATTGGAGACAACGGTCTATACGTCAAGCACCCGCAAGACGAGTAAAGCATTTTCATTTAACCGTTATGAGTATTTTCTCATTTGGTATTCTGTTTTCATAACTTAGTGAACAGAGTCGAAACTTAGTGTGTGTGTGTGAGTAGTGCATGCACGGCGCCATTCTTGTTGCCCTTAATTGTGGAATTTGGACCTTGAACTAGAAAGGACTCCTAGGAAACTTAGAGCCTCTTCCCGTGTTCCTAGGCTTGAATACCCTTATCCATACTTCGAACCAATAGAGATGGTGAATCCGAATGGCCTAAATGGGCCCAACTAGACCCTTAAGGATTACTTCACACCCACTACATATATTTCACCATCATCCATTCAGTTACCGGACACCACTGCCGCTCATTATCAGATTAAGTCTAGCACCATCCAAATGCTCCAATCATTCCATGGACTAGCTCATGATGACCCTTACAAACATCTGCATGAATTTCTGGAAATTTGCTCTACAGTGATGATCTAGAACTTCACTAACGAGGCCCTAATGTTGCGATTGTTCCCATTTTCATTAAAGAACAAAGCCAAACACTAGATGAAGTCCTTACTTGCTAATTCTATCACAACTTGGGACCAATTACAGCAGAAGTTTTTGGAGAAGTACTTTCCCATTGGTAAGACCAACCAACTTAGGCGAGCCATCACCAATTTTGCTCAAATTGATGGCGAGCAACTTCATGAGACTTGGGAAAGACTTCGTGACCTTCTCCAACAGTGTCCCCACCACCAAGTGCTTGATTGGCAACTTGTTCAAACCTTTTACTATGGCTTAACTGAGCCTCATCGCCAAATGGTGGATTTCTCTTGTGGTGGGACATTCATGTCCAAAATGACGCTGAGACATGGCAATTGTTTGAGAACTTAAGTGATAATTCCCTTCACCATGCCTCCGCATCCCGGCAAGTCTGGCCACCGGTAGTTGGAGCCCCGAAGAGAGGGGATATTTATGAGGTATGGCAAAACCTAGAGTTAGCCCAATAGGTAGAGGCATTGTCCTATAGGATGGACCAATTATTAGCTGCGGGACATGGACTTACATAGCAAGATTAGCCTCAATTTCATGAGGCATGTGCTATTTGTGCAATCTCTGCATATGACTTGAGTGAGTGCTCTTCGGCATCACAATTTTGAAATTAGTCCAAGAGCATGTGAATGCGGCTCAAGGATTCTCTAACCCAAGTAATGACCCATATTCCAATACATACAATTCAGGATGGAGAAATTACCCTAATTTTTCATGGAGACCTTCTTCACAAGGCACTTCTTACAATCCTCCACCACCAAGGTAGAATTTTAATAATTTTTCTAACCAATCTTCTTACCAACCACCACAACCTTACTGAGCCCCACAACCTTACTGGCAACCACACCCTCCGCCTGTTCCTCAAGGAAATTTTGCCTCTGAGACTTAAGTGTTGGAAGTTCTCTCAAAACTTAAAGGGTTAGCACCAGTAGTTCACTTCCATACTCACTCCATTGCCAAGCTAGAGGCCTAATTGGGTCAAATGGCTAAAAACATGAATAGGAGAGATGAGGAAAATTACCGAGTCAAACTGTGGCCAACCCTAAGGGTCAATATGGGGCAGAGGGGTCGAGTGGGAATGGAAAGCACCATGAGTAGGTGCAAGCGGTGATTACCTTGAGAAGTGGGAGAGAGTTAGAGCCTCAGCCAATTGCGTCTGATGCAACTAAGGCTATGACCGGTGATCACGGTGGTCAACCCAAAGAGAGAAAGGGTGAGGGAGAGACACCTAAGGGGGATGACTTAGTCCCTAGTACTTCACATGAGCCTAAGGCACCATATGTGCCTAAGTCACCCTTTCCCCAGTGCCTTGATACACCGTTCCCTTTTAATATGAAGGCGGCTTCCATGGAAGCAATGATAAAGGTCTTTAAACAGGTAAAAATCAACCTCTCCCGGTTGGAGGCGATTAAGCAAGTACCCTCCTATTCTAAATTTTTGAAGGACCTTTGTACTCAAAAGCATAAATCTAGGACACATGTGTCCCAAAAGATCATACTCACGGAACAAGTAAGCTCCATCTTATTGAGTGACACACCCCATAAGTTTAAAGACCTAGGTGCCTCAACCATTGCATGCATTATAGGGGACCATTTCATTGATAGGGCTTTGTTAGATTTAGGGGCTAGTGTCAATTTGTTGCTGTATTCTATGAACACAGAATTCGGCTTGGCGAGTTGAAGCCCACTACTGTTACACTCCAGTTGGCTAACCAGTCCTTCAAAGTGCCATGTGGCATGATTGAGGATGTGCCAGTAAAGGTTAATAGGTTTTATTTTCCTATTGATTTTGTGGTTTTAGACATGGAATCGATAGCAAGCTCTAGGAAACCAATCCCTGTAATCTTAGGTCAACCTTTCTTGGCTACGACCAATGCATGTATTAATTGTTGTACTGGGGTTATGGAAGTTTCATTTGGGAATATGCAACTGAAACTCAATGTTTTCCAAGCATCCCAACAACCCCATGAAAGAGTGGAGTGCTTATTTGTGGATGTTATGGATGGGATTGTGGAGGAGGCTTTACCCTCCATTCTTGTAGAGGATTCTCTAGAGGCTTGTCTAGCTCATTTTGGGTTCAAGAATTTTGATATTGACAGATCATTTGAGGAGGTGAATGCCTTAATTCTTATTCTACATTGGATTTTCCTTTATGGAAAGCCCGATTTAAGTCCCTTCCTCCTTTTGTCTAGAGAGCCTACCATAACCATCACTAGTCACACCACCTACACTTGAGTTGAAGCCACTCCCGACCACACTCAAGTATGCATTTTTAGGGCCAAAGGATACTTTACCTGTCATCATTGCATCTGACTTGACTGTAGAGCAGGAAAGTCAATTAGTGAATGTTCTAATGGCACATTGGAGTGCTATAGGGTGGTCAGTGGTTGATTTGTAAGGGATAGATCCCTCTGTGTGCATGCATTATATACATTTAGAGGAGGACACCAAACCTTTTCGTGAAATGCAACGGAGGCTAAATCCCAATATAAAAAAGATGGTGAAAAAGGAGGTGTTAAAATTGTTGGATGCGGGTATTATATACCCCATCTCGGATAGCAAGTGGGTAAGTCCTACACAAGTGGTGCTCAAGAAATCAGGCATCACTGTTGTTGAGAATGAGCAAGGAGAGTTAGTCCCCACACGAACCACTATTGGGTGGTAAGTGTGCATTGATTATAGGAGACTAAATTCCATGACTAGAAAGGACCATTTTCCATTGCCATTTATTGATCAAATTCTTGAAAGGTTGGCGGGGTAGGGTTTTTATTGTTTTCTTGATGGATAGTCGGGGTATAATCAAGTCTCGGTGTACTCCGCTGACTAGGAAAAGACTACATTCACTTGCCCTTTTGGCACTTTTACTTATAGGAGCATGTGTGGACGCGCCCCGCGTGAGGGCCTCACGTGCTACAGTTCGGACTCGATTAGTCACGGTTCTAAATCTGAACGAAAGAGTCCAAATCCGGCAAATCGTTTTGGAAAACAGATTTTTGTAAAGAAGTGCCAAACATGGACTGCTTTGCCAGATACAGAGTCGCCACCTAAATATTTTTTAATGGGGGAATTTAGGAAACCCTGACTCGTTTGCCTAAGGCCACGTGTCCGTCATCACCAAAGTTGCCTCGACTCGAGAACTTGGGTACGATTGGGGAAGGTCAGCTATGAGCACCCCCTCTCGCCCGATCCGAAGATCGGCCTCTACTAACCATGATATCTTGTTTTTGAAAACACATGCGTTCTTATTCCGATTAATTAGCTAGAATTACTATGTGATGCGCACAGCAAAACAAGTATAGACTAGATCGCCTAATTTGGAACAAAGCATTGCATATCCATTTGTTTGAAAATGGTTTGAGATTTGCTACTCGCAAGTAGGCTAAAACACGGATTTCAACTAGTTGTTCCAACTAAAACAATCCAACCTTCACCCATAGGCATTCAGGCAGTGATGTCACATAAGCAATTAGCCTCATAGTAAGCATGCTATCATGGCAACACTCACACGCATGCAAGATGCTAAAGCATAAACACTTACTGAGTACTCCGAGCCAAAACAGAAACCAGTTAGTAATCAAATGTATGATCCTAGTTCATGTTAAGTGGCTAATGCAACGCACACAGAATGTCACAAGAATAGGCTCGGCTAATCCTAGGATGACATGTGGGATGCAACAAGTAGCACGTATTCAAGTTAGATTTGGAATACTATGCTGTTAGTATGATGCGCCGAGCTCGGTGCATGCAAGACAAATGTATGGATGCACGCATGCATAGCATAAGGTATGCTAAATTAAACATGTCCCAATACTAACCATCAAAGCAGGTAAGTAAAAGGGAGAAAGAAGCGGGGGTTGGAAGGCATGCACACACGCACCCACACTTATTACAAGTTTGCCCTCACTCGGAGGGACCGAAAGAATAATACAAATTTAACTAACCTACCGGCTAATTAAATATTACAGACCAATTAAACTAGTTAAGAAAATTAACTAATCTAATAAAACAGTAAATAGCCTCGGGAAGAGGGCCCAATGCAATGCATGCTCGGCTCCGCTCGGAAGTCCACTGCTATGCACAAGTTGCCTCTGTTTTCCCTGCTCTGCTCCTCTGATTAGTGCAAGATTCCCAAGGTGCACTCTATGAACCCTGAGGGACACCACCGGCCAAGGGAATTGGTCACCGGCCAAAGGAAATGATCACCGGCCAAAGGAAATGATCACCGGCCATCAATTGTTGGTCGGTCGGCACTAAAGATGGCCGGCCGGCCAAACCTTCCTGCAGAATCCTGTTTTGACAGTAGCAGAGGGCAAAACAAGGCATAGCAATGCATTCCAAGCAAATGTATGCACCAACACATCCCTTATCATGTTTATGACTCAAAGGGACATGGTTCTCGGTTCTCGGACCATCAATCGCGCATTTCCATGTGTGATGGCCCAAGGAACCAAGTTATGCACTTTGATTTCAAAATGAAATGAAAACCAAATAAGCACAAAAAGGCCCAACCTCTATCACTTGATTTCAAGAGGCAATGCATGCATGCCAATGCAATGCAACCTAGGCATGTAGACTAGGCATGCAATATGAACATGAAGGCGAGTAGGCTAGGCACACAACCTAAGCTAGCAAGCGTGCAAGCTTGTAATAACTATGCTAATGCTCAACATGCAAGATATAATCTAATCATGCAAGTGTGTAAGGCATACAACATGTTATGCAACCTAATCAAGGAAATGCGTGCCAAATACAAATGTTACTTAAACATGCAATAACAACACATGGCAAGTCAAGTATGCAATCGACACACAAGGTGAACATGCCACAACATGCAAAGGAGGGACTTACACTAAGGAAATGGGGGCCAAATGCACACACAAGCATGCATGCAAACATGGTCCATCACTTAGGCATAAAAGAGCAACTTCTAAGCGCACTTAAAAGAGGCTAAACATGGGAATATGGCAAGCATACCAAGCTCTGAAAATCATGTAATAGAGGTGCCAAACCAACTAATTAAAGAAAGTAAAGCATGCAAGCAAAGCCAAAACTCAAGGCAAGCCAAAGATGTATTGAACTACACTTAGCAAAAATCAAACATGGCATGAATTAAATAACCAAAATCAGAGTCTTAGCATGTTAAAACAAAGCCAAAAACACATCTAGATGGCATCTAAATGGTCTAAAAATGCAAGCATACAAAGAGGCTAAACATGGAGCATAAGATGACAACCTTATAAAGCATTAAAGGGACATCAAATGCAAGCATACAAGCATGCCATGAGGACTGAAATGATGCTATAAGTGGTTCTAAGCCACTGAAATGATGCAAGGATGGCATGCTAGAAGGGCCAATTCTTAAGGCATACAAGAGAGTTTGCATGTTAGCTATACAAAGCAAAGCATGGACAACCTAAATGACCAAAAACAGTCCCTTAGCATACTAAAACAAGCATAAAAGCTTCACAAAGCTTGGCCAAAAACATGCTAGAACAAGGCTCAAAGCACAAGGCATGTTAAGACTAAAACATGGCATTACACGACAAGTATGCAAGGCATGCATGGTGTGTCTAAACCAAGTAAAAACAGAGCTATATTATGACATAATAAGCACAAATAACAACTAAGGCATGGCCAACATGAACCTAAATTAGATGCTCACTAATGAGGCTTAAAAAGGTCCTTTTCAAGGACAACAAGGAGAGGGGGTGGCTTTCTCCTTCTTAGGACCTTAAAGCACCATCCTCACCACTGAAATCCCTCAAGATTTCAGTGGTGAGGAGGCCCAAACAAAGTGGTCCCGGAGCTCACCAAAATAGCACAAAAATAGGGCCTAACAAGGCTTATGAGGGGTCAAACAACCCCAAAGCTCAAAACACTCTTAAACAACTATTTAAAGCACTCGAAAACAAGACTTTTATTAGTTATATGCAAAGTCTAAAAATAGTTGCAAGATAGGTTAAAAAGCTATGCAAAAATGGGGAATAAAGGGTGAAGTTCTTACCCTTGATGACCCTCTTCAAGAACAGCACTCCAGCTGGTCCTCCAAGCTTGAATCCACTCAAGAACACCAAGAACAGCTCCTCAGTAGCTCAGTAACCAAGAGAAGGTGTAACACTAGGTGTTTGTGTGCAATAGTAAGACTAAAACACACTTAGAGCAAAAGAGAGGGAGAAATAGAGATAGAATAGCTACAACTATGTAAACCCTAATTCAGAGCTCCCTCTGTATTTTTTGTCTAACCCTAATGGAGGGAGAAGAGGCTCTCTCTTATAGACAATCCCTCTTGCAAAGCTTCCAAAGCAAGCTAGTCAAGAGGGAAAAAGGTGTATGCCAGCTAGCATAGTTGGCATAAAAATATCTGCAAAAGCAGATACACAGTGGTCAGCCGGCCAAAAATGCAATTTGACCAAAAAACATGGCCGGTCGACTAAAAAATGTGCCGGTCGGCCAAACATTTGGCCGGTGGCAACAAACCAATGGCCGGTGGCCTCAAGCCATGGCCGGTGATGTGTGGGGATGGCCAACAAGCCATTCCCTGCCCCTTAAAGGCAAAACACAAGTGTTTGGTGCAAAACCAGACACAAAACAGTTGAGCCGAGAGATCCTGAGACAAGGCGCGTCGCCAAGACCTCCGGGAACTCAAGACAAACACAAACATGGATGATCACCGAGTGTTCAAGCGGTGACGTCCAAGTCTTGAGGACGGTCAAAAATGGGGTGTCTACAGCATGCCATTTGGGCTATGTAATGCACTGACGACTTTTCAACGGTGTATGATGGCCATTTTCTCTGACATGGTAGAGAAATTTTTAGAGGTTTTCATGGATGACTTCTCCATATTTGGGCCATCTTTTGAGGAATGTCTCCAGAACTTAACTAAAGTCCTTATTCGTTGTGTGGAGACAAACTTGATTTTGAGTTGGGAGAAGAGCCATTTTATGGTTTGCGAGGGTATAGTGTTGGGACACATTGTGTCCCCTCAAGGTATAGAGGTTGACAAAGCTAAGGTTGACCTCATTGTAGGCCTTCCTCCACCCAATTTTGTGCGTCAAGTTAGGTCTTTCCTAGGGCACACATGCTTTTACCATCGATTCATCAAAGATTTTAGTAAAATATCCCGTCCTTTGTCTAGTTTACTTGCTAAGGACGCACCTTTTTCCTTTGATGAGGCATGTCTTAAAGCCTTTGAAACACTGCGAGTGGCCCCTACTACCGCCCCAATCATGAAATCACCAGATTGGTCGCTCCCATTTGAGATCATGTGCGATGCCTCAAATTATGCTGTTGGGGCTGTGTTGGGCTAAAGGGTCAATAGGGCACCCTATGCTATATACTATGCTAGTCGCACTCTCTCGGATACACAGTTGAATTACACTACCAACGAGAAAAAGTTGCTAGCTGTGGTCTTTGCCCTAGATAAATTCTGGTCTTATCTCCTAGGTTCCAAGGTCATAGTCTTCACTGATCATGCCGCTTTGCGGTATTTACTATCAAAGAAAGAGACCAAACCTAGGTTGATTAGGTGGATTCTACTCCTTCAAGAGTTTGACCTAGAAATCCAGGACAAGAAGGGATCCAAGAATGTAGTTGAGGATCATTTATCTCGAATCTTTATTGACCACACGAGTGATCCCTTAGCCTTGCACGACTCGTTTTTGGACGAGCAACTTCTTGTGGTATCACTAGTGAACCTCCCGTGGTTTGCTTACATAGTGAATTACTTGGCGGTTGGTCAAATTCTGAAAACTTGGTCTAAGCAAGACAAAGACCGATTTTTCTCACAAGTCAAGCACTATTTCTGGGAAGACCCAGAATTGTTCAAGTATTGTCCAGATCAAGTGATTCAGTGTTGTGTGCCTGAGAGTGAAACTCATAGCATTCTCACCTTTTGTCACTCTCATGCATGTGGCGGCTATTTCAGTGGGCAGAAAACGGCCGCCAATGTTTTACAATGTGGGTTCTACTGGCCCTCTATCTTCAAAGATGCCCATAATTTCTGTAGAGCTTGTGAGTGTTGTCAACGCATGGGCTCTATGTCACGGCGAGATATGATGCCGATGACGCCTATTTTGATTGTTGAGATTTTTGATGTTTGGGGCATTGACTTCATGGGTCCCTTTCCACTTTCTTTTGGATTTGAATACATTTTGGTGGCAGTGGACTATGTCTCCAAGTGGGTGGAGGTAGTGGCCACCAGAACGAATGACCACAAGGTTGTGGTTAAATTCCTTTATGAGACCATTTTTTGTCGTTTTGGGTTCCCACATGCCATAATTAGTGATGATGGCAAACATTTTTGCAACCGATTCTTTGAGGCATTGGTACGCAAATACATGATCACACACAAAGTTGGCACTCCCTATCATCCCCAGACTAGTGGTCGAGTAGAGGTTTCTAATAGGGAGGTTAAACACATCCTCGAGAAAGCTGTGAGGCCCGATAGGAAAGATTGGTCCACTAGTTGGTTGATGCACTTTGGCCCTATCGTACTGCATATAAACACCCATCGGGATGTCTCCGTATAGGATTGTGTTCGGGAAACCGTGCCATCTCCCTGTTGAGTTAGAACACTGGGCTTTTTGGGCCATTAAAAAGTTCAATTTTGATATTGCCAAAGCCTGTGACCACCAGAAACTCCAACTTAATGAGTTAGAGGAG
Source organism: Camellia japonica (assembly GCA_030407325.1). Lineage (NCBI taxonomy): Eukaryota > Viridiplantae > Streptophyta > Magnoliopsida > Ericales > Theaceae > Camellia > Camellia japonica. The sequence goes on along the minus strand of JAPPVO010000016.1, from coordinate 100,453,046 downwards.
CTCCGCAATGATGCATATGAGAGCGCCAAAATTTACAAGGCTAGGACTAAGGCATTTCATGATAAGCATATTTCTCGTAAGTCCTTCGAACCTCACCAAAAAGTGTGGCTGTTCAATGCTAAATTGCGGTTGCTCAATAATGCTAAATTGCGGTTGGGGATTTTCAATGGCCAAAGATTGAAACACTATGTGGATGGTATTGAAAAGGGGAGATGATTGAGGTCATCCACTTGACGGACCTAATATATCTTCCATAGTACTTAAGTTGTGCCTAGGAGACTTTAAATCCTTTAAAGGTGTAATTTCTTTGGTGTTAGCCATTCCCGAACGACATCTGACGGTCTGGTATAGCTACCTAACTGTGTTTGTAGTGGGTTCCTAGGAGACCAACTTAGACGGTGGAAACTAGAGTTCGAATGGCAAAGCCTAGAACGCAAAGGTTTGGAATTTCCGAGACTAGAGTCTGGTTTAAATACCCAGGGGTGTGGAGATTGCTTCAAACCACCCCGGCTTGAACTCTATATGGTAGCCCCATAGGTCGAGTTAGCTTTATGTGCCTCGATTCTGGATACCGAATAAACCTAGTCTATCACCCTGTTAGAGAATAGGGAAAGTTACAAATATTGTTAGGGAGAAAAGTAGTACCCATGGTTTTCGTGTGAAGATTATACCATTATTGAGTATTTTGATATTTTCAAAGTGCTATATTTATTTCAGATGTGAAATGAAGGTAGAAATGGTTGAAATATTTTGGTTTGGCCTGTTTTGGGTTGCCCCTGGTAAAAAAAAAATTTGCACCAGACCGCACGTGTGGCCCAAATGGGCACATGAGCGGATAGACCTTGCTTGGGCGCTCGAGCGGTGGGCCAGGCCGCACGAGCAGCCCAACCCCAAAACCATTATGCGCAAGCGTCGCTGAAGCGGCCGAAATTCAGTGCTTGTGCAGCCCCATTGGGCGCACAAGTGGCCTAATCCAAAAAAAAAAAAAAAAAATTGCACCACATGAGCGGCCCTAGCTTAAGAGCGTATTGCTTGCATGCTGCAGGAGCAGCCTAATTCCGCCGCACAAGCGGCTCATAAATCAGCGCTCGTGCGGTCCATATAGGTGTATGAGCAGTCTACAAAAAAAAAAATAATAATAATAATAATAATAAAAATAATAATTAAAAATAAAATATAAAATTAATAAAAAATAATAAATAAAAAAACTACAGATTTTATTTATTGACTGATTGATTGATTTATTTTTATTTACTTATTTTATATTTCTTCCATTTTTTTGCTGCAATTCTATTTATTTATTTATTTTTATTTACTTATTTTATATATATAAAAAAAATTCAGCTTTATTTATTTATTTATTTTTATTTACTTATTATATATATATATATAAATATTTCATGCATTTTTCTATTTGTTTAGTTATTTATTATATTATTTTTATTTTATTTTATTTTTATTAAAAAAATAATATATATATACACACCTTTAAGCCAAACCCTAGACCCACCTTCACTATCTCTTCCTAGCACACTCTCTCTACCTCTCATCATCTTCTTCTTCACTCTCTACCTCTCAACCTTACAAACCCACAAACTCACCACCCCCTACCATCACCAACTTCTTCTTCCTTCTTCCTTCAACTTTCACTCACCCTTTCACTCACCACCTGTCACACCCCAAACCCGCCCCTAGAAGTTTGGGCATGACCAACTCGCTAACAGTCGCCAAAACTCAATAATTATACAATATGGGGCCTAAACGGAAGCAATTATCAAATTAAAATAACATCCATTGAGCTATCGTCTACTTGCCAAGATCACAGAGTAACTCATAACCTGAATCTATACATAATAAAGCACACACACAAGTGATAGCTATATACATACATATACATACAGTTCCAACCCCACAACTGGGGTACAATCAAGATATTAAAAGTGGGGGTTGTACATGCTTTACAATACTTGGCAAAAGTCCAGGCCAAAGCTAGGAGTCAGGATAGGACTTCACCAAAATAAAGAAGGCTCATCTAGTTGCTTAGGCTCCACGGGGTTGACAAAAAAAAGCTGCCAAAGCTGGACTAAAACTGACCACCAGGTTGATTACCTACAGAGACAGATATAACACGGAGTGAGCATGGCTCAGTGAATAATAGTACGCAAGAAATTTCAGATGAACCTTTATGAATTACAATGCACATAAACCTATAGATTACATATTTGATCTTGCTCTGTAAATATTTCCAAAACGGCCTTAGGCCTAATAGTTACAAAACGGCCTCAGGCCTAATAGTTACAAAACGGCCTCAGGCCCAACATCATACAGAACGGCCTTAGGCCCAACATATTACACAGAACGGCCTTGGACCCACATATCAACAGCTGTTTACATATTTGAGGGTAGGTAGAACATCGACATGTACACTACCTCCCTTGGCGTAGGCCTTGAATCATAATCAATCCGAATCAGATTAGGGTTGGTGAGACATCGACGTGTCATCACCTCCCTCAGTTCTAGAGTTGTCCACATTTAGTGGCTGATAATTGAACGGCCTCGGGCCCATAGTTAACAAGCAGATTAACTTCAAGTTCTTAAGGATCTCATCGTTCAATAACGCACACAAGTTTCCACTTGTTCAACATGAAATGACATAATTAACTTACAGAGAACAAAATGCCAATAAGAGCTATTAACAATAAACGAAGTATCGCTACGGTACTATTACTCACAGTGCTGTGGCAGAGCGATAGTTCCTCCTTGTATGTGACCTATAAATGCATACAGTTCAGAGATTAGTCTATTTCCTTTTTAATTAATATCTGATTCGTTCGACATACATTTACTTATAAGCATTTTAAAAGACCCAGATACATATTTCAGCAATCTCAGAGGGTTAACTAAGAGAAAAGAGGAATACAGAATTTTTGTCCTTGGGCCGCACGTGCGGAAGTCCTCCCCCGCACGTATGGGAAGGTGGGCCGCACGTGCGCCCCGCACGTGCTTTTATTTTAGTGTCTCAACTTCACCCTCCCCTATTTACTGCACGTGCGGCTGTGAGCCCCGCACGTGCGGTGGTGCTTCCCGCACGTGCGGCCATGAACCCCGCACATGCGGTCGCAGCCCCTGTTTTGAGCAGTCCGAGTTTAGGCAAAAATTCAACAGAACCAACACATTACTATGCGCAAAATAAGAAGAATTAACTCAATAGGTCAACATAACATCTTCATAACATGAATCACAAATTATAATGTCATAATAACCATGATTATAAGCTTAATTAGATCATAACCCTTTCTAAATTCACCACCACAGTCCAATTCCTTTGTGTTTATGATTATATTTGATACGTGAACAATATATATATGTATAACCATGTGAGTTCAACATGAAAAATCAAGAAATACACTGTAATTCTTCCATATAACTCAGGTTAATTCCCAAAACAACCAAATGATAAACACAACTTTCCAATTAAGCAATTATCACACACATGCTCACAATTACAAACCCTAGCTTGCTTGAATATAAACAAACTTCAATTCAAATCAATTAGAGAGGTTAGTCTAGGTGGATTATGACTACCTTGAACTCAAAACTCCTCAATTCTTCTCAATTTCTTCAATCTCTTCTTGTTGATCTTCTTCTCCCTTGTTTCTCCTCTCTACTCTTTCTCCTTCTCTTAGAAAATATCTCTAAGTGATATGTCAAGTGACCCCAAAAAGGGAGTTCAAGTGACTATGAAAATATTTAATATAAATTAATCAATTTAATCATTCCGAATCGAATTTTTACAAAAATGCATGTTATGATCTAAAAATCATGCTGATCACAATTATAAAGTTAATTTCGGATTATTAAGTTTCTAAGGCTTTCAATTACTAATCCAAACATTGCATTTGTAACAGATATTTCTCATAATAAACAGATATAAATCTATAAGCATAAGATTCACACAATTAAACTTAATTTCACATGGAATTTCATATGAAACATGTAAATGCACATAGTAAGGGACTGAAAGCATACCGGAAAACATGTAGGAGGGTCGGGTTATTACACCACCACCTTCCACCGATGCATCACCATATTTTCGACCGGCGGCCTTCTAGCGGCCATTTTTTCTGGTGGATCTACATCTTCTTCTTCCTTTCTTTTCTTCCTATTTTTTTTCAAGGTAATCACCCACTTTTTGTTTAAATCTCTTAGTTTTCACTTGTAATATTAGTGCATTGGTAGTTTAATAGTGATTTTTAAGCTTTGTTCATCATATTGTTCTTCATCTTCATCCTCACATAAAAATTAATTAAAAAAAAGAAGTGAAAACGAGTGTATTTGGGGAGCAATAGTCGCACGTGCGGCGCATCGGATTTCCAAAAAAAAAAAAAATTTGTAGTAATATTACTAATAATAATCATCTAGCTTATTGTAGCTTATTTTTGTATAATGTAGTTGTTTAGTTAGTGGTTCTTATTTCTTTAATTTCAATTTAATTGTTTAGTTAGTGGTTCTTGTTAGTTTAATTGGCTAGTAGATTGCTTTTATTTTTGTTTTAATTGTTTATTTAGTGATTTAGTTTTATTTTTATTTAGTGATTTAAATGTTCATTTAATTGTTTAGTAGTTTTTTTTAATATATTTTTATTTGTATTTTCTGTTTTTATTTTATTTTAATTTCTTTTCTTTTCTTTTCTTTTCTTTTCTTTTCTTTTCCTGTACTAGCTTAATTATTTATTTCTTTTATTTCATACTTTGGTTTGCCTATTTTTCTTTAAGTTATTTATCTATTTTATTTTGATTTTCTTTCCAAAAAAAAATAAAATAAAATTGAAATACAAGTAATTCAGTGGTGTGATGACAATGAGGTTTTGAGAGATTTGTGTATGCATGTGCTATTTGATGAGTGCTGATATAATAGTTCCACGTTTTTGGTTGTGTTGGTTGTGTTATTTTGTGCAGATATGTCTACATCATCCCGCCGAGCACCCAAATGGCCTCGCAATGCTAACTTCGCGGCTAGGGATGTACCAACCGACACCTAGGCCAACAAACCAATTTCCTGTGACACATCATTTGATGTGGACTTCTTCTGGCGCCATCAACCCACTGCATGGAGTGTCTGACAACTTGAACACCGGGGCCTCCTGGACATTTGCACCGTCACTTAACTGGGGTATCCTTGCATTGTGCAAGTCTTTTATCAGAAAATGTACACCAGTGATGAGGCCCCAGGAGCTCTTTTGTTTATTGTTGACGGGGTGGAGTTAGTGGCAACACCAGGTTCCATTGCCGAGGTTCTCCACTGTTTTATGGACACTATCAATGAAGAATAGTTCCCGGTGTTCACTTGGGAACTCATAGTCCCGACATTGGTGACTGAATTTTATGAGGGGCGACAGGATGAGGACAATAGGACTAGTATCCGGCGGGCTAACTTACTGTGCCACCTCCTCTTCTTTAATGTGGTTCTAAAAAAGAATGTCATCCCTCTAGGCCACAAGGAAGAGCGACGAGGGGACTTCCTCCGTGCCTTGCACCGATTTGACTTCGGGTTTTGGGTCGACATCCCTATTTTGATCTTCAACCAGATGTTCCGTATCCTTAATGAAGTCAAGTTGCGCAACACCTGAGGCGGTTCTACATGGGCCCTCCTTTTCGCCAACCTTATCACTACACTCATAAATGGCTAAGGGACATACCCACTCAAACCCAATGAGATTCAGCTTCCTTCGCCAACGCTTTAGGGTAAAACCCATTGGCACCAAACCACTGCTCATCTATCACCTCCACTACTCCTCCCCGATGCCCTCGCCAATCATAATGATGTTCTGGAAGAGCCTGCCGCCACACCAGCCCCAACGCCACCGCCATTCCGTATGACGCAGGCGCAATATCAGGCTCTTTTGGATAATCAAGCCGCTATTCAGTAATCTGTGGTTGATCTCCAGGCAGACTATCAGGCATATCGGGATCACTCGCAGATGGCCTTTGATGGGTATCAGCAGTCAGTTGCATCTTTACAAACTAACTTCTACGCATACCACGAGTCAAGCCAGCAACGGTTTGATCAGCTTGGTGCTAGGGTTCATGATGAGGCGTTCGAGACTCGGACACTGATGCATGCCTTATTTGCGCAGTATTTTCCACCACTGCCGGATCCAAATTAGTGATCTCCATTCTATTTTCTTTGTTTTATTTCTTTATTTATTTTTGTTTTGTTTTATTTTTTTTCTTTTCCTTTAATATTGTACAGTCCAAAAAAAAAATAAAAAAATAAATAGTGTGTGTATTTGGTTCATCCCTGCCTCCCTGGATGTGCGCCTACACCGTCTGGTAAGATCCTATCTCTCACATTTTACTATCTCCTTTACAGTTGCTTCCATTAAGGACAATGTTGTATTCTAGCTGGGGGGTGAAGGTATCTATAAAAACAATTCATGTTTGTACTTGCTGCACTTGATTGCACCACTTCACTTGTTGTTCACTTTATGCCAGTATGGTAGTGATATAAGCATATGTTAATTGGGGAACATAGTGGACTTGTATGAAAATGGTTTATTAGGTAAATACTAGCATGTGATGTTTGCACTAGGACAGTTGTTTGTAATTGTGGTATTAGTACACTTGTCATGAGTATGCCTTGATTCACATAGATACACTTTCATAGTGGTGACCTCTCTATTCTAATCCCTGGTGTACATCATTGATAATTGCTAGTGTGGTAGAAAAGAATAAATGACTAGCCTTGATTGTCAAAATAAGAAAATATATAAAAAAAAAACGCTTGACTTGTTTGGGTTTGTAGCCTCTTTAACTGGAGTTATTAAGCTCGTAAGGGTGTCTCTACACCTAGTGCCCTAAAAACGTCTGGTTTGGGAGTCATTGGCCCAATACTTGCTACATGGGTTAATTAGAAAGTTTAAGGAACCTAGACGTTGCACAGTTAACAAAAAAATAAGGAAAATGACTTGTTCGGATTTGTAGCCTTTTCCGCTTGAGTTATTAAGCCCGTAGGGGTGTCCTCACATCTAATGCCCTAAAATCGTCTGGTTTGGGAATCATTAGCCCAATGCTTGTTACATGGGTTGATTAGAACGCTTAATGGATCAGGACATTGCACAGTCTTTTCATTAATTTTTTTTTTTTTTTTTTTGAGAATCTTGGTTACAAAAGTTTAATCTTGTCTGTATATGTTAGGGGTTATTATGAGTTACACTTGGCTATTATAGTGGACAGTTAACTAGTATGGAGATTGCACTTTACACCAAGGGTACTGATGATGTGTCTACTAGCATTCACAAGTACAGGAGACTTTACTTTTGTATTAACTGAATTGTGGTTTTGACTCAATAGATTCCTTCATGCTTGTCCACTATGCCTTCAACAACTCATCATATCTTAATATCACACTCTAGTGGCACATAAGTTGATTGTTAGGTGCAATAGTGTGGTTAATTGTTTTTGAGCAGATATGAATATGTTGATTTTGTGGGTATCATTTATGGAAACCCTCACGACACTATACTCGTCCACTTGGGGTAACCTTGTGGTTTAAAAGCTTGTCGCATATGTTAAATGCAATCGTAGTCCCTACGAAAGTGGCTTACAGTTACTTTACTTTTCTTATTTCTTTTGTTTTGCTTGAGGACTAGCAAAATGTAAGTTAGGGGATGTGATGTAGACTGAAAGGTACCACATTGAGGCCACTTAAGTTATATTTTGTCTTTCAATGTTGTTTATTTGGTGGAGAAGATGTGTTTTGTGCACTTGTATAGATTTGGCAAGTAACACACAACTTCAATCCAAAATGGCGCGAAAGTAGATTCTCCGTGCGAGAAACGAAAAAGCCTAGCCTGCCACCTCACCACACGTGCGGCCAAGCCCCACCACATGAGCGGCCCACCTAGGGTTGCGTGCGTGAAATTTTCACTCTATTCTGTTGGGAATAAAAGGAAGAAAAAGGGGCTGTAAAAGGGTTCGAAAATTTTTTGAAGAGAAAGGGAGGCTAGGGTTTCAAAAGAGTGATTTTCCTCAACCTTGAGGCTAGGGTTTCAAAAGAGTGATTTTCCTCAACCTTGAAGGACAACTTCCATGGAGGCTTCTTCCTTATCCTCTTCCTCTTCCCGCTCCTCCATGAGTGGCTAGTCTTCCAATTCTAGGGTTTTGATGAAACCCTAGCCATGTAAAGGGATTTTTCTTAAGCTTTGATTATAAACGGTTTGAATAAATGTATAGATGATTTAGAAATTTATAATAATTGTTCTTTTCATCTTTTCAAGTATTTTACTCTTTGTGATTGTTTAATGCTTTCCATACATTAGTTTTCTTTGTGTTTGTGTTCAAAGTACAAGACAAGTAATGCTACGAGAGACGGGTCATGTTGCTACAATAGTTTAGAGCAAACGTCTCGTGCTACTCGGGATGATTCGTGCTGTATGTTAGATGCAACAACCCTCTTGATCAATATTTCAAACTTATAGTTGTGAAATATTGGGTATTTGAAACCGGATTGCAATTGATGGCCGTTGTTAAGTCTTATTTACGAGGTTAGTGGTGAATTCTTTGCCCTATGATTTTTTTTCCAAAAATCAGTATCTTAAACCCTAATTTTAATTGTCAATTTAATTACTCAATTTCATTTAATTCTTGTTTAGTCATAATATCCCTCAATCTTTTTAATCAAAATTAATTCAGGAATTTAGCAATTAAATTAGTTTAATTTCACAATTGTCGTTGTGGATTGATACCTGGACTTGCCATTATTTTAAAAGAATTTGGTATAGTTTAGTGTTTATATTTGGTGTGTGCAACGACCAATCATATCACAACAGTGCAACTATAATAATCAAAGCATAATTAAATAACACACTAAACAGCCCAAAAAATTTTAAAAAAGATAAAAAAAAGTAAAGAAAAGCTATAGTAAACAATTAGTAATCAAGCCTAAGGAAGGGTGGCCAACCCTTCCACTTTTTGTAACCTTAATCACATATTTCAGCCCCAAAACAACTCAAAAATAGTGTATAAAAGAAGAAAAAGAAAGGAAGAAGGTAGAAGAGAAGTAGATGAAAAGAAAGCAAAGCTCTACCTCATGAAAAGAGAGAAGTAGCTTCTTAATTATCAAACTTCAATCCCAACACCCTCAAGTATATGAAATATAGTTTGAAACTTTAGAAAAAAGCTTCAAGAACAAGCTTTAATGGTGTTTGTATTGTGTATGTATAGCTAAAAGGTGATATGAGGTCAAGAAAAAGCTTTGAAGTTCAAGTGTAGTTCTAAGCTCTCAGCAATCTCTTAAGCCTTTGGAAAATTTTTCTAACCCTAAATTCAAAAGGGAGAGGGTCTATTTATAGAATTTGAGATCTTTAGGTCGAAAATATCTTTAGAAAATAGAAAGCTTGCGAAATCCTGCTAGATACACTGTCTGCCGCTAATGACACATGGCTGGATCACAAAACCCACGGCCAGGTAATAAATTTGAAAAGAGTATTTTTAAGGTCTAAAACATTTTGGTCAAAATGGGATATAAGTTTGGGATTAGAGCTCGAATCTGAATTCCTTTACTGAAGATTCAAAAGATTGCACAACGTAACGTTTCATCATCGGGTGTTTGGAATGAAGCGCCCAAGTGTAGCTCAACTTTTCGAACCCCGTTTTCGGAAGACGAATAAGCCCTACAATATTCGACTCTTGTGGTTCTGAATCTAATCTCACAAGTGCAATGTGAAATAGATAAACACCAAAGAGTCCCAATCCGGCAAATCTTTTGGAAAAGCGATTTTTGAATCAAAAATGCAAAAAATGGTCTGCTTTGCCAGATATAGAGTCGCCACCTAAATATTTTGGAAAATTTAGGAAACCCATGATTCATGCCAAAGGCCACATGTTTGTCATCACCAAGATTGTCTTGGCTCGAGAACTAGGTACGAGTGGGGAAGGTCATGAATTTAGTACCCCCGCTCGCCCAATCAAAGATCGGCCTCTACTAATCATGATATGAATCTTATTTACATTATATGTTCTTGTTCTAATTTATTAGACTAGCATTACTATGTGATGCACACACACACAAGTATAGACTAAATTTGCAAGAATTGGAACATTTCGATTCATGTTTGTTTTGAAAATTGTTTGAATATGTACCACTTGCAAAAATGATTGCATATGAACATTACTCAAATTATTCAAATTCAAGCAATTAGTTTTCATCCACAGGCATTCAAATAGTTTATCAATTAAGCAATTAGCCTCATGGCAAGAATGCTAGTCATGGCAACAACCTTGGTGCATGCAATACAAGTGGATGCAAAGCATGAGGTATGCTAAACAAAACATGATGCCCTAAACTAACCATTATAAGCTAGTAAATAAAAGGGAGAAAGACGTGGGGTTGGAAGATATACACATTATTACAACATTGCGCTCTCACGAAGGAGAGTCCAAATGAATCAACTAGCCAACTAGTTAACTAATTAAAGCTAAGCTAATTATTACAAAACAAATTAGCTAACTAGTTAACTAATTATTACAAAACGAATGAACTAATTAATTAACTATTCTAGCTAATTAAAATAATTACAACACGAGACAAATTAGTAATTCTAACTAATTAAGTACAAAACCACTATGTTAAGCACAACACTAATATATACAACATGGATCCTGAGGATCGATGGAAGGCTCATGCATGAATGCAGTTTTAACCTGAGAAAGGCACTGTTTCTGCTACTGAATGTCTCTGTTGCACAGTATATCATTTCCGTTGATTTCCACCTCCAACTTAACTCTGTTCTGCTGGAGGAGTACGCTGCTGGAATTTGCACTGGTGGCCGGTAGAGGGATTGCCGTCCACTGATGGTGGCCTGCCGGTCACTAAAGATGGCCTGGCGGCCACTGTTGATTGAACTTCCCTGCTGCAACAGATAGCAAATAGAGTAGAGACAGTGTATTCTCAAGGGTTTGTTTGCACAATTCACCTCTCCTTATCATTTGAACAACTCAAAGGAGTAGTAAGTTTGATTTCACAAACCACCAATGGATGCAATTTCATTGCATGATGGCTTATGAAACCAAGTGTGCAAGTTCAATGAATGCAACAAAACAAGACTCTTAAAACTACCTCCCTATCATGAAAGATCAAGGGAAGTAGTTGACAATGAATCTTGAACCATTTTCATCACTAATGAGTATGAAACGAATCAGGACTCAAGGGTTCAATTAACGTCCGATTGAACGCAAACAAGTTATTATCTTATACCTCTTTTAGCCGTAATTTTATTACTTCATTTTAGATTACCATCCATTCTTTAATTAATTGAGTCCAAAAGGTGAATTTAAGTCCTCTAATGGAAAGAAGGCTCACACCAAGAGTTGCTTTGGGCATGAAAGAGACATCATACCGTTGGTAATGAACCCCCAAAGGGATTAAACCATTAAGTATGACATCTCAATCTTATGCTTAAACAAACAAGTAGTTTGAAACCACTTTCAAAGAAAAACAAAAGCCAAGAAAGGAGGGAGGTTGTAGAAGTGATTAATAGTGATCACAAATACGGAAAGCCGTAAATAAATACAATCAACTCAAATAAGGTGGTGTCTAATGCATAAAACACCAAACTCATGACTACAAGTATGCAAAACAAAACTCAAATGCAACAAACACTTAGAGAAAGTCCTAAAACAGTCTAAAAATAGTCCTAAAACATGCTGGAATTAAGACAAAAATAGGTAGATTAATAAGCTAAAACATGGATCATGCTAGACTAGTAAGCAAAACACAAGGAGGGGAAGCTAACCTCTCCAATTCTAGATTTCAAACTATGATTTTAGCCACTAAAATAACTTTGAAAATCAGTGTTTAAGAGCTCAAAAAAGATAGTGCAAAGGTGGGAAACACAAGGGAAAGGCCTTGAGAGCAAGGTATAAAGAAGGGTGAGCCACCCCTCAACCTTTATTGACCTTAAAACGTAAGCTTCAGTCCAAAAATACAAAGTTTTTATAGCCCAAAATTAGTTGGAAAATAGCAAGAAAAAGAGTGAGTAAAGCAAGTAAAGAGGCAAAGCGTTATACCTCTTGAAGAGGAGATCAATTCCAAGCAATAAACCAAGGCAAACACACCCTTAAGAGCGCAAACAAGGCTCAAAGACACCTCAGCTCAAAGATGGAGAGGTTTGGTTAATAGTGTATAAGCAAAGGTGAAGAGTGTATAGGCAAAGGTTAAGAAATTTGCAAGAGAGAGAGAGAGAGAGAATTGTAGAGAGAGACGAAAAATTTTGCTCCAAAATTTTTTCTAACCCCAAAGTAAGAGGGGAGGCTCTCTATATATAGAAAACATGAATCTTCCTCGAAAACATCCTGCCATACATGTGGCAGCAGATGCATGCATCTATGTAAACAGCTGGCACAGTTGGCACAAAATATCTACAAAACACATTGGTGGCCAGCAGGCCATCACTATTGGCCGCCAGACCACATCAGTGGTCGGCAGGCCACCAGGGGTTGCAGGCTTAAAAATCTAAGGTTTTGGTCCAAAAACAAGGCAACAGGGGTGCAAGGTTTGAAAGGCTCAAAGCTATGGCATTCCGCTGAGGACTTCGAGCACTTGACAAGCATATAGACTCATCATTGGGTGTGCTGGCGATGACGTCCAAGTCGGAAGGGCCGTTAAAAATAAGGTGTCTACACCAAGTCTTAAGGGCGGTCAAAATGGGGTGTCTATAACATCCATACAATATCAATTTATTTTCAATTATCTTCTAAACACCAAAATCCATAGCTAGGGGTTTTGTAAAATTTAGGGCTTTTCTCCATATTCTCCATCAATCCAAGAATCATGGAATCAAAGTTGGTTTTATTCAAAAATATTTGAACATTACAAAAATTATTGAGGCAAAACCTTTTTTTTTTTTTTGATAAATACTCATTAAATCAAGTCATTTATCTTATACCATACATATATCATGAAAACTACCACATAATCAAATCAAAATATAGATGTACAAGGTTAAAAGTATGCCTACCTCAAAGGTGATGATGAAAAGATGAAAACCCAACCTGACGCTTCAATAAAATCACGAATCAATTGGTAAAAATCTTGATCAAAGCTTGTTCTTGAAGGATCTAAGGTAGATTCTTGGTAGAAATGAGAGAAATCAAGTGTTTTGGGGGCTAGGCTATTAGAAATGGGTGTTAGAGAGAGAAAGATAGAGAGAGAGGGGATGAAAAAGTGAAAGAAAAATGGGTATAAGTCGGCTTTTAAGTTTGTTGATTTGCGCAAACCGCTCAAGCGATCTTTCTACTGCTCGAGTGGTGAACTCAACGTCTCAGTATTTCGATTTGCAAAATAAGATACTAGATGCACCCTCTTCACCACTAGAGTGGTAAACCCATCGCTCGAGTGGTTACTCTACACATAGATTGTCACACAGATACAGACTCTAAGAAGACATTCTCAGCAAATCAATCTTATTTCTATTTATAACCATTTAAGTAAATACTTTCATTTAGCCTCTTACATTTATATTTCATTTGCTTATGTTTACAATGTAAATAAGGAAATAACCCCAATTTGGATTTAAAGATAAACACAAAAAAATCAAAATCCAATTAAATCAAAAAGTGGTACCCCCTATTTTAGTACAAAAATAATTTTCCGATTGAAATTTCTAAGTTTGACGTTGAAATAAAAGGGTTAATACTTAGTAGAAAAATTCCATAAAATCAATTAAGACTATTTAATATACAAGGAATAATTACCGCTAAAAATTTATTTTTAAAATCGTAAGTTTTGAAAAATCCAAATTTCACACTTAGAAAAATTTCAAGTCCAATCAAATTTTCGACAGCAAACCTTTTTAATGCAGCCTCTATTATACAAAAGGGAATAAGGGTCAAATTTTAACCTGAGTCATTACAATCTCACCCACTTAGAAAATTTCGTCACTGAAATTAAGAAAAGACAAAAACAAAAGGCAACTCATCCACAACTGGAAACCCCACCACTAGCTTAAAACTAGATCCATATCTTGGATAAATCCCTGGATCTCGGTTCAACATCTCAAGGCCCCAAAGACACCCAAACAACAAAACTCAAGAAAAGATCATAGATGCCTTTTTGGCCCACAAAACCCATTGAGGTCTATGAGATACGAATAACAACAATAACCACTAATCACACGCACCCCTAAAGATGTCAACCATGTCTCAACCACCAACAACATGCACAGCACCACGGAGTGCTCAACACTCGAACATGGAGGAAAACCCTCACAATAGAATTCTTGGTTAACTCTCACAAAGGGAGAAGACTTATAACAAAACACGGTCAAACGACTACACTCCGGCATGACAAGTCCCCAACAACATGAAGACACCCCATTTTGACCGACCCTAAGACTTGGGCGCTTTCTTTTGATTACCCTATGATGACAAAACAAGAAGGTGTTTCTCACAGAATTCTCAATAAGAAAACTTAGAACTTGAGCCATGTTTCCAACCCTAAACAACCACAAACTACCTTTCTAAGGGAATATTTTGACCTCACGGTTGCGTCCAGAATGGTTCGTTTAGCTAGGATCAACCTTCGCTGCCCTTCCGGGGGCTTCGTTGAAAAATTCTCCCGAAATTTGGGCTACAGCACAAATATTTGAAACTTCTGGGCCAAATTATAATTTTCAAAAATTAGGAAATATTCTGTTATGTGAAGGAATATTCTGTTAAAGTCAGGGAATATTCTATCCATATGCAGAATATTCAGTCAATGCTGATGTGGCGGTCTTTCTGACGTGGCATGACTGGATTGGTCCTTGCAGATAATGTCGCACTGACATGTCTTTAACCAAAAAAATGAATTTAAGGAATGCTTGGAAGGGGGTTTGAACACCCAACCTACTACTCAACACCCAACACCTTAACCACTCTACCAAAGCTTTGTCTTGTGTTATATTTCCTCTCAAATAATATTTGACCATTTCAAACCAGTAGGTAGAGAAGGTGTATTTTTGCATTTTTTACTTGTGTGTGGGACACTCCCCTACCCTATTGGCCCACCCATATATCACCAGATACATACCTATTCATCCCCCATTGTCAAAAAGAGGTTTTGTTTGCATCCAGAAAGGAGTATCCCATGTAACCCACCTTGAAATTTTTCTCTCTTATCACATTCTTGTCACCCACCTTCTCCCCCACCTTCTTTTTGACCTTAACTCTCCCTCATTGCCTATATAGAATGATCAAATTATAAGATAGAGGGAGGACCACAAAATTGAAGAGAAAAGAGTGAGAACAAGAGAGAAAGAAGAGAGAAAGTTCAAGTTTTGAGCCAAAAACACTTCCATCTTCCATATACACCTTCCATGGCTTATACACATTGAAATTCCACCTTTTATACATCCAAAGCAACTCCCAAAATTCTGAAATAGTTGAATTTCAGTAGTGATTGATCAACGGAAAGAGTGAATGTTGTTGAAAGTGAGGAAAAATAAGAGAGTTGGCCACTTTTCCACCACACATACTGTAGCTCGACTTTCCGCGCTCCTTTCGGAAGACGAATAAGTCCTACAGTATTGGACTCCAGCGGTTCTGAATCTGATCTCACAAGTGCAATGTGAAATAGATAAGCACCAAAGAGTCCAAATCCGGCAAATCTTTTGGAAAATCGATTTTGAATAAAAAATGCCAAAAATGGACTGCTTTGCCAGATACAGAGTCGCTACCTAAATATTTTTGGAAAATTTAGGAAACCCATGACTCATGCCAAAGGCCACATGTCCATCATCACCAAGATTGTATCGGCTCGGAAACTTAGGTACAAGAGGAGAAGGTCACGAATTGAGCACCCCCGCTTGCCCGATCAAAGATCGACCTCTACTAATCATAATGTGAATCTTATTTACATTATATGCTCTTGTTCCGATTAGTAGGCTAACATTACTATGTGATGCACACATAAGTATAGACTAATTTGCAAGAATTGGAATATTTGATTTCATGTTTTTTTTTTAAAAAGAGTTTGTGAATATGCCACTTGAAAAAGTGGGGATTAAATGTGCATTAATCAAACTATCCCTGTCATGACCACAACCCGCCCCTATGGATTAGGGTCATAACCGACTTGTAATCAAGGGATTACCTGCGGCCTCAAACCAAATAAAACATATTTTATCAGAGTTAAGGGGCCAAAACGGAAGCAAACTTATGAATTGTCCATAGAGCTGTGCTTACATGGCTTAACCAAACATTCTTATATACTCATAATAACTCACACCATAAGCATATTCACAAAAAGTATGTCATACATACATCCAGGATTATTCAACCAGTGTTAACAAAAATTCAGATTCTATACATGGTCGGTCAAGGTTGTACTACATGACCACAAAAAGGCTCCAGGAGTAATAAAACAAAAGCAAAGCCTCTGCGTGAGGCGACCTTGGATGACCTCACAAAACTTGGTTTCTCAACGCTCACTGGGATTGGGGTTGGACATCCCACTGCTCAGCTACATATATATAAATACAGAGTGAGCGGATGCCCAGTGAATAACACCAGAGTAAAGAGGTTAATGAATGAGATTCATTCATGAATAAGTCATACGTATAATTTAAACATTTGAACTACTAGTTCCACTTGTATCAAATGCATAGACTGCAACATACGGAACGACCTCAGGTCCAACATATTATATTCATGTACAAAATGACCTCAGGTCCATGTCATATCTAGGTACGAAATGACCTCAGGTCCATTGCACTCAAAACAACCTTGGGTCCACCTGTACAAAATGACCTCGGGTCCAATACTCATTCATAGACCAACTTTAGGTCTAATGGATCCATGTGCCAAGGACCACCGGTCCTCCTTATCACATTGCAAAACGACCTCGGGTCCAACATTCTCATATTCATGGTGATGCGCCTTTAATCATGGTCGCATCTGTATTCACACTCAAAACGACCTTTGGTCCAATCAGTTCTTTATTCAAAACGACCTTTGGTCTATTTATCAATTATGCAAAACAGCCTTTGGCCCAATCTACATCTTTTTCAATTATACTGAACAACCTTAGGCCCATTTTTCATTTTCACAACATTCATTTTACAGGTACGAACGGATAGAATACTCATTCATAGTACAATTTCACAAATTTAGAAATTACCACGTTGGCGAAATTTAGGAAGTAATGCGTATACAAAAATATCTTTACTAAGATATTACTCACAGTGATCCGGTGCTTGATTCGCCTTTGCACTTGACCCTACATAATTCATAACATAATGGGTCATAAGTTATTCAATCCGTTCTTAACTTATTATTTCTCTTAGGCTTCTTTCTTATCCCTTTAGGTTATATACAAAGCCCAATGAATGCCTACGAGTGCTTAGAAATGAAAGAGAACGAAAAATGAAACACGAAACATCTTTTCAAAATTTCTGAAACAGGGCTCCCCGCTCGAGCGTGGTTTCTGCCGCTCGAGCGGACCCGTTAGGTCTGCAAAAGTACTGGTTGCCTCATTTTTACGCTCGAGCGTTACTTCGGACACTCGAGCTGAAAGCCAAACCACACGGCTTGACGCTCGAGCGTGAACCTCTCTGCTCAAGCGGACATCCATATCTGCAAAAGTTCTGGGAGCTGGCATTTCACGCTCGAGCGGCCATTACCCCGCTCGAGCGGACATGCCGAATTCTGGGTTTTCCGGCAAGCTGCTTGAGCTTCAAACTCAATGTCCAAGGGTTCAAAACTCAAGTTTTTGGACACAAAAACATATAAACACATGACATACTATGAGAACATAACCATTATGAAGTCAATTGTTCAAAATCATGATCTAATTCCCAAATCAATCAACATTTCTCTTGTATAATCAAAATCCATGCATTCAAACTTCATATAAGCTTTAGATCTTCATTAATCAAGCATGCAAGTTAATTTTTGATTCCAATTCCATTTCAAATGGCTCAAGTGATGCTTACACACATGAAACTCATCATAACCACGCTTGCATGTATGATCCAACACTTAATTTTTCATAATTAACAAGCTATATGCTAGATTATACAAATTCATGGCAATTCATGGTAATTCTATGCATGCATGTGCATTCCAACTTCATATTCAACTCAACTCACACTTTTGATTACAATCTAACATCAAATTCTCAAAATTACAACCTCAACTTATGAACCAATGCTCAAACACTTACCTTGGATTCCCAAGCTCTCAATTTCTAGCTAATTCTTGGAGTTAAGCTTCCAAATTCACAACCTTTGAGCCAAGATACACAATTCTCCCTCTTTCTCTCTCTAGAACCGGTCCTCTCTCTCTCTAGAGTGTGATTTCAGATTTTGAGTTCATAAAAATAAGGGGTTTAAGTGAAATAAGGCCCTTATATATAAGCTTGCCTAATCAAATTGATTAGGCCAAATAATGGATCTTAAATTAATCGTTCTGAATCTAATTTTTTTGATCCAAATCAATTTCTAATTAAATTTCTCCATAGACTCTAAAAATTATGCCAATCATAATGGCATAGTCAATTTCGGTTTCTATGGCCGATAAGATCTTCAATTTTCAGTTTCTAACAATAAGTTGAACAGATTTTCCTACGGTGAACAGATAGAAATTCAAAATCACATATAATCATATAAATGACACTCAAAATCATATTAAACACATAATCACAATCATAATTAAGATTAATTAGTATAATACGTAATAGGGCTATCACAATCCCAATTCAAGCAACTAGCCTTCATCTATAAGCATTCAAACAGTTTATCACTTAAGCACTTAGCCTCTTGGTGATCATGCTTTGACGTGGCAACACTAACATACAATGCAATATGTTAAAGCAAATAAAAGCTCACCTAGTACTCCAACCCAAAAAAGATGATAGAGTTAGAAAAAATGCATGATCCTAACTATGCAATATAACTAATGCAATAGGCTCGGCTACTAACTTGGCATATGAATCAATTTGATATCATGTAGCCTAAGCACGTATTCAAAGAAGTATTAACTAACAATGCAAGTTAGCATGATGTGCTGAGCTTAATGCATGCAAGACAATGGATGCAAGGCATGAGAGATGCTAAACAAAACATGATTCCCTAATCTAACCATCATAAGCAGGAAAATAAAAGGGAGAAAGACGTGGGGTTGGAAGACATACACATTATTACAACTATGCCCTTGTGTAGGAGGGTCCGAATAAACTAACTAGCTAACTAATTAACTAGCTATTACAAAACGAATTAACTAAACTAACTATGCTAGCTTAATTATTACAACAACAAATTAAATAACAAGTCTAGAAATTAGAATACAAAACTAACTAATTATTTACAAGACAAAATTAACTAGCTACAACTAATTAATTACAACACTTTACAAAATTTAAAGAAATGACTACACTAAGTAATTAAACTAAACAGCCCCAAGAAATGAGAAGTGCTCATGTATGCACGCGGATTTCCACCTGAAAGAGCCACTGTTCTGCTGCTAGAAAGCCTCTGTTGCACAGTTAGAACACTTGCACTGTTTTTCACCTCAGAACCAGCTCTGTTTTGTTTTAAAAGGCCACTACTCAATTTGACAAAAGTGACCGGCAGGCTAGAAGTGGTGGCCTATCGTCCAGAAACAGTGGCCTGCCAGCCACAAAAAGTGACCTGCCAGCCACAAAATCCTGGTTCTTCCTACTGCAATAGAGAGCAAACAGAGCACAACCAAGGTATTCTCAAGGGTTGTTTGCACAACTTACCCCTCCTTATCATCAAACAGCTCAAAGGAGTGGTAAATTAGATTCACAAACCATCAATTGATGCAATTTCATTGCATGATGGCATATGAACCAAAGTGTACAAGTTCAATAAATCCAACAAATAAAGACTCTCAAACCCCCTCCCTATCATGGATTGATCAAGGGAAGTGGTTGACAATGACTCTTGAATCATTTTCATCATGAACAAGTATGAAACGATTCAAGACTCAAGGGTTCAATTAACGTCTGATTGAACCCTAACCAAGTAATTAGCTTGCATCATTTTTAGTCCTCATTTTATTACTTCATTTTAATTACCAACCATTCCTTAGTCAATTAAGTCCAAAAGTGAGCTTTAACTTCTCTAATGGAAAGGAGTACCAAACTAAGAGTTGTTTTAGGCATGAGAGAAGTTTCATGCGGTTGGTAATAAACCCCCAAAGGGATTAAACCATTAAGCATAAGACCTCAATCTCAAGCTTAAACAAACAAGTGGCTTAAAACAACTCTCAAAGCAAAGAAAAAGCCAAGAAAGGAGGGAGGTTGCAGAGGTTATTGAGGGTGATCACAAGCATGGAAAACAAGAAATGAACACTATCAACTCAAATAGGTTGGTGGCTAAGGCCTAAACCACCAAGCCTATACGGACAACTACACTACAAGCATGCCATACAAGGCTCAAATGTAATGAACACTCAAAAATAGTCCTAAAATAGTGCTAAATCAGTCCTAAAACATGCTGGAATTAAGAGAAAAATAGTTAGAACAATAAGCTAAAACACGGAGCTATGTAAGCCAGTAAACAAATCATAAGGAGGGAAGGCTACCCCCTCCATTTTTGGACTTCAAAACATGGTTTTTGCCACTGAAAATCCTCTGAAAATCAGTATTTAAAAGCTTAAAAAAAGTGGACAAAGAGGTGGGAAACACAAGGGTAGAAGCCTTGGAAGCTAGGTGGAAGGAATGGTGAGCCACCCCTCCATCCTTATTGGCCTTAAACCACAAGTTTTAGCCCAAAATTTTAGAGTTTAAACAGTTCAAAAACAGTCTAAAAATAGTAGGCAAAATAGCAAATAAAGCAAAGCAACAAGCAAAGACTTATACCTCTCGAAGATGAGAACCGTTTCTAGGTAACAAAGAAACAATTACACACCCTCAAGAGCTCAAAGTAGGCTCAAAATTACCTCAGCCCAAGTACCACAAAGCTTGGTTTAGAGTGTATAGTAAAAAGCTTGGAAAAGCTTAGGAATTTGCAAGAGTGAGGGTGAAGTGTAGAGAGAGAGAGAGAAAATATTTTGCTCCAAATTTTCCAACCTTCAAAAATGGAAGGGGAGGTTTCCTATATATAGAAAAACATCAAACTCCCTCAGAAATATCAATACATACACGTGTAGGCAGGTGCATGCATCTGTGGGAACAACTGGCACAGTTGGCCAAAATATTTGCCAAAACACACTTGTGGCCGGCAAGCCACTAATTCTGGCCGGCAGGCCACACACATGGCTTGCAGCCAAGATCAGTGGCCGGAAGCCAATAACAGTGGCTAGCAGCCCAAAGAAAAGGGCCTACAGGTCCCAGGGTTGTTAGGCTTGAAAAACTAGTGTTTTGGTCCAAAACAAGGCAAGAAGTGTGTAGGGTTTGAAGGCTTAAAGTTGTGGCATTCTGCTGAGGAATCCGAGCACTTGACAAGCATATACAAATTCATCATCGGGCGCGCAAGCGATGTTGTCCAAGTTGTAAGGGCAGTAAAAAATGGGGTGTCTACACATACCCAGGGCTTCATTCTAGTTTCAAATTGAGGATTAAAAACACACTTCCTAAACTTGAGGGTGATCAAAAGGAAGTTTGGAAATCAAGAAGTTCAAACTTTTTTTGGAAGGTGAATTTCTAGTCTTTCATTTTCTTATATCTTCTATCTCATATTTATTTTCTTGCTTCTTATTTCATAGTATTTTGTTATAATCCAAGTGGTTTGTTTATCTTATATTTATTTTCTTGCTTCTTATTTGTAGATGCGCCCGCGTGGGGCTCAACGCTACAGTTCGGACTTGATTTGTCACGGTTCTTAATCTGAACCAAAGAGTCCAAATCCGGCAAATCGTTTTGGAAAACAGATTTTTGTAAAGAAGTGCCAAACATGGACTGCTTTGCCAGATACAGAGTTGCCACCTAAATATTTTTTATAGGGGAATTTAGGTAACCCTGACTCGTTTGCCTAAGGCCACGTGTCCGTCATCACCAAAGTTGCCTCGGCTCGGGAACTTGGGTACGATTGGGGAAGGTCAGCTATGAGCACCCCCGCTCGCCCGATCAAAGATCGGCCTCTACTAACCATGATATCTTGTTTTGAAAACCTATGCGTTCTTATTCCGATTAATTAGCTAATCTTACTATGTGATGCGCACAACACAAAAGTATAGACTCGATCACCTAATTTGGAACAAAGCATTGCATATTTGTTCGTTTGGAAAATGGTTTGGAATTTGCTACTCGCGAGAAGGGGATGGCCCTCTCCTTCTTAGGACCTTAAACCACCATCCTCACCACTGAAATCCCTCAAGATTTCAGTGGTGAGGAGGCCCAAACAAGTTGGTCCCGGAGCTCACCAAAATAGCACAAAATGGGGGCCAAACAAGGCCTAAGAGGGGTCAAACAACCCCAAACACCAAAACAACCTTAAAGAACTATTTTAAGCAAGTAAAAACAAGACTTTTATATTTTATACACTAAGCTCAAAAATAGATGCAAGGTAGGCAAAAAGACTATGGAAAAATGGGGTATTTAAAGGTAAAGTTCTTACCCTTGAAGACCTCCTTCAAAAATGGTGCTCCAGCAGCTTCCTTAGCTCAAAACCAAGTCCAAAACTCTGAAAATAACTCTTTAGCACCTCAGTAGCTGAAGGAAAGTGTAATGGTAAGTGTTTGTGTGCAAAACTATGAACAAAAACACACTTAAGCACAAAAGAAGAGGGAGATAGAGATAGATAGATACACACTCAAACCCTAATCTCAGACCTCTCTCTGGAATTTTTGTAACCCTTGAGGAGGGAGGAGAGGCCCTCCCTTTATAGAGGATCACTCTTGCAAAGCTTACAAAACAAGCTAAGCAAGAGTGAAATCCCTCCATACACGTGTATGGAGGGGGGGCAAAGTGTATGCCAGCTAGCACAGCTGGCATAAAAATATCTGCAAAAGCAGATGCACAGTGGTCGGCCAGCCAAAAATGCCAAATTGACCAAAACAATGGTCGGCCGGCCACAAAGAATGCCGGCCGGCCAAACATTTGGCCGATGGCAACAAAGCAATGGCTGGTGAGGTGTGGGGATGGCCAACAAGCCATTCCCTGCCCCTCCAAAGCAAAACACAAGTGTTTGGTGCAAAACCAAACACAAAACAGTCGAGTCGAGAGATCCTGAGGCAAGGTGCGTGGCCGAGACCTCCGGGAACTCAAGACGAACACAAACATGGATAACCACCGAGTGTTCAAGCGGTGACGTCCAAGTCTTGAGGACGGTCAAAAATGGGGTGTCTACAGTTGCCCCTCTTTGACAGAACTCGAAAGTCATAACAATGACGGGAGTGAATGTCAAAGCCCAAAGACGACCCATTTTTGACAAGGCCGAAGACTTAGACAAAGCATGCAAGACAATAAAGATATGCGCCCGAAGGCGGGGGCAAAATGCAACTGACAATGCAAGAAGCCGAACATAACTTATGATCATGCAAAGAAAGCTGTAACGAAGCATGACAATGCAACAGTTTTAAGCTAGCAAACGCAAACTACACTACAATGCAGAGAGGGTGTAAGAGAATTGTGTAATTCTCGCTATGTTTCACGCGGAGAATACAATACCTGTCCGGTCCGTCTGGTCGTGCCAGCTTCAAATGAACCGTACATACAATATCGTGCTTGAAAAGAGAAAGAAAACTCAACAGGTACAATATTGTTAGCAACATGCATGACAATGCAAGTTAAGACTACGTGACAACGCAAGTGTAGGAGTGCATGACAATGCAACCTATGTATTGACAACGCAGAACAATGCGGAATGGATGCAAAATGATATGCAACATTTACAAATCTACGTATAAACAATGCAAATGATATGCAATGCAATTGAATCATGATCGAATCATGAGCGGTTCAAAAACCACACAAATGTCATAAAGATGATGGAGATGTAAAGTTCGTCTACCATAGAAAAGGTGCCGCAACCCTCAAACCACAATACCAGCAGTGGAATAGGTGCGTGCACATGCAGAACTATGAGTGATGTAGACGGAACATAAGAACAAGTAATTGAGTGGAATGACATAAGTGGGGAAATGACCCGTTGAGGAAAGACCGTGATCCTAAATGCTGGATGCAATCAAACTACACTACAATGTAATATATGCAATGGATAAGGCATGCAGCCAAAACATATCTTGCCTAAGAAAGGCATGGACACAAACAAGCCACGTTTAACACAGAAATGGTGCCGTCACCCACAACACTAGGTGCGTACACATAATATCATAACTGTGCTTCAACGCGAAAAGTATGGGCACATACCAGACCAAGCTCAACATGGAAAGGCGTCAGCCATGGATGGATGTGATGCCAATGAATGCATGCAAGCTAAACTATGTACAATACAATGCATGCATGGCAATGCAAGCTATATACAATGAATGCATGACATATGCACTATTTACAATGAATGCATGACATATGCAAAATAAGGAAGAATGCACTACAATGCATGTAAGGAAAGATGCATGACAATGCAAGCTATGTACAATGCAACATTTACAGGCTAAAATGCAATGGATGCAGTGGTTAAGGCCTGCGACCAAAACCGTGTCTTGCCTAGGAAAGGCATGAACACATACAAACCGCGTCTAACACAGAAACGGTGCCGTCACCCTCAAACCACAATACCAGCAGTGGAATAGGCGCGTACACATAATATCATAACTGTGCTTCGACGTGAAAAGTATGGGCACATACCAAACCAAGCTCAACAAGGAAAGGCGCAAGTCGTGGATGGAGGTGATGCAATGAATGCATGCGAGCTACAATTCAATATATAAAATATGCAATGGAATGTAATATTATGTACAATGCAACCTGCTGGGGAAAATGCAACGGATGTAGTGGAAAAGGCCTACGGCCGAACCGTGTCTTGCCTAAGAAAGGCATGGACACATACAAACCGCGTCTAACACAGAAATGGTGCCGTCACCCTCAAACCACAATACCAGCAGTGGAATAGGCGCGTACACATAATATCATAACTGTGCTTCGACGTGAAAAGTATGGGCACATACCAGACCAAGCTTAACAAGGAAAGGCACAAGCCATGGATGGAGGTGATGCAATAAATGCATGCAAGTTACAATGCCATACATACAATATGCACTGGATACTATGATGTAATATTTATAGTACATCTAAATGCCATATTTACAGTGAATGCATGCAATATATACAAGGGATGCATGACATATGCAATATTTACACTGAAATGCATGACATATGCACTATATACAATGATGCATGACATATGCAATATATACAATGAAGCATGACATATGCAATATATTTTTGTTGTTTTTCTGTTTTTTGAAATGCATGCAATGTGCGAATGATGCATGTTTTTTGAGATGCATGTAAATGCAAATGATGCAAGTTTTTTTTTGCTTTGCTTTTTTGAAATGCATGTAAATGCAAATGATGCAAGTGCGTGACAACGCACGTCTTTGAGATGCATGACAATGCACGTGAACTCAAATGTGCGATAACACGCGTCGCTTGATATGCATGACAATGCATGTGAGGTTGAATGCGTGACAACGCATGTCTTTCAAAATGCATGACAATGCACGTGATCTTAAATGCGCGACAACGCATGTCGCTTGGAATGCATGACAATGCATGTGAACTCGAATGCGCTATAACGCGCGTCGCTTGATATGCATGTGGAGCAACTTTCGAATCTCGCAAGAAACAAAAAGGAAACAAAAAGGATACACCTCGCACGTATTCGAGTGCTACGCCAGAAGACACGGCATAGAGACCGGTTAAGCTTCGGAAATGCATTTTCTTGCACTGTTTTGAGCAATGGAGGCACTATCTTAAGCAATGAAGGCCCCAAATCATATCAAAGGCCCAAAAAAAGGTGTAGGAGGCTCACCGGCCATGAGGGGAGTCCACCGGCCATCCACCGGCCACAAAATAAGGCCACCGGCCATCTATTTGGCCGACCGGCCAACAATATGGCCGACCGGCCAAAAGGGCTTGTTCGTGGCAGTTTTGACATTCCGGCATGGGTCTTTAAATATAGGGCTTCTAGCCCTATTTTTCCACTTTGCCCTAGCTCGAAAAATCCTCCTCCTTCTCTCTAGGTTATTCCTCTTCCTTCATTCCTCCGTTTTCCTCGATTTTAGAGCCCGTTTCGACGTTTGATTCGCAAATACCTCATCGTTTCGCACGTTTTGAGCTGAACAAAACTTTGTTTCGGCATTTCTTTCTCGATTTTCACTACTCGAGGTTTGTTTCCCTCGAGTTTTCCTTGCTTTCTGTGCCTTTTCCGCACCTCGGCCTTTCCGGCCATTTTTCGCCCTCTCGGGGTTGACTTTTCAGTTGACCTTTCGCATTCTTGCTCAGTTTTCGCTCTTCCGGCCATTTTCACACCCTTTTCGGCATGGCGGATGATATTCCACGAAGCGGGACTCCCCCGGAGCAGGAGATGGACCCCGAGGCCGAGCTCTTGCCCTTGAGCATTCGACCGTTCGATTCGGCGGCCTACAGGCCGGCGATCCATGTGCTGCCTCCCGACGGCATTCGCCACTTCAGCAGTTTCGCGAGGGGTGTGGCGCCGGAGCTCTTACTGCGCGAGCCAGAGTCACATCTGTCCTTTGGCGCCTTCGAGGTACACCCTTCTCTGTTTCATTTTCTGCAAAGTAGAATGTATAACTGCAATAGTTGATTTTGCCTTTTAACTGTTTAACTCGGATACACCGATATACCGCATGCTGTAATTGACTATGAACATGCTTGCACCTGATATCTGTTTGAATCTAAACCTATACACTGACGCTGTATTTTCACTGAACCACTCGAAAACACTGACACATCATAGGCTGTAGTTCACTGCGAGCACACCGGCACCCGATATCTGTTTGAATCTGAACACGCGCACACACGCTGTATCTGTACTGAACCACTCGAAAGCACTGACACATCATATGCTGTAGTTCACTGCGAGCACACCGGCACCCGATATCTATTTGAATCTGAACACGTGCACACACGCTGTATCTGTACTGAACCACTCGAAAACACTGACACATCATATGCTGTAGTTCACTGCGAGCACACTGGCACCCGATATCTGTTTGAATCTAAACACGCGCACACACGCTGTATTTGTACTGAACCACTCGAAAACACTGACACATCATATGCAGTAGTTCACTGCGAGCACACTGGCACTCGATATCTGTTTGAATCTGAACACGCGCACACACGCTGTATATGTGCTGAACCACTTGAAAACACTGACACATCATATGCTGTAGTTCACTGTGAGCACACTGGCACCCGATATCTGTTTGAATCTGAACAAACGCACACACGCTGTATCTGTACTGATTCTGAGCACAATCAACACTGTATTCATAATGCCGTTTCGCAACTGTTTGTTTTGACCACAGGGAGATTCCCACACCCTCTGGGGGTATGGGAACGTCGCTGCACGAGGTTGGTACATGGAGCTACCGGACGCGGTTCGTCGCATCATCGACCGAGCTGGTTTCGGGACCTTCTGCATGGGGCTCTCGCGCCTTACCACGAGTAGGCCACTCCTTGCTGCATTGGCGGAGAGGTGGTGGAACACCACCGACTCCTTCCACTTCTCTGCCCAGATGCACCTGCTTGGCGTTCTACCACCTTTTGCTCGTCCAGGATTTGTGCGGTATTCTTGGTTCGAGGCTCATTTTCAGATCCAGGCACCGACTACTCAGGAGGAGGAGGAGCAGTATGCTCGCGGCTTCCTCATGTTCTTGCTGGGAACGGCCCTTTTCGCCGATCGGGCGAACACAGTGCCCCTCTGTCTGCTGAGTGCTTTGGTGGACGTCTCTCGGATTCGTGGCTACGACTGGGGTGGCACAGGCTTGGCCACACTCTATGGCTATAAGAGTTCGTCTTCTCGCCTCAGCGGATAGCTGCTAGGAGGCTACTGGCGGGCTTGGGAGGTATGTCTTCTTCTTCTGTTTTGCATTTCTGCTTTACATTCTCTGTATTCTGTACATTGCACACACTGCACAATACACTGCACATACCGCTTTCTGCTTTATCTGATAAGTATACTGATATTTGTTCTGTCATACTGTAGTTGTGGGTATACGCCTACTTCCCGAGGCTTACCCTAGTGCCAGAGGAGGAGATGCCCCCCATGATCCCGTTCTCTCACCGCTTCGACGTGAGGTGCGAGTGGAGGCCACGGGAGCCTTTCATATTCTTCCGCCGCTATTTCGATACCATCACCGCCGCAGAGGTATTTCAAACATTACAATCCATTTAAGCTTCGCTTTGCATTGCATTTTCAACAACAGTAGATAACAAACTGTACTTTGTTTACAGATCACCTGGCAGTCGTGGGCCTCATTGCCTATCGCGGTACGGGATCGGTATGCTGGTGCCCGAGAGACGGCCCGGTTCAGAGTTTTACTGGAGGGCCCCGTCTGCTGCGCCTAGTACTTGGGTGAGCGCTTCTTGCAGCAGACGCTAGGCGTGCCAGAGCAGGCAGTTCCGCGGCCGTCTCCTACTCATATGAGGCATACCGAGAGGTATACTCTCGAGGAAATGGCCGATTACACGATCGGCTGGGATGTGGAGGGCTTTAGGGGCGAGGGCGACTACGCAGAGTACGTCCGGACCTACATTATGCAGCCTTTGAGCAGTGGCCATCGAGTTGAGCGAGAGAGGCCCGCGGCACCGGCGGCTAGGGCAGGAGCGGGAGCTGGAGCTGGAGCATCGAGGATGGCTCGGGTCCGTGGCAGGAGTGGGACTCGTAGAGGACGTGGGGCTAGTTGGCCAGTACTGCCCACGACGATGACATGCCGAGGGCAGGGTGGGGAGACTTACCAGATCCCCATTGCTCCCCCTCCGGTTGATCATGAGCTAGTCGGGTTCTACGACTTGCCTCCGGTATGTATTATTGCATTTTACATCTTGCACTGTCATTTCATTTCACTTCACTTGATATTCCGTAGAATATTGATGTTTCTAACACTTTTGCAGGCTTCCTCCGAGTACACTCGCTAGTCCCTGGAGTTGACCGCCTCTGTGATGGGGATGCTCCAGCGGAGCCTCGATCTACTGACCATCTATGGCATTTCGGTACGTTCCTCTGACCGCAGTCTCAAACTTTACACAATCTGATGCATCGCACTATTACCACAACACTTGATATATGGCCCTCACGGCATCTGATACACTTCATCCCACAGACTTGTTCACAGCATTACACACGACATTCATACACTGCTCTCAGTCACTGCATTCTGTACCGACATATTGCTCATAACATTCATACACTGTACTGATACACTGCATTCTGTACTGATACACTACTCATAACATTCATACACTGTCTTGCGTAGCATACTGACGCGTTTTCCATTTGTGCTTTTCAGCCTCCATTCTAGATTCCTGCTGTAGGGGGTGCTCTAGCTGGGCCTTCTATTCTGGCTCGGGGAGGAGGGCGAGGAGGCACAGTATATCCCCGCATCAAAGCGGGGCGTACTCATGTTGGGAGCAGCTCTCGGGCGCCAGTTCCCGATGATGATGAGTCCGAGGCGGAGTCGGAGGCAGAGTCGTCCGAGGAGGAGACCGAAGATGACTCGGGCTCGGGCTCATACGATGGTGCCGATGATGATGATGCTCCTGGACCTTCGCCTAGGAAGAGGACGAGGACAGACTCACGGGCCTGAGACCAGTTAGCATTGATCCAGACTTTTGCTGCTTTTTCTTTTTTTGTTTTGCTTCACTTTTTGTTGGTAGCTCGAGTACCTTGTACTGCCGCAGACAGGTTTTTGTTTTCTTCGAAACTTTGTACTTGAAAAAGGACGAAATGAAACGAACTTTTTATCTGAAAAAGTGTTACATTTGTACAGTTCATATTTTGTATTGCATTGCATCATATTACACCTCAATGTAAATGAGATTGATCTCCTGTTCTGAAAATCAAACACTTGTATTGTAGTAATCAGGTAATGAACCGGCCAACAACAAAACAACTCAAACAACCTACTACTTATTCTGAACACACAGCCCATAACACAACACTTGGTTCAAACTGCATGCAGTTCATACACACAGCTCATTCGGGACACTGCTCATTCTGAACTCAAAGCCCGTAACACAGTATTCTGTTCATTTGCACACGGCCCATCCTGAACAAATAGCCCAATCTGAAAAGACGGAATACAAAGACGGAAACTGCTGAAGCTGAAACACACTCAGATGCAATCCGGAAGCCATACGTTCACTGTTTCCAAGTAACCCGGGGTTGAACCCCTGTGGTGTCACAAAAGAACCAAATCATGTTTTGCACAAATGTGGAGAATGGCACAGCACTCTGAGCACAAAACGGTTTTTTTTTTTTTTGAAAATGAGAAAAGGGTTCTCAACTGGGTATTGAGCCTACAACTGAACACAGCGAAAAAGACTCAACAACGGAAAACAAAAGGTAAACAACCTAAAACACGACGAGACACGCTCGGATATGACTCCAAACAAGAATCGAGACAAACAAAGCAAAAGACACGACACACAGATGTGTTAACGAGACGAGAGACCTCAGATCACGAGGAGCCAGTTTCTCCGGATATTGTTTCCCACCCTTTTTGATTTGTGATTCTCACATCACTCGGCCCTCAGGCGCGGTTTTTTCACTCAAAACCCTTTTGCTCCCTTTTCTCTTAACTTACATCTCTCTATTCTTTAGTCTCTCATTTTATATCCCTCCCCTGGATGGTTAGTGGATAAATTGAAGGTCGTGGGTTCATGCCCAACACTGTTAGCTCACGGCTATTTCTTCTGGTGACTTTTAGTCGATGCCCTGGATGAGGGAGTGGAGTGTCTTGATCCACCCCAATTTTGTGCTTCGCACTCGTCTTGTTACCTCATTGCTTGGAGGACGCTAAGAGCTTTCAGGCCTTTACAGACAGCTCCAGTTGTGCCCCTGTTGACAGGTAGAGTGCCTTTCTGGCAAGTATGCTGACGATGAGGGAAAAGGCAGGAAGCCTAACTCAACTGTGCCCCTAGTTCATCATTTTGACCATTTTTTTTGTTTTGGTTTTCTACTAAAACAATTTTGACCAAAATGAGAGTTAGATTAACACACTTGTTCGATTTTTGATTTGAAATCATGCAAGTCAGGCTATGAGCACTGAAAATTTTCCTTTTTTGGGTCTAAGAAAATGGTCCAGTTTTAGGAAATGAAATAATTTTTGAGAAAATGGTCAACCTCAGTAAAAATTCTCAAAAACTATTTTTGCAAACGGTCAACGCTCAACGAGCGCATAACTTACTCTCGAGATGCACAACCTCGGATCGGAGGCAATGGAAAATTGCCTCTTGTCTGGATGGCACTGCACGGCAACGGAAAGTTGCCCCTGGTTTGAATGGCGACTCATGGCAATAGAAAGTTGCCCCTTGTCTGGATAGTGCCGCAGCATTTTGTAGTCAATCCTCATTAGCGATGATCATGACCGAACTCTAGGATACAGAGAAGATGAAGATGGTCAAAACCAATATATGGACACAGTCACTTTGAAAGTGTTGGTGGCTGGACTTCGGGATGAAGTTGCCTACGTATCCCAAACATGGGAATCAAGCCTTACGTAGTTCTGGTTAAGGTACACTCGTGTATTAACCCTCACCACGCTCTAACTTTTGCCAAGGTCACCCTTCTGGGTTTTCAACCTTGCGAGCTATGTTTTTCTTTTATTTTCAGTTCTTTTTATTTCTTTTCTACCTTTTTCCTTTTCATCTTTTCTTTTTGCATTTTCATCTTTTTTTTGTATTCTTTTTTTCTTTTTTCTTTTTTCTTTCTTTTTTGTATTTTTCTCTTGCTCTAACTTTTGCTTGGGTCGCCCTTCTGGGTTTTCGGCCCAGCGAGCCTCTCAAAGGGTAAAAGTATAAAAAGTCCATGCCAAATGGTTTTAGGGTTTTGAAGCCATCCGTAACCAGGAGAGTGGCTGTTGCATTGATTTATAGAAGGATCCCTCTTTGGCTCTTCGAACACATCGAACGTTTCTGCCCCTAGTCCGAGGGGTGCTTCTGATTTAGCTTCGCAAGTTTCTGTTGGTGACATCTGGTCTTCTTGATCTGACTTTGGTGCCTCTTGGTCGAGGACTGCTTCAAATCTGGCCACACAGGCCTTACGTTGCGGCTGACTGTTGATCATTCTGAATTCAAGGTCAAGGCTTTGAGAGTGAGGGGTTGAGTCTCGAGGCTGAGAGCGATCCTATTTGCACAATCTCAAGAGCGATTCCACACAGGTCTACGCAGGACTGCGCAAAACATTTTGTTTCTGAAAGTTTTTAAGAAAGCGACAAATCACTCGCGCTGAAGATAGTGTGGAACCAATCTGAATCAAGCCAGGGTCCTTCCCAGTACTCATACTAACAAGCATGATTTTATTCATTAAAGGCTTAGCACGCCTCTCTTTCTCTCAATTAGTCAAAATTTTCAAAACCCGAGGAATTCCTTCCTCTTCGTTTTCACTGCAGTGTTCAAAAAGTTTTGAAAAACTTAGGTCAATGCAATGATTTCGAGGTACAGAAGAGTAAGTGAGATGTTCCGCTAGTCCATTCTAAACTTGCTGGCACAACTAGCTCAAAGTAGTAATAAGCACGGAAACATGATAGCCGCAGCTGTTTCATTCAAAACCTTCGGTTGCAACTGGCTCCGTAGCAGAGACAGACTCAAAAGAAAACAAAAGGATAATTACAAAAACATGATATCTGAGGCAACAACCCTGGAATCACCTGACATTCTATACAATGGGACTGACTCAGTACAACAAGACAGACCCTTAAGCAAAAAGACAGACTCAAGACAATGAGACAGACTCAAAACAAATCAAAGAAATGGCTCGACACCCAAGCCTGAAATTACAAAAAAAAAAAAAAAAAAAACAGCATCCGCAAACGCTCAAAACAGTGCGTGCCTGACGCCACATCTGAAATACACTCAGCGCCGCCCGCAGGTGGTCCAACCCTTTGATCACATACTCGCAGTATCCTCAAAATCTAACAACTCAGCAGTGACAGACTTCGCTGAGGTGGGTGGGAGGATGACCTCATTGTCGATCAAATCTTGCACTTCGTGATGAAGACGAAAACAGTTGTTGGTGCAATGACCGGTTTGCTGGTGGTACGCGCAGTACAAGTAGCATCATGTGTGGGAGGGAGATTCTTTGGGAGAGGCCTAGGCTCAAGGGGTTTAAGGTGCCCCCTTTCGACAAGGATTTGGAGCGCCCCAGACAAAGGCATGTAGAGTGCGTGGAAGACTCTGCGCCCTCGGGGCAGATACTTCAAAATTTGCTGACTTTTGCCGGACGCACTGGCAAAAGGATGGCAGGTGCCACCTTGACTTTCTGATCCTTTCCCGGTGCAGGATTGGGATTTGAGGGAACTGTTCTGGCATGACGGGGCCTATCCCGATTTTCTGTCTGGCTGGAACTCCCCTCGGTTGGAGTGGGGAAAGCATCATCCACAGTTTTGGCCACCACTGCGAATATTTGTTGCTTATTAATCCCCCCGGCTTTCAAAGCCTCGACGGCCCACAACAGTTGTTCAACGGGATTAGCACCTGTTCCCACCTTGTTCTTACCTCTGGCCTCAGCTTGATCGAGGGTTTGGATTGCTCCATCAGAGCGGAACCTGGTTGTTGTTGACACGTCATTGCCATAGCTCGGGGCAACCTCAGGTTGGTTGAGCTCGATCACAATGCACCCCAGTAGCGGGGGCTCCTACGGTATAAAATTCCCGGCGTAGGATGTGGCTAGTGGCGAAGCGGACATCCCATAGGTGAGATCAGCCACGGACCTCTGGAGGTCACCAATCATTCCCATTAACTCGAACGTGGTGGGCTCACAAGCCTGATACAACTGGGGTTCCCAGATCGGGCGCGCGGCAGGCGACCTGGGCGGATGCAGTACATCAACATTGGTTTCATCCCGCAAGATGTTCCCTTGATTCAATGCGGCTGTCATAACCACTATTTCCTCTGAACTTTCATCATCATAAGTCCTCTTGAACTGAACAGAGATGATGGATCAGATCTCTATCTTGCCTCAGCAAAAGAGAACACTGGCTATTCTATATTAACTCTCTGAATTGAAAGAGAAAACACGCCGTATTTCGGCCCAATCAGAACATACACGAGCATAGCTGAATAACTGTACTCTACTACTGATCACTGTTCCTCAAAATCACTGCCCAAAAACTGAGTCTGATACCCGCAGATATAACTGACTCCCAAATATCGATACTGATGCCCTTGGGCCTGGTACTCAGACTTGCAAACTGATATATGCATTCCCTGTAGAGGTCAACTCAAAAAAGCACATAACAAACAAGCAAGAGCCAAAACACCCCTATGTTGGTAGGGTTTCCCTGTCCTATTTTGTCAGGAGCTAGGGTTTCACTACGCACGCAGCGGTTTCAAACAACCTATAATCGGGTAGCAACCTGTCCTAGCTTGGAATGGTCACTATGGATTCCGAATATGCACTAGGTCGAATGGTCAAAAGGGTGCCCCGTGACAACCGGGGTTTGTGTTCCCATCGTGGTAGAGCCCGTAACTGGTCAGCCTTATGGCACGCTTCTCGAAGCGAGCATCCGGCAAACCGTTCAGGAATAGCAGACGGCAAACACTGTGACTTAGGCGCACCAATGCACATGCAATGCAAAGAAACACATAAGTGAAATCAAAACAAGATATCACGAGTTTAAGTCAAGCTCTCTAAACTCCCCAGCGGAGTCGCCAGAAACTATAGACGTGCCCACATGGGGCTCAACGCTACAGTTCGGACTTGATTTGTCACGGTTCTTAATCTGAACCAAAGAGTCCAAATCCGGCAAATCGTTTTGGAAAAAGATTTTTGTAAAGAAGTGCCAAACATGGACTGCTTTGCCAGATACAGAGTCGCCACCTAAATATTTTTTTATGGGGAATTTAGGAAACCCTGACTCGTTTGCCTAAGGCCACGTGTCCGTCATCACCAAAGTTGCCTCGGCTCGGGAACTTGGGTACGATTGGGGAAGGTCAGCTATGAGCACCCCCTCTCGCCCGATCAAAGATCGGCCTCTACTAACCATGATATCTTGTTTTGAAAACGTATGCGTTCTTATTCGGTTAATTAGCTTCTTATACTATGTGATGCGCACAACACAAAAAAGTATAGACTAGATCGCCTAATTTGGAACAAAGCATTGCATATCCGTTCGTTTGAAAATGGTTGGAATTTGCTACTCGCGAGTAGGCTAAAACACGGATTTCAATGAGTTGTTCCAACTCAAACAATCCAACCTTCACCCACAGGCATTCAGGCAGTTATATCACATAAGCATATAGCCACATGGTAAGCATGCTGTCATGTTAACATTCACACTCATGCGAGATGCTAAAGCATAAAAAGCTTACTAGTACTCCGAGCCAAAAACAGAAACTAGTTAGTAATCAAATGCATGATCCTAGTTCATGTAAGATGGCTAATGCATCGCATACAGAATGCAACTAGAATAGGCTCGGCTAATCTAAGAATGGCATGTGAAATGCGACAACTCGATACACGTATTCAAGTTGGAATTGAAATACTATGCAGTTAGTATGATGCGCCGAGCCCGGTGCATGCAAGACTAATGAATGATGCACGCATGCATAGCATAAGGTATGCTAAATTAAACATGCCCTAATACTAACCATCAAAGCAGGTAAGTAAAAGGGAGAAAGAAGTGGGGGTTGGAAGACATGCACACACCACGCACACTTATTACAAATTCGCCCTCGCTCGGAGGGACCAAAGAATAATACAATTTAATCAACTAACAAGCTAATTAAACAGTTACAGACCACCTAATTAATTAACAAATCAATTAAGCTAAGGAAAGCATTAAAAGGCCTCGGGAAGAGGGATGCACACGTGCTCGGATTGGCTTCGCCCGGAAATCCAATGCCATGCACAAGCTGCCTCTGTTTACCCTGCTCTGCTCCTCTGAAAATGGCACCATTCCCAAGGAACACTCCATGAACACTGTGGAACACCACCGGCCAAGGGGAATCATCACCGGCCAAAGGTAAGTGGCCATCGACCACAAATGAAGCCATCGGCTATAAATTGATGGCCGGTCGGCACTGAATGAGGTCGGTCGGCCAAAGCTTCCTGCAGAACCCTGTTTTGACAGCAGCAGAGGACAAAACAAGGCATGGCAATGCATTTCAAGCAATGTTTGCACCAACACACCCCTTTATCATGTTTATGACTCAAAGGAGTTTGGGACTCGACTCTCGGGCCACCAATCGCGCATTTCAATGTGTGATGGCCAAAGAGGCCAAGTTTGCATTTTGATTTCAAATGAAATGCAAACCAATTAAACACATAAGGCCCAACCTCTATCACTTGATCAAGAGGCATGGCATGCATGCCAAATGCAACCTAAGCATGCTAGCTAGATGTGCAACACTGAGCATGCAAGTAAGCAATGTGGCACTAGGCATTAACCTAAGCAAACAAGCATGCAAGGCATGGACCACTATGCTAATGACCAATCATGCAAGATGTAATCTAAACAAGCAAGCATGTAAGGCATGCAACATGTTACAACTTAATCAAGGGAGATTGCATGCCAAATGCAACATGATTCAAGCATGCAACACGTGCGATAGGCTAAGCATGCAACAACACACAAGGCGAGCATGCGACAACATGCAAACAATGAACTTATACCAATTTGGGAAGCTCTCAAATGAGCCCAAAACAGTGGCCAAATGCTAAGGAAATGAGGGCCAAAATACACACAAACATGCATGCACACATGGTTCAAAACTTAAGCACCAAAGAGCAACTTTTAAGCACACTTAAAAGAGGATAATCATGGACAATGGCATGCATACTAAGCTCTGAAAATCATGTTATAAAGGTTCCAAACCAAGTAAACAAGACAAGCAATCATGCAACAATGTCCAGAACTCAAGACAAGCCAAGGGGCTTAAACCATGGCCATGCCAACCAAGCCTCACAAGGCTAAGAGGACTTAGAATAGTCCCAAGGCAGACCTAAACAAAGCCAAGGACACACCTAGATAACATAAGTGGCCTACACATGGAAGCATACAAAAGAGGCCAAACATGGAGCACAAGATTACAAACTTTTAAAGCATTAAAGGAGCATCAAATGCAAGCATACAAGCATACCATGGGGACTGAAATGATGCTATAGGTGGTGCCAAACCACTGAAACAAGCTAAGCAATGCATGCTAAACACTCACACACCCGAGGCTAGCAAGCCAAAATGCAAGGTGGCTATACAAAGCATGTCAAGCATGGCCAAAGCAACTAAAAACAGAGCTAAAGCATACTAAAACATACACAAAAGCTTCACAAAGCTTAGCCAAAATCATGCTAGAACAAGGGTCAAAGCCTAAAGCATGTTAAGGCAAAATATGGCATTACAAGACCTAGGCTCAATAATAATCAGAGGCCAACTGGCAGAATATTTGCACTACAAGGAGAAGAAGACAAAGACCTCACTAAGCAGTACCCTGAGAGCGAGATATACAACACATATGAACCCGAGGAACTGTACTACGAGCCTTGGTTAACCTAGGAAAATGTAACTAAGCATTTAGAACTCCTTTGGAATGACTTTTTGTAACCTGAACGTAGATGGTGTGAATTTCCTTTATTTAATCTAGTCCTAAAACTTTTGGGTACACACTTTATTCGTCGCATTCCTTCATATCTGCAATATGTGTTGAGACATGGGAATTATTTGTGCAATTTTCGAGGAACCCGACTCCGACCTCATCTTAGAAATAGATTCGTTACTCGTACCTTAGCAATTATCGATAGTTACCAAAAGAAGGAGATGACTTACCCATCCAATGGAACGCTTTTATTATTTAAGGGGATAGATTAGTTTCCATGATTCAACACAATAACTTGACAAACGCAATGGCATCAACAAATTACCAAGGGATCAAATTCTTAACAAGAGCATAGATCACCAAATTGGGAATTTGGCAATACAAGCCCTCACACTGAAGCAACAACGAACAATTCAGAATTTTCAAAATCACATGGAAGACTAAAGCATCTCATAAAATCATTAATTAGGGAGGAATTCGATTCAAAATGCTATTATTAGAATGAGACCAATGGTGGCTTGGACAAAGGAAGAAGAACTTAAGAGAAGAAGATGATCCGGCTAATTAATATACATTGGCAGCACTAGGATGCAATTGCCCACAACATTAAAGACATGAAGAATGTTTGAAATTTCGAGAACGAAATTTACTTTAAGGGGGATGGGTTGTGAGGCCCCTGAAAATTTTAATTTCTTAAAAGTCCCTTACTTTTAAATTATTTCCTTGAAGTCCCTCAGTTTCTTAATTAATTGCAACCCTAGGATCAAAATACATGCGCCAACAAAAACCGCAAACCCTAATCGATTTCGGAAACTTAGAAATAATTTCTAATACTCTAATTGACTCCCTAAATATGAAATTGCCACTTGGAAACCCTAGGTTTTCCAGTCTTTATCACGTTTGTCGGTTGATCGCGTTTTTGAAACAGAAACAAGAAATCCAAACGAATTAGACTCTCTACCCCAATTTAATTTAATTCTACACTAAAATAAATGTTCCAATTCATAAATTAAACCCAATGCCCTCATATTTTTCTTAAATCACATTTTGACCCCAAACTAGTACCATTACACACATATATACATATATATATATATATATATGTTGTACCTTTCTTAAATAAATAATTTTATGCACAAATATCTTCATATCTATATATAAAATCAACAAAAATCTCCCCAAATCTAGCACATGGCCAGCCATCATCCTCTCTGGGCTACAATCATAGGTACTTTAGAGACAAATCACTTAAATCATGGAAAAAGTATCATTGGTACCCCCAAATCATGAAAAGTTATCTTGTACTTACAACTATCTTGGTCCTACTTAAGCCTAACCCTAACTAGATCATGCCTTGATACATGATTAGGATCCCTAATGATCCTTCAATCCATTACATTCCAACCAATGAGCATTTTGGACCTTTTACACCAATTTTATTATAAAAAAACACCACCACCCTCCACATGTTACACATCTCATACACTCACACACCTACACATTCAGTTGAGAGAAAGAAAGAAGAGGAAGAGAGTGAACTTTGGTAGTAGAGGAGAGGAAAAGAGGAGACAATTGTGCAAGCACTTCACTAGGCAATCAAGTAAGCCACAACACAACTCTCTCTTTCATTTTACTTTTTCAAATACATGTTATTAGAAGTTTAAAATGGTATTTTCGGATGTGTTCTAATGGTATTCTTGTGTTAAAAATGAAAGGAGTTGAGCCTTGATTCTACCTTTCTTGTATTTCTCTTAATCGGTATAAGACTACTTTTTTCCATATCAAACTATCAAAATTCCCAAAGGCACACCTTCACCTTAAATTTCTGGGTTTAATATATATTATTTAGCAAATTTTCATCACAAGATAAGTGGAAAATTTCCCCTATTTGACCTCTTTTCTCACCAACTTTCTTGTTGCAAGAACTGTGCCAGAAAAATCTGTTTTACAGCCAACTTTCCAAAGTTCTAGAAAAATGTATAAAAATCTTTTGGACCTAAGTTTTATGTCAACATCTTCCTTAAAGAGTTATCTTTCATGTAAAATTGGTTTCATTTAAAAATAGTGAGCAGTTTGAAAGAAAATTCGATTTTCGTAACGGTCGACGAATCTGGACAGTGCTAGAGTGTTTCTTAAATAACTAAAAATCTAGAAAAGCTATTCCATTTCCGTAACATGTCCTGGAAACTAGATTAAATTCTCTACGAACCATAGGAAGGCTAGGTTCGGGAAATATCTAAAATAGTCCTTTTGATTTTAATCTTTAAATGGAATTGAATCTGGAAATTTAGTTTTGCATGGGTGTTTTATGCTCTTGTGTACATGAATATGCTTATTAGTTTATGATCATGCCTTGGTATGGTATTTCATATGTTATGGTTATGTTCCTTATCTTCTTCATTTTAATGATGCTCATGCTTATGTGGATATTACTATCTTGTTGAGTTTGTTCTAACTTGACTTAAAACATTGATCCAAACGAAAAACTTAATTGGGATGGTATTGGGTTTTCGATCACTTGGATATTGAAGAGATGATAATATGTTATGTATGGATTGATGGGATGTGCTCCCTAATTGAAGGTTAAGTCTTGTGCAAGCAATATTCGCGTAAACCCTAGAATGGAACGGACGTATTCAGACTCTTTGTGATGGTTTGATTGGTGAGGTAAGGTTGGATCCGGATGGTTCATTCAGGGGGATAAATTTTTTTTTGGAAGGATAAGGTTGGATTCAGGAGATAAAACCTTTTTCTTTTCGCTGTCCCTTTTGAGGCCCTGCGGTTGTCGCTACGCGGTATATAACCGTTGGTAGGCATCCGAGGTTAGTTCTGCAACAAAGCAGCAAAAGGGGGAGTTTCGAATAGTCCGGTGTCCAATTCTTATGGTTGGGAGGATGAAATGTCTTTGGGGAATTTCTAGAATATTAACCACTAACATTATAACCTTTGTTATCTATTTGAATGACATGTTCTTTTCCTTTATTAGTGAAATTGTTGTTATTGACTTGAATATCATGCTTCACTACTTGCTTGCTGTAAATGTGATGGTGTATTGGATTGGGAAAAAAGGACGGGGTGTGTGTGCGTTTACTGGGCATACAAAGCTCATGGCATTTCATGCCAGGTATTGAAGACTATTAGACTAGTCGAAGGCAAAGCTGAAGCATTTGAGGACGTACAGCTACCCTAGGAGGATTAGAAACTAGTTTGTAAACGTGTTTTGAGATTGTAAGTGATAGATCCCATGTTGTGTTTAAGACATGATTTTGTAATTTGTATATATATAACATTTGTAACCTATCCTTATACCCCATCAACTCATGTAGGCCTTGTGTTAATACCTTGTCAAGATTTGTCAAAAAGGTAGCTTTGCTATCTAAGGTGGTTGTATTTTGAAGGGAGGCTATTTTGACTCCTCTGACCTTCCTAGGATCTTGCTTGGTTATTATCCAAAGGACTCATTAGTGATGTTTCCCACTCTTGTAACTTTAGATAAACCTTGTATTTAATGATTAATATATTATCTGATGTTCTCGACTTTTGGGGCGTCAAACGTGTTTTGGGATTGTAAGTGATAGATCTCATGTTGTATTTAAGACATGAATTTTTAATTTGTATATATATGACATTTGTAACCTATCTTTATACTCCATCAACTCATGTAGGCCTTGTGTTAATACCTTGTCAGGATCTGTCAAAAATGTAGCTTTGCTATCTAAGGTGGTTGGATTTTGAAGGCAGGCTAATTTGACTCCTCCGACCTTCCTGGGATCTTGCTTGGTTATTATCCAAAGGACTCATTAGTGATGTTTCCCACTCTTGTAACTTTAGATAAACCTTGTATTTAATGATTAATATATTATCTGATGTTCCCGACTTTTGGGGCGTCAAACGTGTTTTGGGATTGTAAGTGATAGATCTCATGTTGTATTTAAGACATGAATTTTTAATTTGTATATATATGACATTTGTAACCTATCTTTATACTCCATCAACTCATGTAGGCCTTGTGTTAATACCTTGTCAGGATCTGTCAAAAATGTAGCTTTGCTATCTAAGGTGGTTGGATTTTGAAGGCAGGCTAATTTGACTCCTCCGACCTTCTTGGGATCTTGCTTGGTTATTATCCAAAGGACTCATTAGTGACGCTTCCTACTCTTGTAACCTTGGACAAACCCTGTATTTAATGGTTAATATATTATCTGATGTTATCGACTTTTGGGGCGTCACATCCTCTATTCAAGTATAGGTGGAATGAACATACATGTCATACAAAATAAAACGTCCAACAATAAATCATATGCCCTCATGCTTACATCAATTATAAAGAGGTTCACCCTTGCAACATATAAAGGCACTTGGCCTGTGAAACAAAAAGGCCCTCGGCTAACAGTTCCATGAGAGCTTTGCTTAGCCCTTGCACAAGTCTAAGGCCTTAATTGTGGTGGCACATCATGAACACCTGAAAAAGATTTCAACTACATAGGGTAAAAATATAGCCCAATAGAATAATCTTTCTATTCACTAATATGCATCCACACAAGTACATGATCATGACGCTATATAGATATAGGATGCTCTATGATTTCTCAAATCTTTTTCAAAACAATACCAATTTTCATTCCTTCTCAAATCATTCTCAAAACAATGCATGTGTTCATTTTTCCTCAAATCAACATTTATCACAAGTTTGATAAAATATTGTTTCATAATCCAAATCATTATTTTATTCTGGTGAATCCTACCAAGGTACACATATCTGTCAGTGGCCATCACTAAGCACCACATAATCAACTAGTAGGCTACCATGAGAAATACTCTATCAGCGATCATCGCTAAGCACTACCTAATCAACTGGTAGGCTACTGAGAGGACTACTCTGCTAGTGGTCATCGCTAAGTACCACCTAATCACCACCAAATTTACCTATTGCTAACTGGAAGGAGCTTGGAACCTACACCATGTGAGTTTACAATCTTTCACAATGGACTATCAAACCAAGTTATCTCATTCCTTATACATTACTCGGATTCACCATACCAATCAATTTAAAACAATAATGTTTAAATGAAATAAAAAGGGGCAACTCATGTCATATTCATTGATTTACAAAATGTGTTCAATACACCTCTATTCAACAATGGTTTTTCATCCGATAAACTTAATAATTCCCAAATGCAAATTAATGAAAGGTTTTGTTTAACCTAGGATGTTAATTTCTACAACAATGCCATTCTCTACCAATGGTCAACAATGCAATCTCTATCAATACTATAATTTCATAAACTATCCACATTCATCTCTAATTTCAATATGACATCATCCATTTCGCATTATATTATATTCAATTTACAGTAGTGTGGGCTCGCCTTTTTTCTGCGCCCCCGCCTTTCGAAAAAGGGTTTGAAAAGAAAGGCCCTCACAGTCCGGACTCTACCTGTGGTTCTGAATCTAGTCTCATAAGTGCAATGTGAGACTGATAAACACCAAAGAGTCCAATTCGGCAAATCGTTTTGGAAAATCAGATTTTGAATCAAATAATGCCAAAATTGGATTGTTTTGCTAGATTACAGAGTCGCCACCTAAATATTTTGTTTTTGGAGAAATTTAGGAAACCCTGACTCATGCCAAAAGCCACGTGTTCGTCATCACCAAAGCTGCCTCGGCTCGGGAACTTAGGTACGAGGAAGGAAGGTCCTGAAATGAGCACCCCCACTCACCCGATGAAAAGATCGGCCTCTACTAATCATGATATATTCTTTCATAAACCTCATGTGTTCTTATTCCGATTATTAGCTAACTTGACTATGTGACGCACATAAACAAGTATAGACTACATCGCACGAATTAGAACAATTCAAGTCATGTTCGTTTTCAAAAATAGTTTGAATTTGCCACCCTTAAGTGGGCTTAGAAATGCGGATTTGGCACCAAACATAGTGGGCTTAAAACATGATTTGCCACTTTGCAAAGTGGACTTAAAACGTACATTCATTGAATCGTTCCAATTCA
Organism: Camellia japonica; assembly: GCA_030407325.1. NCBI lineage: Eukaryota > Viridiplantae > Streptophyta > Magnoliopsida > Ericales > Theaceae > Camellia > Camellia japonica. The sequence goes on along the minus strand of JAPPVO010000016.1, from coordinate 100,409,348 downwards.
AATAACAAAGCCTTCATCCACAGGCATTCATGCAGTTTAGCAAGTAAGCACATAGCCTCATGGCAAGCGTGCGAAACATGGCATTATGGCAATCACACTCATGTAAGCATGCTAAAGCATAAAACTCACCGCGTACTCCAAGTCAAAACAAAAGCTAGTTAGAAACGATGCACGATCCTAACTATGCAAGATGCCTACTACAACACATGCAATATGAAATTAAATAGGCTCGGCTACTTAATCATGGCATATGAAGCAACTTGAACAACTTGCTTTTAAACACGTATTCAAAGAAGTTTATTGAAATTGCAATATAGTTTGAATGATGCGCTGAGCCTCGGTGCATGCAAGACAAATGAATGGATGCAAACATGCAAGCATAAGGTATGCCAATTGAAATATATCCCTAATCTAACCATCAAAAGCAATTAAATAAAAGGGAGAAAGATGTGGGGTTGCAAGACATGCACACACGCACGCACGCACGCACACTTATAACAACATTATGCCCTCGCGGAGGAGGATCCGAATGAATAAGCTAACTATTACAAACCAAAACTAATTAACTATTCTAAGCTAATTATTACAGCAATTGAAACAAATTAACTAACTTATTCTAAGCTAATTAAATATTACAAACCGGAATTGAATAACTAGTTGCACTAACTAACTAAACAAAGTAAGTAAATGGCCTCGAGGGGTGAGGGATGCATGCAAGCTTGGATTCTCCTCCCGAAAATGCCACCGTCTTGCCATTGCAACCTCTGTTTGCACATGTTTGAATATCAACAGTGCCACCAACTTCTAGAATGCCTCTGCTCCAACTCAAGAGCACATTTGTGCAAAATTTCATTTATGGCCGGTCAGCTACAAATGGTGGCCGTCGGCTACCATTAGTGGCCAGTCGGCTACTGCTGCTGGCCATCGGCCACCCCTTCCCTGAACTTCATTTTTTGCTGCAACGGAGAGCAAATAGAGGCAAAGTAGCGTATTCCCAAGGAGTGTATGTACTGCTACCCTCCTTATCATCACACAAGCTCAAAGGAGTGTAACTCTTGACCCTCAAACCATCAACCAAGCATTTTCCATGCATGACGGCTAAGGAACCAAGCTTATACAAGCTTAATGAGTGCAAAACAAGACTCAACAAAGCCACAACCCTATCATGCATGATCAAGGGTGATGGTGACCAAGGAAAGTGGCATGTTTCATCATTTTGAGTATGAAACGTCCCATTTTCCTCATGCTCGAATTAACGTCCGATCCGAATACATGCAATGCAACACGAAAGATGCTTTATCTTGTCTCTTTACTTGTTCATTTTTGTTTACTCATTTGAGCTTACCAATCCATTCTTTAATTGATTAAGTCCAAGGTGAGTGTCTTCTAAAGCGAAAGAAGTGTCAACCAAGGGGTAGTTCAAGGCATGAGGGAAGCCGCATGCCGTTGGTAATGAACCCTCAAAAGAGGATTAAACCATTAAGCATGAGCCTCAACCTCAAGCTTAAACAACCCTAAGGTTGAAACAACCCTCAAACAATTGAAAAAGTGAAGCAAAGAGGGAGGTTGCCAAGATGTTAAGTGTTGGAATTAGGCATGAAAAAGCATTAAAACATGCAACCAAGACACACAAATGATGCTTAATGCCAAGAAACACTAAGCTAGTGAAGGAAATTACACCACAGCTATGCAATACAAAGCTCAAAAGCAACAACCAGCCCAAAATAGATGCAAAACAGCCTAAAATATAGCTTAAAACATTTTAAAATTAAGCTAACACAAGCTAGAATAATAGGCTAAAACCTGAAGCAAGCTAGACTATTAAGCGAAACACAAGGAGGGGAGGCTACCTCCTCCATTTTTGGACTTCAAAACATGTTTTTATCCACTGAAATAGCTCTGAAAAATAGTGTTTAAAAGCTTGGAAAAAGATAGCAAAAGGGTGGGAAACACAAGGGCAAAGGCCTCCAAAACAAGGTACAAAGAAGGGCTATCAACCCCTTAACCTTTAATGGCCTTAGGACCTATGCTTCAGCCCAAAAACACAGAGTTTTTATAGCCCAAAATCAGTTGAAAACATGACAAAAGAAGCTAAGACAATAACTAAAGCATGGAGCTTTTGAACAACTAAGCAATCATGAAAATGGGTGGCCAACCCCTCTATTTTTGGGGCTTCAAAGCAACATTTTTAGCCTCTAAAAATCAGTGGTAAAAAGGCCCAGAAAATTTGGTTTTAAAGTGATAGAAAATGGCACAAAAGCTTAACAAGCAAAGAGACAAGAAGGGTGGACCACTCCTTCACTGAAAATGGCCTCAAACTAACATGTTTACGTCATAAAAACAGAGGTTTTTGTAGTTGAAAACCAGGCCAAAAACAGTATGTAAAGATGGCAAAACAAGTTATGCAAAGCAAATTTTAAGGGTGAGTCTTATACCTCTTGAAGCACAACACAATTTAGGCAACAAAGCAAGCCAAGACCACCTTCTAGAGCTCAAAACAAGTCCCAAGGAACCTCAGTCCAAAGATAAGCAACTTTGGTTAAGGGTTGATAGGCAAACTAGAAGTGTATCTCTACTTGTATGCACAAAAGGGCAAGAAAGAGAGAAATCTAGAGAGAAAGGATTGTACAGAGAAAGGCTCCCAAATTTCTTCTAACCTTGAAAATAGTAGAGAATGGCCTCTATATATAGAAAAATATGGCTTCAGGTCCAAAATATCAATACAGGATAGCTGGCACATTGTGGGAGACAGTTGGATGAAAATATCTTCAAAATCTGAGCTTTTTTCATTGGTGGCCGACCGGCCAGAAGTGTGCATTGTCGGCCACCAATGATGGCCAATCGGCTATTCATGGTGGCCGGTCGGCCACCAAAAATCTGCTTCTAGGCCCAACTTCAAATGGGCATGTCTCCTTCATCTGGACTCCTTTGCAGGTCACTCTTGTGCCTAAATTGAAGCGCCGGAAGTCTTCTTTCCAATGGTGGCTGCCTCACATCAACATTCCAAGTGTGAAAAAAGATATGCCTCTTTTAGTGAAGGTTGCTCATTTCTAGCTCAATCGGATTGATGCCTAACTTCAACCAGCCATATCTCCCTCATCTAGACTCGGCTTTAGGAGATTCTTGAGTGTAAAATGAAGCCCCCAAAGTCTTATTTCCAATGGTGGAGGCCTTACAACTTAAGTCCAAGTGTACAAACGTATAGACCTGATTTAGTGAAGGCTGCCCGAATCTCTTTTAACAGTTTATGCCCAACTTCTTCCGCAACTGAGTTTCTTCTCTCTCCTCTAATTTTCTTCAAATCCAAACCTCTAAAAATAGATGTTTTACAGATTTTTCAAAAAGTTCACCTCTCTTTCATGCATTTCCACTTTGTCCTTGCTCTGTTTACCGAAAAGCGCAACATTTAACGAAATGTGAGCCTCGGAACATCGTAGAAACTTTTTCACAAAAATGTTTTGAAAGAGAGGGTTTTAAGGTCTAAAATCATTTTGGTCAAAATGGTTTTGGTCCCAAAAGAGGTGTGAGGTTTGGGATTTGATGTTCTCCTTGCCGAAGAAATCGAACCTTTGCACTGTACAACTTTCATCACTAAGTAAGCAATCAGTGGTGCCCAATTCTTAAGGGCGGTAAAAAATGGGGTGTCTACAGTTGCCCCTCTTTGACAGAACTTGGAGGTCATAAAATGACGTGGGTGAATATCAAAGCCCAGAGACGACCCATTTTTGACAAGGTCGAACACTTGGCAAACAAACAAAATGCAAATGTAGTTGGTTGAACCCGAGGGTTGCCTACGTATCCCTTTGCAAGGAATCAACCCAGTATAGTTCAGGGGCATGATGCAAAATGATATGCAATGTAACAAAACAGTGTAAATGATATGCAATGCAACAAAACAATGCAAATGATATGCAATGTAATTGAATCATCTAACTACAAGCAGTGCAAAACCACACAAATACCATAAAGGGATGGAAATGCAACATCAAACTATGTTTAGCATAGAAAAGGTGTCGAAACCCTCAAACCACAATTCTCTTAGTGGAATAGGCACGTACACATTACCACATAACCATGCTTCAACGAAGGAAATATATGAGCACATGCCAAACTTAGCTTAACATAGAAAGGATGCAGGTGATAAAATGGTATGATGTAATGGATGTAACAGATAGTGCAGTAGATGCAAAGGGTGGCATACTCTAACCACGCTAGAATCGTGAGAGAAGGAAGAACAAATCCCAAACACGCTGAAATCGTGTAAAGAAAGGGACACTCTAACCACTCTGAAATCATGAAAAGAGGTCCAAAGAAAACCAATCAGAAGCGTGTTCCACGCATCCTGAGATAAATTCCAAACACGCCGAAATCGTGTGAGGAAAGAGACACCCTAACCGCACTGAAATCGTGAGAAGAGGTCCAAAGAAAACCAATCAGGAGCGCGTTCCACGCATCTTGAGATAAATTCCAAACACGCTGAAATCGTGTGAGGAAAGGGACACTCTAACTCACACTGAAATCATGAGAAGAGGTCCTAAGAAAACCACTCAGGGGTGCGTTCCACACAACCGGAGAAAGCCCCCGGCGACAACGATCCTAAACGCTGCTTAGCGTAAAAGGATAAATGACACAAGATAACACAAGATGCAAATAAATGCAATAAGTGCGATGATATGATACATGTTGCAAGCAATGTAGCGCATGATGCTTAGAGAAATGCAATAAACAAATAAAGCGGCGCTTTAAAAAGCACCTCATGGGGTGAGTGGCGATGAACCGCTCTACTCTGACAGGGATCTCCCCCTGTGTTCTTCGAACTCTTACCTTGTGTTCTTCGAACTCTTACCTTCAACTCACAGTACAAAGGCCTTGAAATACTGACAAGGGGTAACCTCTGCATGTAGAAGCCACAGATGCCGCTTTTCTTCCCGATCATATTCACAACTTTCCCTAATCTCTAACGGGGTGACAAACTAGGTTTATTTAGTATCGAGAATTGAGGTGTACACATGCTATCTTAATCTATGGGGCTGCCATACAGATTTCCAGCCGGGGATACACCCCTAGGTATTCAAACCAGACTTTAGTCTCGAAAATTCCAAACCTTTGTGTTCTAGGCATCACCATTCGAACTCTAGTTTCCACCGTCGCAGTTGGTCTCCTAGGAACTCATTGCAAACACAGCCAAGATGCCTCTGGCAGGGAATGGTACTCAGGGAGAGTACTTCTGATCGCCATTCTGGCTTGAAACAGGCTTGAGCTTGAGGTAGAGGTACACTCATACTTCGGAGCATTGACAAGGCCTAAGGAGGTGCATCTGGAATGCAATCTCGAAAATTGCTGAAGTTGAAACACACTAAGATGCCCTACATTTTCCCTTTTTTCTTTTGCTTTATAGTCTGGAACCCATATAGTTTCAGATAGGTCCTTGTTCTATTGTTCTCACAATGACCTGGGTTGAACCCTGCAGTTTATGAAAAAAACAGTCCTGTTTTGCAGATCATGTTGGGAATGACACAACACTCTGAGCACAAAACGATTTATTTTTGAAATGGAAATTGAGAATGAGTTCTTAACCGGGTATTGAGCCTACGACTGACCATAGTCAAAACGACTCAACAAAGGGAAAGACAAGGTAAAAACAACATAAACACACTAAACGACTCAAAACAAGAATCAAAACAAACAAAAACAACAAACACAACACTCAGATATGTACCACCAGTGGGAGACCTCTCAATTCATGACGAGCCTGTTTCTTCGGGTATTGTTTCCCACCCTTTCTCATTTGTGATTCTCACATCACTATGGCACTCAATCTCTTTTTCTCTTAAAAGCCCTTTTCTCACTTTTTCTCTCAACGCACATCTCTCTATTCTTCAATCTCTCTTATTTTTTATCCCTCCCCTGGGTGGTTGATGGATAAGCAGGAAGTTGTGGGCTCTTGCCCCTAGTATTCTACTAGATTCTCATTCTTTTGCTCACAACTAGTGAGCTCTCCCACAGAGGGGTTGTGGCGCTACTTGATACGCAGCACTGCAACTGATATCGGTTAACGATGCCTTTGGCTTAGCTTGATCGAGATGAATTACAGCAATGTCCCACCAGCCTGGTATACAATTGATTGGTCTCGCACATTGTGTTTTCTACGTCCCCATTTCGGGTCAGACGCCAATTTGAGCATGATCGTCCAGATGAGAGAACCGAATATCCAGCTCCATTTCCAGTTCATGCTTCGCACTTGGCTTGATACCCCACTGCTTGGAGGATGAGAAAGCTTCCAGCCCTCTGTTGTTAGCTTCAGTGGTGCCCATTCTGGCGAATACATTGATAATGGGGAAAAGAAAGGAAACCGGACTCAACTGTGCCCCTAGTTCATCATTTTGACCATTTTTTGTTTTTTGGCTTTCTGCTTAAATAAATTTTGACTAATATGAGAGTTAGATTAACATGCTTATTTGATTTTTTGATTTGAAATCATGCACGTTAGGTTGTGAGCACTGAAAATTTTCCTTTCTTTGGGTCCAAGAAATGGTTCAGTTTTGGACAAATGGAATAATTTTCGAGAAAACTAGTCAATCTCACTAAAAATCCTCAAAACTATTTTTGAAAATGGCCACTGCTCGACCAACATAGAATTTACTCTTGAGATGCACAACCTCAGATCTGAACTTGAATTGTCTTCCAGCTGAGTCTTTCTAATGGAATAAGAAAGTCTGATTTTGAATGAAGACAAGCTAATTTACACATGGATAAGATAGCCGAGTTTGAACAAGGATAAACCAATCAACATAGATGAGCCAAGCATGCTGAAAATGGTTGGGGCCGAACTTTAGGATGAAGTTGCCTACGTGTCCCAAAGATGGGAATCAGGCCGTACGTAGTTTCGGGTTGAGGTTCACTCGGGTGTTGACACTCTCCTTTTGTGCTCTAACTTTTGCCAAGGCCGCCATTGCTGGGTTTTCAACCTTCCGAGCTATGTTTTTCATTTCTTTTCATTTCATTTCTTTTCTTTTCTTCTTTTCCATTTTTTTCATTTTTGTTCTTTTTCTTCTTTTTTGCTCTAACTTTTGCCTAGGTCGCCCTTCTGGATTTTTGGCCCAGCGAGCCTCTCAAGGGTAAAAAAGTTTAACTTGTCCATGTTGATCGATTTTGAGATCTCGAAGCCATCTAAATCTAGGAGAATGGCTGTTGTTCGCTGATGATGTAGGAGTCCATCCAATCGGGTCTGAAGTTGCCCCTAGTGTTATGGATAGAAACTTGATTGTCCTTCAGCAAAAATTTTCTTCTTTCAGATTCTAGGATTTCGCTTTCTTGCCGGTCTTCATTGGTTTGCGGATGACCCATCCTTTGAATCTTTGAGCACATCTGACATTTTTACCCCTAGTTCAAGGGCTACTTCTGATCTAGCTTTGCAAGCTTCCTTTGATGACATCTGACCTTCTTGATTTGACCTTTTTGCCCCTAGTTCAAGGGTTACTTCCAATCCAGCCATACAAGCCTTATGTTGTGATTGATCGTTTGAACATTCTGAGTCAAGGTTCAAGCTTTGAAAGTAAAGGGGTTGAGTTTTGAGGCTGAGAGTGATCTTATGCTGCATAATCTCAAGATCAATTCCACGCATGTCTTCGCAGAACCATGTAAAACATTTTTTTGAAATCCTTTAATAAAGCGACTAGTCGCTCAGGTATGCAGAACTAATCTGGACTAAGCCAGGATCCTTCTCAATACTCTCATTAACAAATATGATCTCATTCATTAAGGGCTTATCATGCATCTCTTTCTCTCCATTGATCAAATTTTTGCAAATCCCGAGGAATTCCATTCTCTTTGTTTTCATCAGTGTTAGAAAGTTTTAAAAAACTTAGGTTAATGCAATGATTCCAAGGTACAAAAAAGTAGGTGAAAATCTCTGCTGTTTCATTCAAATCTTCTGGCACAACTGGCTCAATGGCAGAAACAGATGCAAAAGAAAGGGTGTAAAAGACAAACACAAAACAAGAAAGTGATGCTCGAGTTAGCACACCCGGAAATCACCAACCTCCGACACAACGAGACAGACTCAATACAACAAGACTGCCTTAAAACAACATGACAAGACTGACCCAATACCCATGTCAAAAAGTACAATAAACAACATTTTCAAAATTGCTCAAAACAGTGCATACCATCCACCATATCTGGAGTAAAAAAGAGCACCATCAGCAGGTGGTTCATCCCCCGATCACATAGTCACATTATCTCCCAAGTACATCGATCCAGTGCCAATAGACTTTGCAGGACCTGGCGCGATGATGACCCCGCTGTCAATCAGATCTTGTATTTCACAGCGAAGACAAAAGCAACTGTCAGTGTCATGGCCGATTTGTTGATGGAAAGCACAGTACTTGGCCAGATTATGCTTAGCTGGAAGGGGATCCGGGAAAGGCCGAGGCTCAAGGGGTTTGAGATGGCCTTGTCCTACAAGGATTTGGAGAGCCATAGATAAGGTCGTGTAGAGCGGGGTGAAGACCCTCTGGCCTTGGGGTTAGTGCTTCGAGGTTTGTGCGGTCGGGTTGAATGTATCAGCAAAGGGGTTTGCAGGTGCTGACTGGGTTTGATGATCTCTTCCGAGTGTAGGATTGGAGCTGAAATGGGTGTTTCTAGTATGACATCCCTTTTCTCAGCTTGCCCCTTGATTCAGAATGCTCTCATCTTGAGTGGCAAAAGTGTCATCCATAGTCTTTGCAACAACTGCGAACACTTGTTGTTTGTTCAGTCCTTCAGCTTTCAAAGCCTCAATAGCCCATTGAAGATGTTCATAGGGACCAATGCCTGCCCCTACCTTGTTTTTTCCATTTGCCTCCACTTTGCCAAGGGATTGGCCTTCTTCCAATGCAACCTGTCCCAAGATTGGGGAGCCTTTTGACAAGAAATTCTTGGTATGTGATATGGTCAATGATGGAACCAATATCCCAAAGGCTAGATCTGCCACTGTTGTTTGAAGATCTTCAATCATTCTCATTAGCTCAGAAGTAGTGGGTTCATGGGTTTGAGATAATTAGGGTTCAAGTGCATCCATCATGCACAAGTCCGTGCTTTCTGGAATGAACACCTCAGGCTTGGGTAGATGGGCCGGGGTGATGTATATGCTGGGATTGTAGGTAGATGGCAATGTATAGATTAGATTGAGATATGGAGGTAATAGGTTAGGGGTGGCCTGAGGTCTTTTTGGTGGAGCTAAGACCTCTTCGTCAATAAGATCTTGAATCTTATGACGGAGACGGATGCAACGGTTTGTATCATGACCGTACTGTTGATGATAGACACAGTATTTAGCTGGGTCATATCTTGGTGGAAGAGGATTTGGAAGGGGTTGGGGTTCAAGGTACCTTTTTTCTCGCAGCATTTTCAAAGCTTGAGAGAGACTCATGTAAAGAGGATGGAAATTTCGGGCTTGGGGCCGATTTGAGGTGGTTGGTTTTTGGCCATTGAGGGGAGTGGTGTCCGTGTTTACTTTTGAGCATGTCGCAGTTGTGCTTCTATTAGTAGTAGCATTGGAACTACGAACAACATTCTTCTTCAAAGGCTCATCATCTTCCACAAAGATCCCTTGTCTGATGGCATCCTCGATTTGAACCCCTGTTTCATGAAACTCTGGAAAGGTAAACAAAGGTAGAACGATCATCTTCTGCAGCAGCTTGACATGTAGATTCCGAACAATCATCCTGATCTGATCTTTGTCGGAAGGCCTTATAGTCATCATCGAGGCCTTCGCTCTCCATCTCATCATGAACTCTAAGAAACCCTCCTTTAGCTCTTGGCAGGTGACTTCGAGATCACGAGTTGTGACCTCGATTTGTGTGTTGTAGGAGTATTGAGCAATGAAGGCCTCAGCCATCTCTTCCCAGTTTTGTTTCAAAGAGTCCTCCAATTTAGCATACTAGATTACGGCTATCCCAGACATGGTTTGGCCAAAGATAGACAACTTCTGAGCTTGGGTCAAACCCATTGGCGTCAGGATATCAGAAAATAGGCGGAGATGCACCATTGGGTCTCCAGAGCCATCGAAGCAGTCGATATGCAGCATTTTAAACCGCTTCAGTAAGGTAACTGTAGATTCAGTATACCCGTCCTCTAAATCCGGGATGGAGTTCACTCCTTGTGTTCGTTTGAATAACTTCTCCAATTTATTGACCGTAAGTGCAGTTGGGTCAACCTCAAATTCAAACGGAATTTCGGTTTGATAAACAGGAGCTTTAGAGGCCTGTGCTGGGATTGGCTTTGCCGGATTGCCCTGAGTCTCTTGGACATTAGCAGTATGGGCAGTGGCTTCGGGTGTCGGGTTACCCGTGGGAGGTGTATGAGATGCAAAAGCCACGGCCGGCTGTGGCTGTTGTTGTTGTAGTCGGGTTATCACTTCGGCCTGACGAGCCGTGACTTCAGCCTGATGGACTGCGTCCTACTGTAGTGCCTCGATTGTCTGTTGCAGGTGTTATATCTGTTCTTCCACATTGGCTGGGGGATACTGAGCCATGGGAATGGGTGATTGATCTCGTGTTGAACTGAATGCAGACAACTGTTCCCAGACCAGACTAGACTCGGGTAAACTGAGGGGTGACTGCTGTAGAAACTGCACTGGTGAATTCTGTCTGAACCTCCTTCGTCTTGTAACCGATGGGAATGAGGTAAACACAGGTTGCTTCTGAACCAATTTAGAACTGACAAAGTCTATCGATACAAGTCCAAAGTACCTGGGGGATATTAAAGCCTTCTGAAGCTATGGTTCCAGGACTACCTTGCAAAAGAGAAAACATATAGCATCTCAACCTGGTTTCACTAGAACAGATATGAGCACAGTTGAATGACTGTACTCTTTGCTGAATTCTGCCCCAAAATTAGATACCAAACTTGCAACTGATATGCACATTCCTGTACAGCCTCACTGTAAAGCACATACCAGTTAATTGAGAGCCAAAACACCCCTATGATGGGGTAGGGTTACCCTGTCCTAGTTTTGTTAGGAGCTAGGGTTTCACTATGCACAACAAGTGGCTTCATACAATCCTACATTCGGGTAGGCAACCTGTCATAGTTTGGAACAGTCTCTATGGCTTCCGATATGCAACTAGGCTGATTGGTCAAAAAGGGTACCTCAGCAAGACGATATACCTCTCACACCTAACACTGAGAAGTGAAAGGAGGATCAAACGGCACAACGGTAGTCCAAATCCAAGGCTTGTGGTCCCATCATGGAAGAGCCTGAAATCGGTCAGCCTTATGGCACGCTTTTCCAAGCAAGCCTCTGGCAAACCATTCAGGAATAGTAGACGGCAAACACTGTGACTTAGGCACACCAATGCAAATGCAATGCAAAGAAACATGTAAATGCAGATAAAACAACATATCATGAGTTTGAGTCAAGTTCTCTAAATCCTCAGCAGAGTCGCTAGAAACTGTGGGCTCGCCCTTTTTCCGCGCACCCGCCTTTCGAAAAAGGATTTGAAAAGAAAGGCCCTCATAGTTCGGACTCTACCTGTGGTTCTGAATCTAGTCTCACAAGTGCAATGTGAGACTGATAAACACCAAAGAGTCCAATCCGGAAAATCGTTTTGGAAAATCAGATTTTGAATCAAATAATGCCAAAATTGGACTGCTTTGCCAGATTACAAAGTCGTCACCTAAATATTTTGTTTTTAGGAAAATTTAGGTAACCCCGACTCGTGCCAAAGGCCACGTGTCCGTCATCACCAAAGTTGCCTTGGCTCGGGAACTTAGATACGAGGGGGGAAGGTCCTGAAATGAGCACCCTCACTCGCCCGATCAAAAGATCGGCCTCTACTAATCATGATATGTTCTTTCATAAACCTCATGTGTTCTTATTTCGGTTATTAGCTAACTTTACTATGTGACGCGCACAAATAAGTATAGACTACATCGCAAGAATTGGAACAATTCAAGTCATGTTTGTTTTCGAAAATGGTTTGAATTTGCCACCCTCAAGTGGGCTTAGAAATGAGGATTTGCCACCAAACATAGTGGCCTTAAACATGATTTTCCCTTTTGCAAAGTGGGCTTAAAATGCAAATTCATTGAATCCTTCCAATTCAAACAACAAAGCCTTCATCCACAGGCATTTATGCAGTTTAGCAAGTAAGCACATAGCCTCATGGCAAGCGTGCGAAACATGGCATTATGGCAATCACACTCATGCAAGCATGCTAAAGCATAAAACTCACTGAGTACTCCAAGTCAAAACAAAAACTAGTTAGAAACAATACATGTCCTAACTATGCAAGATGCCTAATGCAACACATGCAATATGAAATTAAATAGGCTCGACTACTTAATCATGGCATACGAAACAACTTGAACAACATGCTTTTAAACACGTATTCAAAGAAGTGTATTGAAATTGCAATGCAGTTTAAATGATGTGCCGAGCCTCGGTGCATGCAAGACAAATGAATGGATGCAAACATGCGAGCATAAGGTATGCTAATTGAAATATGTCCCTGATCTAACCATCAAAAGCGATTAAATAAAAGGGAGAAAGACGTGGGGTTGGAAGACATGCACACACGCACACACACTTATTGCAACATTACGCCCTTGCGGAGGAGGGTCCAAATGAATAAACCAACTAGATACGCTAATTAAGCTAACTATTACAAACCAAAACTAATTAAATATTCTAAGCTAATTATTACAACAATTGAAACAAATTAACTAACTTATTCTAAGCTAATTAAATATTACAAACCGGAATTGAATAACTAGTTGCACTAACTAACTAAACAAAGTAAGTAAATGGCCTCGAGGGGCGAGGGTTGCATGCATGCTTGGATTCTCCTCTCGAAAATGCCATCGCCTTACCATTGCAGCCTCTATTTGCACATGTTTGAACACCAACAGTGCCGCCAACTTCTAGAATGCCTCTGCTCCAACTCAGGAGCACATTTGCGCAAAATTTCATTTATGGCCGGTCGGCTACAAATGGTGGCCGTAGGCTACCATTAGTGGCCGGTCGGCTACTGTTGGTGGCCGGCGGCCACCCCTTCCATGAACTTCCTTTTTTGCTGCAATAGAGAGCAAACAGAGGCAAAGCAGCGTATTCTCAAGGAGTGTATGTACTGCTACCCTCCTTATCATCACACAAGCTCAAAGGAGTGTAACTCTTGGCCCTCAAACCATCAACCAAGAATTTTCCATGCATGATGGCTAAGGAACCCAGCTTGTACAAGCTTAATGAGTGCAAAACAAGACTCAACAAAGCCACAACCCTATCATGCATGATCAAGGGTGATGGTGACCAAGGAAAGTGGCACGTTTCATCACATTGAGTATGAAACATCCCATTTTCCTCGTGTTCGAATTAACGTCCGATCCGAATACATGCAATGCAACACAAAAGATGCTTTATCTTGCCTCTTTTACTTGTTCATTTTTGTTTACTCATTTGAGCTTACCAATCCATTCTTTAATTGATTAAGTCCAAGGTGAGTGTCTTCTAAAGCGAAAGAGGTGTCAACCAAGGGGTAGTTCAAGGCATGAGGGAAGCCGTATGCCGTTGGTAATGAACCCTCAAAAGGGGATTAAACCATTAAGCATGGGCCTCAACCTTAAGATTAAACAACCCTAAGGTTGAAACAACCCTCAAACAATTGAAAAAGTGAAGCAAAGAGGGAGGTTGCAGAGATATTAAGTGCTGGAATTAGGCATGAAAAAGCATTAAAACATGCAACCAAGACACACAAATGATGCTTAATGCCAAGAAACACTAAGCTAGTGAAGGAAATTACACCACATCTATGCAATACAAAGCTCAAAAGCAACAACCAACCCAAAACAGATGCAAAATACCCTAAAATATAGCTTAAAACATTCTGCAATTAAGCTAACACAAGCTAGAATAATAGGCTAAAACCTGAAGCATGCTAAACTAGTAAGCGAAACACAAGGAGGGGAGGCTACCTCTCCTCCATTTTTGGACTTCAAAACATGTTTTTATCCACTGAAATAGCTCTAAAAAATAGTGTTTAAAAGCTTGGAAAAAGATAGCAAAAGGGTGGGAAACACAAGGACAAAGGCCTCCAAAATAAGGTACAAAGAAGGGCTATCAACCCCTCAACCATTAATGGCCTTAGGACCCAAGCTTCAGCCCAAAAACACAGAGTTTTTATAGCCCAAAATCAGTTGAAAACATGACAAAAGAAGCTAAGACAATAAGCTAAAACATGGAGCTTTTGAACTAGTAAACAAGCATGAAGAGGGGTGGCCAACCCCTCTATTTTTGGGGCTTCAAAGCAACAATTTTAGCCTTTGAAAACCTCTAAAAATCAGTGGTAAAAAGGCCTAAAAAATTTGGTTTTAAAGTGATAAGAAATGGCACAAAAGCTTAACAAGCAAAGAGACAAGAAGGATGGACCACTCCTTCACTGAAAATGGCCTCAAACCAACATGTTAAGGTCATAAAAACAGAGGCTTTTGTAGTTGAAAACCAGGCCAAAAACAGTATGTAAAGATGGCAAAACAAGTTATGCAAAACAAGTTTTAAAGGTGAGTCTTATACCTCTTGAAGCACAACACAATTTAGGCAACAAAGCAAGCTAAGACCACCTTCTAGAGCTCAAAACAAGTCCTAAGGAACCTCAGCCCAAAGATAAGCAACTTTGGTTAAGGGTTAATAGGCAAATTAGAAGTGTATCTCTACTTGTATGCACAAAAGGACAAGAAAGAGAGAAATCTAGAGAGAAAGGATTGTACAGAGAGAGGCTCCCAAATTTCTTCTAACCTTGAAAACAATAGAGAATGGCCTCTATATATAGAAAAATATGGCTTCAGGTTGAAAATATCAATACAGGATAGCTAGCACATTGTGGGAGACAGTTGGATGAAAATATCAACAAAATCTAAGCTTTTTTCATTGGTGGCCGACCGGCCAGAAGTGTGCATTGTCGGCCACCAAAAATATGCTTCTAGGCCCAACTTCAAATGGCTATATTTCCTTCATCTGGACTCCTTTGCAGGTCATCCTTGGGCCTAAATTGAAGCCCCAGAAGTCTTCTTTCCAATGATAGCAGCCTCACATCAAAATTTTAAGTGTGAAAAAAGATATGCCTCTTTTAGTGAAGGTTGCTCATTTCTAGCTCAATCGGATTGATGCCTAACTTCAACCAGCCATATCTCTCTCATCTAGATTCGGATTTAGGCGATTCTTGAGTGTAAAATGAAGCCCCGGAAGTCTTTTTTCCAATGGTGGAGGCCTCACAACTTAAGTCCAAGTGTACAAAAGGATAGACCTGATTTAGTGAAGCCTGCTCGGTTCTCTCTTAACGGTTTATGAACTTCTTCCCCAAGTGAGTTTCTTCTCTCTCCTCCAATTTTCTTCAAATCCAAACCTCTAAAAAAAGATGTTTTAAATATTTTTCAAAAATTTCATCTCTCTTTCATGTATTTCCACTTTGTCCTTGCTCGATTTACCGAAAAGCGCAACATTTAACGAAATACGAGCCTCGGAACATCGTAGAAACTTTTTTACAAAAATGCTTTGAAAGAGAGGGTTCTAAGGTCTAAAATCATTTTGGTCAAAATGGTTTTGGTCCAAAAAGGGGTGTGAGGTTTGGGATTTGAGGCTCTCATTGCCGAAGAAATCAAACCTTTGCACTGCACAACTTTCATCACCAAGTAAGCAATCAGTGGTGCCCAATTCTTAAGGGCAGTCAAAAATGGAGTGTCTACAAGTAGAGATAACAATTTATACAATTTGAACCATTTCACAAATTAGGGATTACCAAAAATTAGGGCTTTCTCAAATTAAAGAACCAGCATTCTATTTGATATATGTAAAATAGATTTTTATAGAAAAATTATAGAAAATACCTAAATATTTTTCACAATTTCCTATACTCTTCCAATAGAGTATAATAAAAATACCACATATGCTTGCACAAACCCATATTAAATATATAGAAGAAAACCCTACCTCTTGAAGAGA
Source organism: Camellia japonica (assembly GCA_030407325.1). Lineage (NCBI taxonomy): Eukaryota > Viridiplantae > Streptophyta > Magnoliopsida > Ericales > Theaceae > Camellia > Camellia japonica. Next base: position 100,393,372 of record JAPPVO010000016.1, on the reverse strand, counting down.
AGAGGAGAAGAAAAATAAGAAAGGGGTGCCCAAATCAACTTTTGGGTTTAGTGATCTTGAAGCCTTTGTTGAGCTCTACAATATTGACATTCAGGTCAGAGATTGATTTCGACTCTAAGTGCTTCAAAATTAGGGTTCAAGTGTGGGAGCTATGGTGGAGAGTCTGAATGTAAAGAGAGAGAAGAGAGAAATAGAGATATACACAAAGAGAGAGAGAGAGAGAGAGAGAGAGAGAGAGAGAGAGAGAGAGAGAGAGAGAGAGGGATCTTATAAATGAAGGGGGAGTGTGTTGGCTGCAGAAATATGCAAAAAAGATCCAAAAGTACCAGGCTAGGAGGTTCCCACATCGCTTCTTGTCAACCTTAGCCACTTGTGCGGCCGCCTCACCGCTCTTGCGGTGAATTATGGGCGCTCGTGCGGAGTTGAAGCAGAAAGGTTCCCAGACTTGGCCACTAGTGTGGTGGGTTTGGCCACTCGTGCGGCCAATCCTCGGTCACTAAAAAATGCTACTAATTCTCCACTTCTCGCTCCTACATTCAAATTCAATTAAAAAGAAATATTAAAAGAGTTATAAGCTAAACAGGAATTAATCTATCTTAACCAACTCAACAAAAATGCAATACATCACCTTAAGGATCCGAAATTGTATTGGGCATCCATACAAGCATGTTCAAGTCGAGTTTAAGACTCGGGACACTACATTTACAAGTAGGGCTACAAATGAACCAAGCTATTCTCAAGCCGGCTCGGCTTGAATATTAGGCTCGTTTAGTAAACGAGATGAACTCGAGCTCAAGCTCGAATAAGCTCGGTTCGTTCATTTTTATTTAAATTATATAATAAATATATTATTTATATATTAAATAATATGTAAATATATATAAATAATAGCATAAATGCATTATTTATGCATTAAATAATATAAATAATAAGAATAAGAATCTTATCAAGCCGAACTGAGTTCAAACTCAATAAACGAGCTTGATAAGTAAACAAGCCGAGCTCGAGCTTAGCAAAGTTTGGCTCAGCTTGTTTGCAGCCCTATTAACAGGAATATTTACAGTATACTTCAACTGGCATACTGTTTTCTTTATCTGTTTTGACAAAAATAGAGTAAAGATAAAGACTCATTTCTTCTTTAATTTCTTTACAAATGTAAGGCTTTTTAATTGAAATTTCTTTATATGCATTGAAAAGTCATCGAAAAAGTCATAGGCGTCGAAAAGTCCCCAGAAAAGGTGCTACAAAAGTCATTAGAAAGATGGCGGCTAGTTATAGCAGCCAGTGGAAGTGAGTTGAACATATATGTGATATTAAATAGATAGGTGACACGTGTAAATATAATGAGATATTTGAATAGATAGTTGGACATTTCAATAGATAGTTACATAGATAGGTGACAGGTAAGTGAAACATATACATCTAGGTGCATTTGAGCAGATCGATAGAGAATTAAGCTTTCAATCAGATAGTTGGACATTTGAACAAATAGAATGCCATTTTAGACAAATAATGTCATTTTAGACCAACCGTTTTAGAAATGAACCTCTAGCCTGAATGCCCTTGTTGAAACTGCTTCATAAGTTAGGAGTTTATTTTTTTCTTAAATTAAAGGAAGATTGACTAATAAGTCCTATATTTTGAATTTGTGATCCATATAGTCTCATATTTTTCTTGTTTAGTCCTTTTGAATGTGTAATGACTCATTTGCCCACCATAATGGAGTGTTACATTTGAAAAAAGTATACTAAGACATTTTTTTAATGTCACATCATACCCGTCACGTTGGAGTGTCACATTTAGGAAAAGTATACTAATGAGTTTTTAATTTTTTTGAAGTGTCACATTATAACCGACACATCGGAGTGTCACATGTTATATTTGGAAAAAGTATACTAAGGATATTTTAATTTTTTTGGAGTATCACATCATACCCTCCATGTTGTCACATTTGGAAAAAGTATACTAAGGATTTTTTAGTTTTTTTTTTGGAGTATCACATGTAGTTTTAGTGTCACACCATACCCACAATATCGCTATATTTGAAAAAAAAAAAATTACACTAAGGAGTTTTTTAATTGTCGCATCACATCCGTTACATCGTCACATTTAGAAAAAGTACATTAAGAAGTTTATAATTATTTTTTTTTTATTTTTTTTTTTAGTGTCATATCATGCCCACCACTTTGAAATGTCATATGTTACATTAGAGAAAAATACACTAAAGAGTTTTTAGATTTTTTAGAGTGTCACATCATACCCGTCACTTTGTCACATTTAAAAAAGTACACTAAAGAGTTTTTAATTTTTTTGAGTGTCACATCATACCCGTCACATTGTCACATTTAGAAAAAGTACACTAAGGATTTTTTAAATTTTTTTAGAGTGTCGCATCATATCGGTCACGTTGGAGTATCACATTAATACATGTTACATTGAAGTATTACATCATACCTGTCACATTAATAAAAATGTATAACTGTCCACCAAAACACTACCAAAATCGAAAATAGGACCACACAGAATGAAACTCTCTACTAATAGAACAAAATCGATCAACAGAAAAAAAACATGGGACAAATTAGAGTATTTGTTTGTGAGATGAGATTTATTGGTAAATATCCCTAAATTAAATCTAAATTAGTTAAAAGTGAAATTAATGATAAAAATATTTGGATAATGTATAAACAAATAAATTTTTATTTATTTCTATAATTTGTAGGTAAAATAAAAATTTAAATTCTGTACGAGCACGAAATATTGTCCTCGTATAATCTTGTCGATCAAGATTGCGCTCCTCCGTACTACGTCGCTTTACTCCTTGAAAACACAAACGTGAACTAGCTGGCTGGTGTGTGCCAGATACCTCTCCGATGCCTAAGTCAGCAAAATAGACAAATAGAACAAAGCTCTGTGTATTCGAGAATCAAAGTTGTGTTACCTCTCCATAGGTGATGTTGTAAGCTTTTATAGGTTCCGTGCGGCACAATCCTAGTAGGACTTTTACTCCTCCATGTAGAGTCCTCCTAGGAATCACATTCCTGAAAGATAATGCTTATCCTTCAACACTCCCCTCACTACTTAAACCAAGTGAGATGGTTCTACCATGGTCGGATTCCAATATAACCGAGGTAAGCATGGCTTATGCTAAGTGTGGACGGCCCGAACCTCCCGGGAGGGAATCCCGTTTTGTTCATTTGGACTTACTACAGTTCAGGACTCAATGTCACGGTCCTGTATCTAATCTCGCAGAGTGCAATGCAAGACCGATGAATCATCAAAGAGTCCAAATCCGGCAAATCGTTTTTGAAAACAGAATTTTTTGAAAGAAGTGCCAAAACATGGACTGCTTTGCCAGATACAGAGTCGCCACCTAAATATTTATTTTGGGGGAATTTAGGAAACCTTGACTCGTTGCCTAAGGCCACGTGTCTGTCATCACCAAAGTTGCCTTGGCTCGGGAACTTGGGTACGATTGGGGAAGGTCACTTCGTGAGCACCCCCGCTTGCCCGATCAAAGATCGGCCTCTACTAACCATGATATCAAGTTTTGAAAACATTATGTGCTCTTATTCCGGTTTTATTAGCCTAGAATTACTATGTGATGCACGCAACATACAAGTATAGACTGGATCGCCTGAGTTGGAACAAAACATTTCATATTTGTTTTTGAAAGCGGTTTGCTACTCGCAAGTAGGCTAAAATGCGGATTTTGCCACCCTCAAGTGGGCTTAGAAAGCACGGTGATTTGCCACTATCTAGTGGGCTTAAAACTCGCAATCAATGAATTGTTCCAATTCAGATAATCCAACCTCCACCCACAGGCATTCAGGCAGTTATATCACATAAGCACTTAGCCACATGGTAAGCATGCTATCATGGCAGTCACTCACACACATGCAAGGATGCTAAAGCATAAAAACTTATCTAGTATTCCGAGCCAAAACATAAGCTAGTTAGTAATCAAATGCATGATCCTAACTATGCTGAAATGCCTAATGCAACACATACAGGAATGCAACTAAGATAGGCTCGGCTATTCTAAGATGGCAGGTGAAATGCAACAGATAACATGTATTCAACTCGGAATTGAAATACAATGCAGTTAGTATAATGTGTCGAGCCCGGTGCATGCAAGACAGAATGAATGCAAACATGCGAGCATAAGTATGCTAATTGAAACGTGTCCTAAACTAACCATCATAAGCTGGTAAATAAAAGGGAGAAAGACGTGGGGTTGGAAGACATACATCATACGCACGCACACTTATTACAAAATTGCCCTCCTCGGAGAGTCCGAATAAGTAATACAGGCCGAATAAATAATTAACTACTCTAGCTAATTATTACACAATTCTTAACTAATTAAACAAATTAATTAAGCTATGAAAAACAGTAAAACAGCCTCGGGAAGAGGGATGCACGCATGCTCGGTCGGCTTTGCTCAGAAATCCATCGCCATGCCATAGTTGCCTCTGTTTACATTGCTCTGCTCTTTTGAAAACTGTGCCAACCTTTGTGACACCTTTGAAACATCTTGAGGACATGCTGGGAGGCCATCGGCCATGAGATGGGACCACCGGCCAAGTGAAACAGCTCATCGACCAAAAAATTGTGCTCTCGGCCAACAATGCATAGCCGACCGGCACTGAATGTAGTCGGTCGGCCAACTCTTCTTGCAGAAACCTGTTTTGCAGCAGCAGAGGACAAACAGAGCATGGCAATGCATTTTCAAGGAAATGTTTGCACAACCACCCTCCCTATCATGTCAAGAGCTCAAGGGAGTATGGTTCTCGACCCTCGGGCCATCAATCACGCATTTCAATGCATGATGGCCAAAGGAGCCGAATGTGGAATTCGATATGGAATGAAATACACAAAACACATAAAGGGGCCCAACCTCTATCATGATTGATCAAGAGGCAAGGGATGTACACATAATGCAATGCAACCTAGGCAAGCAAGCAAGCATGCAAATAACTCAAGTATGCAACAAATCTAATGCAACATGAGCATGTTAACATGCAATATGCAATAGGCATGCAACCTAAACATGTGGACATGTATAGCATGCAACAACATGCAAAATGAAACAAGCATGCAACAACATGGTGAGATGGACTTACACTAACATGGGTTGCTCTCAAGCATGCCAAAATCAATGGCCAAATGAGATGAGAACAAGGCCCAAGATTCATGCAAACATGCACAATGCAAGGGCTCCAAGCCTAAGGCACAAAATGCAACTCTCTAAGAGCAATGCAAGGATGAAACATGGCATACAATGGCATACATTCCAGCCCTGAAATGGCATACTAAATGATTCCAAAATGACTCCGAAGCATGCAAACACTCATGCTATGCATGCTAGAAGGCTCAAATACCGAAACTAGTGAAGCACACTTCACTATAGGTATACAAAGCAATGCTCAAATGGCAAAACCAGCCCCAAACAGATCCTAGGCAGGTCTAAGACAGTAGCAAAATGGCCTAAAATGATGGCTCGGAATGCACCAAAATGAAGCTCATGCAATGGCTCATAAATGAGGTATAAAAGCACAACTCTCAAACACATTGAAGGCATGATAAACATGAGAATATGGCACACATATAAGCTCTGAAATACCATATTCAATGATGCCAAAACACTAAAATGCCTCAAGCAATGCATGCAAGGGACCCCAAAACTCAAAAGTAAGCAAGGCTATTGCACTACAACCATGCATGGCAAGCACCAATCGACCAAGAGGCCTAAAAACAGAACTAAGGCAGCCCAAAATATGAACAAAACATGTTTGAAGCATGGCCAAAATGTGCTAGAATGGAGGGCCAAAACAACATGCATTCTAAGCTAGTAAGCATGAGTTACACTACAAGCATATGAAGCATGTGAGGGACTACCAAACCAGCCAAAAACAGAAGCATGGCATGCCAAATGATGGCCAAAAACCCACTGAAACATGACTCCTACATGCAAGAATGAGGTGCTACTTTGATAAGCTATGAATGGGATTACTCTACACATGCAAGAGCAAGTCCAAGGTGACCAAACCAGCCCTAGAAAGAGTCTAGGAAGGTCCTAAAAGTCACCAAAAATGGCCTGAAACAAGGCTTGGAAGCATGCAAATATGGGCTCCTTTGTAAGGCCAAAAATGCAAGTAAGCAAGACAATAAGGAGAGGGGATGGCCCTCTCCTTCTTAGGACCTCAAAACATCATCCCCACCACCCGAAGTTCATAAAAAAGGCACAAAAAAGAGGCCAAACAAGGCCTAAGTGGGGGGAAACAACCCCAAACACAAAAGTGACCTTAAACAAAGTTCAAAAGATACAAAAACAGAACTTTTATCAGTTATACACTAAGCTCAAAACAGCATGCAAGATAGGCTAAAAGCTTGTGCAAAAATGGGGAATAAAAGAGGGAAAATGAGTTACCCTTGTAGCTCAGCAAAAACCAGCAGATTTCTGGACCAAAACCCAACCTTTGAGCCCTCTCAAGACCCTCCAAGAACCTTAGATGAGTGGTGGAGGTGTGTGCTTAGGAGTTGTGGTGTAAAGGGGTCAAGAACCAAGCACTTTGGAGCTCAAAATAGTGAGATATAGAGAGATATATATCTTGGAGCCTTAGACCAAATTTTTTTGAACCCTTGCTAATGAGGGAGAGGCTCTCTCTTATAGAGGAACAAAGGTCCAAGCTTCTCTTAGAAGCTTGGAGCAAAAGGGCCAAGCTTCTTAAGGAAGCTAAAGCAAAAGGAGGCAAGATTCTTGAGGAAGCTAGAGCAAAGGGGTCAAGCTTCCTCAAGAAGCTAAGAAAGGTTCAAGTTTCTCTTAGAAGCTTGGAGCAAAGGGTCAAGCTTCTTCAAGAAGCTAAAAAAAGGTTCAAGCTTCTTGGAGAAGCTAAAAAAGGTCAAGCTTCTTGGAGAAGCTAGAGCAAAGGTTCAAAAGGTTCAAGCTTCCTCAAGAAGCTAAAAACCAAGGGTTCAAAAAGTTCAAGCTTCCTCAAGAAGCTAAAACAAAGGTTTCAAAAGGTTCAAGCTTCCTCAAGAAGCTAAAACAAGGGTTCAAAAGGTTCAAGCTTCCTCAAGAAGCTAAAACAAGGGTCTCGGCCAGAAAAAGTGACTGATCGACCAAAATCATGGCCGGCCGACAAAGAACATTGCCGACCGGCCAACACTTTTGGCCGGTATCAAGAAAACAGGGCCGGTGTCCTCAAGCCGAGGCTGGTGGGGTGTGGAGGTGGCCAACAAGCCATTTCCTATCCTCATAGGCAAAAACCTAAGTGCTTGGTCCACAACCAAGCACAAAACAAATAAGTCGAGAGGTCTTGAGGCTGGGCGCACGGCCGAAACCTCCGAGAACTCAAGACGAACACAAACACGGATAATCATCGAGTGTTCAAACGATGACGTCCAAGTCTTGAGGACGGTCAAAAATGGGGTGTCTACAGTTGCCCCTCTTTGACAGAACTCGAAAGTCATAACAATGACGGGAGTGAATGTCAAAGCCCAGAGACGACCCATTTTTGACAAGGCCGAAGACTTAGACAAAGCAAACAAGCTAGCAAAGATATTTGCCCATAGGCAGGGGCAAGATGCAAGAACAATGCACAAAGCCGGGCATAACCTATAATCATGCGAAGAAAGCTGTGACGAAGCATAACATGCTACAGTTTTAAGCTAGCATAAACCAAACTACATTACAATGCAGAGAGGATGTAAGAGAATTATGTAATTCTCGCTACGTTTGACGCAGAGAATACAATACCGTCCGGTTCATCTGGTCGTGCCAGCCTCAAATGAACCGTACATACAATATCGTGCCTGCAAAAGAAAGAAACTTAACAGGTACAACATTGTTAGCAATATGCATAACAATGCAAGTGAAAAGTGCGTGACAACGCAAGCAAAGTGCGGGTGCAAGACAATGCAAGGAGGGCATGCGCGACAGCGCAAGCCGAGTAGGACGCATAACAATGCGAGTTGAAACAAGCATAACAAAGCTAAGTAGGCACAAACACATATAAGTAAAGTACACGCGACAACGCATACAATGTGTGAAGGTGAAGATAATTATGAACACATGTGAGTAAAGTACACGCGACAACATGTACAATGTGTATGATAAGGAACTTGAACACATATAAGTAAAGTACACGCAACAACGCATACAATGTGTACAGGAACTTGAACACATATAAGTAAAGCACATGCGACAACATGTACAATGTGTATAGGAACTTGAACACATATAAGTAAAGCATAACGCAACAACGCATGCAATGTGTATAGGAACTTGAACACATATAAGTAAAGCATGGCGCGACAACGCATGCAATGTGTATAGGAACTTGAATACATATAAGTAAAGCATAATGCGACAAGGCATGCAATGTGTATAGGAACTTGAACACATATAAGTAAAGCATAACGCGACAACGCATGCGATGTGTATAGGAACTTGAACACATATAAGTAAAGCACAATGGAACAACGCATGCAATGTGTATAGGAACTTGAACACATATAAGTAAAGCATAACGCGACAACGCATGCAATGTGTATAGGAACTTGAACACATATAAGAAAAGCATGACGCGACAACGCATGCAATGTGTATAGGAACTTGAACACATATAAGTAAAGCATGACGCGACAACGCATGCAATGTGTATAGGAACTTGAACACATATAAGTAAAGCATAACGCGACAACGCATGCAATGTGTATAGGAACTTGAACACATATAAGTAAAGCATAACGCCACAACGCGTGCAATGTGTATAGGAACTTCAACACATATAAGTAAAGCATAACGCGACAACGCATGCAATGTGTATAGGAACTTGAACACATATAAGTAAAGCATGACGCGACAACGCATGCAATGTGTATATGAACTTGAACACATATAAGTAAAGCACATGCGACAACATGTGCAATGTGTATAGGAACTTGAACACATATAAGTAAAGCATAACGCGACAACGCATGCAATGTGTATAGGAACTTGAACACATATAAGTAAAGCACATGCGACAACATGTGCAATGTGTATAGTAATGCAAAAAGGGGAGAAAGGGGTGTGCAAGGGTTAGTTACGTCCACACGCAGCACGCGAATGGAGAAGAGTTAGATACGTCCACACGCGGCACGCGAGTGGAGAAAAGTTAGAGTCGTCCACACGCGGTATGCGAGTGGAGAAAAGTTAGAGACGTCCACACGCGGCACGCGAGTTGAGAAAAGTTAGATACGTCCACGCGTGGCACGCGAGTGGAGAAAAGTTAGTGACGTCCACACGCGGCACGCAAGTGGAGAAAAGTTAGATACGTCTACACGCGGCACGCGAGTGAAGAAAAGTTAGAGACCGGAACATGTTTCGAATGCTCTTAACCAAAGAAAGGGAAACATAGGGACATATCCCGTTGTTTTGGAAAGAAGGAGAAACATAGGGACGTATCCCGGTGTTTTGGAAAGAAGGAGAAACATAGGGACGTATCCCGGTGTTTTGGAAAGAAGGAGAAACATAGGGACGTATCCCGGTGTTTCAGAATGGCTTAAGCATTGGAACGTATTCAAAATGCTCTTAACCGAAAAGGGAGAAACATAGGGACGTATCCCGGTGTTTCAGAAAGAAGGAGAAACATAGGGACGTATCCCAGTGTTTCGGAAAAAGAGCGTGCAAAACAATGCAAGTGGAATGGGCGTGACAACGCAAGTGAAGGGGTGTGCATAACAATGCAAGTATAGTGCGTGACGGCGCATGATAGAAAAGGTGCATAACAATGCAAGTGAAAAGGTGCATAACAATGCAGGCAGAGTGTGCATAACAATGCAAAGAGAACGGTGCATAACAATGCATTTTCAGTGCAACATCAACAGCATGTTTGAAGTAAACTACTGAAGAAGGAAATACACGCCTTAATGAGACCAATTCAAACGCAACCTCCGATTTACCTCTCTGAGGACTTGGCAACACGCTCAGCTCAAAAGGGTATACCTTGTTCATATTGGCGAGAGGTAACATCTGCATGTGAAACCCTCAGGTGCTGCCTGAACTGCCATTCTGGCTTGAAGCAAGCTTACACTTGGGGTTGAGATACACTCATACTCCAGAGAAACGGCGAGGCCTGAGAAGGTGCACCTGGAATGCAGTCTCGGAATTGCCGAAGTTGAAACATGCTAAGATGCTCCAAATTTTCCCTCTTTTCTTTTGCTTTGCAACCCGGAACCTATATAGCTTCAGATAGGTCCTTGTTCTACTGTTCTCTCATGACCTGGGTTGGACCCTTGCGGTTTATGAAAGAAAGAATCTTGTTTTGCACAAATGTGGAGAATGCCACAGCACTCTGAGCACAAAGCGATTTATTTGAAATTGAGAGTGAGAATAAGTTCTCAACCAGGTATTGAGCCTACCACAGACCACTGTCAAAACGACTCAAAGAAAAAGGAAAACAAAGGTAAAACAACCTGAACACATCTATTGACACTCGAAGCGACTCAAAACAAGAATCGAGACAGACAAAATAAAACACAAGACTCAAATATGCACAGGGAGCCTGTTTCTCCGGGTATTGTTTCCCACCCTTTCTTATTTGTGATTCTCACATCACTCGGCCCTCAGGCTCTGTTTTTTCTGAAAAAGCCCTTTTCTCACTTTTTCTCTCAGCATACATCTCTCTATTCTTTAATCTCTCATTTTTTATCCCTCCCCTGGGTGGTTGATGGATAAGCAGGAAGTTGTGGGCTCTTGCTCCTGGCATTCCGCTAGATTCTTCTTCTTCTTCTGCTCACAACAGTGAACTTTCCCACAGAGGGGTTGTGCTACAACTGGGTGTGTAACAAATCTGCAGCTAGCATCGGTTGACGATGCTCTGTTGGGGAGTTTGGGCGTGATCAGATCTGTCCAGATGAGGGAATGGAATATTTTGATCCATTCCAATTCGTGCTTCGCACTTAGCTTGATACCTCGTTGCTTGGAGGATGTGAGAGCTTTCTGCCATTTTGCGGTCAGCTTCAGTGGTGCCCTTGTCTGGCAAGTAGAGTGCCCTTCTTGGCAAGTATGGTGCCCATTCTGGAAAATGCATTCTCAACGGGGAAAAGACAGAACACCTAACTCAACTGTGCCCCTAGTTCATCATTTTGACCATGTTTTTGTTTTGTTTTCTACTAAAACAATTTTGACCAAAATGAGAATTAGATCAACACGCTTGTTTGATTTTCTGATTTGAAATCATGCAAGTTAGGTTATGAGCACTGAAAATTTTCCTTTTTTGGGTCCAAGATGTGGTCCAGTTTTGAAAAAAAATGGGATAATTTTCGAGAGAATTAGTCAACCTCAGTAAAAATTCTCAAAAATTGTTTTGGCAAACAGCCACTGCTCAACGAGTACAGAACTTACTTTTGAGATGCACAACCTCAGATCCATAACAATGGAAAATTGCCCCTTGTTGAAATGGCACTACACAGCAATGGAAAGTTGCCCCTTGTCTGAATGGCACCGCAGCGTACTGTATGGCAATGGAAAGTTGCCCCTTGTTTGAATAGTGCCGCAGCACGTGGTAACCAGTCCTTACAACCAAATTCTCGGATACAGAGAAGACAAAAATGACCAGAACCATATCATGGATACAGTCGAATTTGAAGTGTTTTACGGCTGGACTTCGGAACGAAGTTGCCTATGTATCCCATACATGGGAATCAAGCCTTACGTAGTTCGGGTTAAGGTACACTCAGGTATTAACCTCTCCTTTTGCGCTCTAACTTTTGCCAAGGCCGCCCTTCTGGGTTTTCAACCTTGCGAGCTATGTTTTTCTTTTCTTTTCAATTCTTTTCATTTCTTTCTTCTTTTCTCTTTTTCATCTTTTCCTTTCATTTTCTTCATTTTTCTTTTTCTTTTTTTTTTCATTCTTTGCAGTTTTCTTTTTTTTTTTGTTATTTTTCTTCTTTTTCTGGCTCTAACTTTTGCCTGGGTCGCCCTTCCGGGTTTTCGGCCCAACGAGCCTCTTAAGGGTAAAAGTGTAGCTTTGTCCATGTCAAATGGTTTTGAGATCCTGAAGTCATCTGAATCCAGGAGAATGGCTGTTGTTCGCTGACGATGCAGGAGTCCATCCAATGGGGGGGGGCTGAATTTGCTCCTAGTGTTGTGGATAGGAACTCGGTTATCCTTTAGCAATACTTTCTTCTTTCCTCCCTTCTGGGATTTGGCATTCTTGCCGATCTTCGTCTTTGACTCTTAGAGCACATTTGACATTTTTGCCCCTAGTTCGAGGGGTGTTCCTGATCTAGCTTCACAAGCTTCCTGATCTGACTTTTCCTGCCCCTAGTTCACGGGCTGCTTCAAATCTGGCCACACAGGCCTCACATCATGATTGGCCTTGGAACATTCTGAATCCAAGTTCAAGGTTTGAAATCAAGAGGAGTCGAGTCTCGAGGCTGAGAGCGAACCTAGGCTACACAATCTCAAGAGCGATTCCACACAGGTCTTCGCAGGACCGCGCAAAACATTTTTTAAAATCTTTTAAGAAAGCGACAAATCGCTCGCGCTGAAGACAGTGCGGAACCAATCTGGATCAAGCCAGGATCCTTCTCAGTACTCACGTTAACAAACATGATCTCAATCATAAAGGGCTTAGCATGCCTCTCTTTCTCTCAATTGATCAACTTTTTGCAAATCCCGAGGAATTCCTTCCTTTTTGTTTTCACCGTAGTGTTCAAAAAGAGTTTTTGAAAAACTTAGGTCGATGTAATGAATTCAAGGCACAAAAGAGTAGGTGAAATGCACTGCCGTTTCATTCAAGTTTGCTGGCACAACAGGCTTAAAGCAGAAACAAGCACAAAAGCATGAAAACCACAGCTGTTTCAATTAGATCTACTGGTGTAACTGGCTCCCCGGCAGAAACAGACTCAAAAGAAAGCGAAAAGACAAACACAAAACAAAATAGTGATATCTGAGGTAACGCCCCCGGGATCACCCGACTCTAACAAAACAGGACTGACTCGATACAACAAGACAGACCCAACTGACTCAGTATGAAAAGACTGACTCTATATAACGGGACAGACTCTAAACGACATAACAAAAACTGACTCAATACCCGAATCAGAAAGCACAAAAACCAGCATTCACAAATGCTCAAAACAGTGCGTGCCATACGCCACATCTGGAGTAAACTGAGTGCCGCCTGCAGGTGGTTCATCCCCTGATCACATATTCGCACTATCCCCCAAGTACCCAGGGGATATTGGAGCCCTCTGAAGCTATAGTTCCAGGACTACCCCCTAGCAAAAGAGAAAACATGCAACATCTCAGCCTGATTTCAAAGAACAGATTTGAGCATAGCTGAACGACTGTGCTCTCTATTGAATTTTGCCCAAAATTCTTCCGTGTAAACTGATACCCTCAGGTAAAACTGATGCTTCACATACTGATGCCCGCAGGCCTGATACCCAGACTTGTAAACTGATACATGCATTCCTGTAGAGACGCACTCTAAAAGCACATAGCAAACAAGTAAGAGCCAAAGCACCCCTATGTTGGGGTAAGGTTTCCCTGTCCTATTTTGTCAGGAGCTAGGGTTTCACTATGCACACAGCGGTTTCAAACAACCTATAATTGGGTAAGCAACCTGTCCTAGTTTGGGATGGTCACTATGGATTCCGAATATGCACTAGGTCGAATGGTCAAAAAGGGTGCCCCAGTAAAACCGGGGTTTGTGTTCCCATCGTGGCAGAGCCCGTAACCGGTCAGCCTTATGGCACGCAGCCTCCGGCAAACCGTTCAGGAATAGCATATGGCAAACACGGTGTCCTAAGCGCACCAATGCAAATGCAATGCAAAGAAACACATAAGTGTAATCAAAATAAGATATCATGAGTTCGAGTCAAGTTCTCTAACTCCCCAGCAGAGTCGCCAGAAACTGTGGACGTCCTCGAACGTCCCGGGAGGGAATCCCGTTTTGTTCATTTGGACTTACTACAGTTCAGGACTCAATGTCACGGTCCTGTATCTAATCTCGCAGAGTGCAATACAAGACCGATGAATCATCAAAGAGTCCAAATCCGGCAAATCGTTTTTGAAAGCAGAGTTTTTTGAAAGAAGTGCCAAAACATGGACTACTTTTCCAGATACAGAGTCGCCACCTAAATATTTATTTTGGGGGAATTTAGGAAACCCTAACTCGTTGCCTAAGGCCACGTGTCCGTCATCACCAAAGTTGCCTTGGCTCGGGAACTTGGGTACGATTGGGGAAGGTCACTTCGTGAGCACCCCCGCTCGCCCGATCAAAGATCGGCCTCTACTAACCATGATATCAAGTTTTGAAAACATTATGTGCTCTTATTCCGGTTTTATTAGCCTAGAATTACTATGTGATGCGCGCAGCATACAAGTATAGACTGGATCGCCTGAGTTGGAACAAAACATTTCATGTTTGTTTTTGAAAGCGGTTTGCTACTCGCAAGTAGGCTAAAATGCGGATTTTGCCACCCTCAAGTGGGCTTAGAAAACACGGTGATTTGCCACTATCTAGTGGGCTTAAAACTTGCAATCAATGAATTGTTCCAATTCAGATAATCCAACCTCCACCCACAGGCATTCAGGCAATTATATCACATAAGCACTTAGCCATATGGTAAGCATGCTATCATGGCAGTCACTCACACACATGCAAGGATGCTAAAGCATAAAAGCTTACCTAGTACTCCGAGCCAAAACAGAAGCTAGTTAGTAATCAAATGCATGATCCTAACTATGCTGAAATGCCTAATGCAACACATACAGGAATGCAACTAAGATAGGCTCGGCTATTCTAAGATGGAAGGTGAAATGCAACAGATAACATGTATTCAACTCGGAATTGAAATACAATGCAGTTAGTATGATGCGCCGAGCCCGGTGCATGCAAGACAGAATGAATGCAAACATGCGAGCATAAGTATGCTAATTGAAACGTGCCCTAAACTAACCATCATAAGCTGGTAAATAAAAGGGAGAAATACGTGGGGTTGGAAGACATACATCACACGTACGCACACTTATTACAAAATTGCCCTCCTCGGAGAGTCCGAATAAGTAATACAGGCCGAATAAATAATTAACTACTCTAGCTAATTATTACACAATTCTTAACTAATTAAACAAATTAATTAAGCTATGAAAAACAGCAAAACAGCCTCGGGAAGAGGCATGAACGCATGCTCGGTCGGCTTTGCTCAGAAATCCATCGCCATGCCATAGTTGCCTCTATTTACACTGCTCTGCTCTTTTGAAAACTGTGCCAACCTTTGTGACACCTTTGAAACATCTTGAGGACATGCTGGGAGGCCATCGGCCATGAGATGGGACCACCGGCCAAGTGAAACAGCTCATCGACCAAAAAATTGTTCTCTCGGCCAACAATGCATAGCCGACCGGCACTGAATGTAGTCGGTCGGCCAACTCTTCCTGCAGAAACCTGTTTTGCAGCAGCAGAGGACAAACAGAGCATGGCAATGCATTTTCAAGGCAATGTTTGCACAACCACCCTCCCTATCATGTCAAGAGCTCAAGGGAGTATGGTTCTCAACCCTCGGGCCATCAATCACGCATTTCAATGCATGATGGCCAAAGGAGCTGAATGTGGAATTCGATATGGAATGAAATACACAAAACACATAAAGGGGCCCAACCTCTGTCATGATTGATCAAGAGGCAACGGATGTACACATAATGCAATGCAACCTAGGCAAGCAAGCAAGCATGCAAATAACTCAAGTATGCAACAAATCTAATGCAACATGAGCATGTTAACATGCAATATGCAATAGGCATGCAACCTAAACATGTGGACATGTATAGCATGCAACAACATGCAAAATGAAACAAGCATGCAACAACATGGTGAGATGGACTTACACTAACATGGGTTGCTCTCAAGCATACCAAAATCAATGGCCAAATGAGATGAGAACAAGGCCCAAGATTCATGCAAACATGCACAATGCAAGGGCTCCAAGCCTAAGGCACAAAATGCAACTCTCTAAGAGCAATGCAAGGATGAAACATGGCATACAATGGCATACATTCCAGCCCTGAAATGGCATACTAAATGATTCCAAAATGACTCCGAAGCATGCAAACACTCATGCTATGCATGCTAGAAGGCTCAAATACCGAAACTAGTGAAGCACACTTCACTATAGGTATACAAAGCAATGCTCAAATGGCAAAACCAGCCCCAAATAGATCCTAGGCAGGTCCAAGACAGTAGCAAAATGGCCTAAAATGATGGCTCGGAATGCACCAAAATGAAGCTTATGCAATGGCTCATAAATGAGGTATAAAAGCACAACTCTCAAACACATTGAAGGCATGATAAACATGAGAATATGGCACACATATAAGCTCTGAAATACCATATTCAATGATGCCAAAACACTAAAATGCCTCAAGCAATGCATGCAAGGGACCCCAAAACTCAAAGGTAAGCAAGGCTATTGCACTACAACCATACATGGCAAGCACCAATCGACCAAAAGGCCTAAAAACAGAACTAAGGCAGCCCAAAATATAAACAAAACATGTTTGAAGCATGGCCAAAATGTGCTAGAATGGAGGGCCAAAACAACATGCATTCTAAGCTAGTAAGCATGAGTTACACTACAAGCATATGAAGCATGTGAGGGACTACCAAACCAACCAAAAACAGAAGCATGGCATGCCAAATGATGGCCAAAAACCCACTGAAACATGACTCCTACATGCAAGAATGAGGTGCTACTTTGATAAGCTATGAATGTGATTACTCTACACATGCAAGAGGCAAGTCCAAGGTGACCAAACCAGCCATAGAAAGAGTCTAGGAAGGTCCTAAAAGTCACCAAAAATGGCCTGAAACAAGGCTTGGAAGCATGCAAATATGGGCTCCTTTGTAAGGCCAAAAATGCAAGTAAGCAAGACAATAAGGAGAGGAGATGGCCCTCTCCTTCTTAGGACCTCAAAACATCATCCCCACCACTGAAATCCCTCTGGATTTCAGTGGTAAGAAGGCCAATACAAGGTGGTCCCGAAGTTCACAAAAAAGGCACAAAAAAGAGGCCAAACAAGGCCTAAGTGGGGGGAAACAACCCCAAACACAAAAGTGACCTTAAACAAAGTTCAAAAGATACAAAAACAGAACTTTTATCAGTTATACACTAAGCTCAAAACAGCATGCAAGATAGGCTAAAAGCTTGTGCAAAAATGGGGAATAAAAGAGGGAAAATGAGTTACCCTTGTAGCTCAGCAAAAACCAGCAGATTTCTGGACCAAAACCCAACCTTTGAGCCCTCTCAAGACCCTCCAAGAACCTTAGATGAGTGGTGGAGGTGTGTGCTTAGGAGTTATGGTGTAAAGGGGTCAAGAACCAAGCACTTTGGAGCTCAAAATAGTGAGATATAGAGAGATATATATCTTGGAGCCTTAGACCAAATTTTTTGGAACCCTTGCTAATGAGGGAGAGGCTCTCTCTTATAGAGGAACAAATGTCCAAGCTTCTCTTAGAAGCTTGGAGCAAAAGGGCCAAGCTTCTTAAGGAAGCTAAAGCAAAAAGAGGCAAGCTTCTTGAGGAAGCTAGAGCAAAGGGGTCAAGCTTCCTCAAGAAGCTAAGAAAGGTTCAAGCTTCTCTTAGAAGCTTGGAGCAAAGGGTCAAGCTTCTTCAAGAAGCTAAAAAAAGGTTCAAGCTTCTTGGAGAAGCTAAAAAAGGTCAAGCTTCTTGGAGAAGCTAGGGCAAAGGTTCAAAAGGTTCAAGCTTTCTCAAGAAGCTAAAAACCAAGGGTTCAAAAAGTTCAAGCTTCCTCAAGAAGCTAAAACAAAGGTTCAAAAGGTTCAAGCTTCCTCAAGAAGCTAAAACAAAGGTTCAAAAGGTTCAAGCTTCCTCAAGAAGCTAAAACAAGGGTTCAAAAGGGTCAAGCTTCCTCAAAAAGCTAAAACAAGGGTCTCGGCCAGCAAAAGTGACGGATCGACCAAAATAATGGCCGGCCGACCAAGAACATTGCCGACCGGCCAACACTTTTGGCCGGTATCAAGAAAACAGGGCCGGTGCCCTCAAGCCGAGGCCGATGGGGTGTGGGGGTGGCCAACAAGCCATTTCCTATCCTCAAAGGCAAAAACCTAAGTGCTTGGTCCCCAACCAAGCACAAAACAAATAAGTCGAGAGGTCTTGAGGCAGGGCGCACGACCGAAACCTCTGAGAACTCAAGACGAACACAAACACGGATAATCATCGAGTGTTCAAACGATGACGTCCAAGTCTTGAGGACGGTCAAAAATGGGGTGTCTACACTAAGCTGTAGAGTAGACCGAACTAAAGCCAGTTCGGTTTCTTCCATTCACTGCTCTTACCTCGGCTTCTCCTGTACAAACCATGGTGTGTTTAGACCGAGCTAAGAAATAGCAAGGTTTGGACCGAGCTAACCGCAACATGCCACGACCGGGCTAGCTCTAAGTGTGGTGACTGGGCTGTTTGTAACTCTCTCTTGGACCGGGATAACAACAAGGCCTCTTGGGGACCGGGCTAACACCAAGGCCCTTTTACTCCGCCCTTTTTACCGTGGCTCACAACGGCCCATTACCCAGCTCGGCCCAATTTATATATATAAATTACCCTCTCAATTGCCCCTTAATTCCGTCTACCCAGCATGATAGGGATTATCTATTACCAGCCGAGCTAAAAAGTTTTAACCTTCCAACCGAGCTAAAAAACTTTAGTTTTCCAACCGAGCTACAAAACTGTCCGGTCAAAAATGTCTCTTCAATCACAGCAATTGAATCGCTTCTCATTCCAAGCACACGTGGCACACTCTGATTGGCCCAAGGCAGCTGTCACGCCGCCTTCGTACTCCATGTTTTTTGAACAGTCCCGCCCAAATTTTGGGCCTTTCACCAAAACAAACCCTAAGGTTTTGAATCCATCACTTTACTATTCACCCTCTTCTCTCTCTTCCTCCTGAGCTATCATTGTTTTTCGACCTGCAACTGAAAAAAGCTTCGTGTTCTTGCTTCTGGTGCCATTTTCATCTTCCAATTCCTTCCTCTTCGACCTGGTAAGCTACATCTGTTCTCTTTTTGTTATTTTCGCACCTATTTTTTACAATCCACAATATATTGTTTGTGTGTTTTTGGAAAACACATTTTCTCCATTTTTTGCTTTGCCTTGCGTTTTCTAGGAAAAACCTTGTAAGAACCACATGTATTCATGAAACAATCTGTAGAACACTGTATCTGATCCAAAACCACAATGTAACCGAACTAGGAAGTTGTTTGTAGTTAATGTCAATCTAGCCAGACTAACCAACCAAACTAACACTTCATGCTATACCAGTAGTTTCAACAAGTAAAAACCCCCTTTTGATTCAATTAGCCGAGCTATCAAACCGTACTAGGTCCACGCAATAGCACGCGTGAGAGCCTCAACCACGACCGAGCTACAGCCCGGGGCTAAACCAGCCCTCTTAGTTCAAACCGAACTAAGAACGCTACCCCTAGAGGCTTAACCGGGCTAACAAACCCTTGCTTAAATCTAGCCAAGACCCGTAGCATCTCACATAGCCGAGCTAGCACTTCATTTATCTTGCCTTTATTTCTTTTAGCACGGTCCAACGATCTGTGCTTAACACCTTTGTTTTTCACTTTGCAGACTTAGGTTGCCCAGGTACTCCTTTGAGCGCTCAACCGAGCTACTCAGCACCATTCTTCGACCGAGCTAACACTCCAGTTTAATTTATTCATAACTTAAACCACAAATGGGAAAGTATAGATTTTTAGTAAACTCACCAGAGGCCATAGCTGAATTTCGTAAGGACTACCAAATTCCAGATGATGTCCACCTCTCACTGGCCGAACTAGAAACCGTTCCCTGGGGAAAACAAGGTTTTGTCCCTTTTAACGTTATTTCCATCGTAGAGTGCGGTCTGCGATTCCCTGTACAGCCCCTTCTATGTGAATTTCTTAGGCAAACCAAGCTTTACCCCACCCAACTTTCCACAAATTCTTACCATATAATAAACGGAATAGCCGAGCTAAACCGCCGAGCTGGCCTTAATCTCGGCCTAGCTGAGCTTTTTCACCAATACTCCATAGGATTAGCTGAAGATGGTTGGGTTTACTACTTACGGATAAGGCGTCGGCGTGAAAAAATAATAAAGGATACTCTGGATAAAGATGTGAACGACGATGATTTCTTTTGGGTATCTGGGAATTTTGAGAACCAACAAGCCCAGATCCCTAGCCACAGAATAATCTGGAACAAGGGTGTAGCCGGTAGGATTACCTCGGCTTAATCACATGCTTTTCTTTTACTTCGGTTTTCTGATCTTGAAGCGTACTGACTGTTATCTTCCTTCTTGCAGATTTGAACTTTCTTAAGTCCCAATACAGCTACCCCAACTTGGACATGCTCCGCGCCGCGCTTCGATATCCAAACCGAAGTTGGACCGAGCTATTGAACTTCGAGCTGACCTACCGGTATAGTGGCAAACGAAAGACCAAGGTAACTGACTTCTTGTTGGAAGCGTCTCCTAAACCAGACCCATCCTTGCCCCAAATCAATCTTATCCCACTAACCGCTGAACAAGAAATGGCTAAGAAGAGAGCCGTACGAGCCTTTCTGACCGAAACAAACCAGACCGAGGTACCACCAGCTGGTCAAACTCAAGAAACCATGGTAGCTCTGCCAACCTCTTCAGTCTAGGTCCTTTACCTCGACTGAAGATCATAACAAGTGGTATTCCAGCCAACCACTCTTCCGCTTTGATCTTTATCTCAGCTGAGGAGTACTAAGTGTTGGTTTTTCCAGCCAACCACTCTTCAGCCTTGATCTTTATCTCGGCTGAGGAGTACTAAGTGTTGGTTTTTTCAGCCAACCACTCTTCAGCCTTGATCCTTATTTCGGCTGAGGAGTACTAAGTGTTGGTTTTTCCAGCCAACCACTCTTTAGCTTTGTTCTTATCTCGGTTGAAGAGTACTAAGTGTTGGTTTTGTCCAGCCAACCTCTAAGTTGGTTTTTCCTGCCAACCTGGAGTAAAGTGTTTGGTTATTCCAGCCAAACTTCCTGCAGCCTGGATCCTTATCCTGGGCTTAGGAGGGGTGTTGGTTTTTCCAGCCAACCTCTAAGTTGGTTTTTCCTGCCAACCTAGAGTAAAGTGTTTGGTTTTTTCTGCCAAACTTCCTGCAGCCTGGATCCTTATCCTGGGCTTAGGAAGGGTGTTGGTTTTTCCAGCCAACCTCTAAGTTGGTTTTTCCTGCCAACCTAGAGTAAAGTGTTTGGTTTTTCCTGCCAAACTTCCTGCAGCCTGGATCCTTATCTTGGGCTTAGGAGGGGTGTTGGTTTTTCTAGCCAACCTCTAAGTTGGTTTTTCCTGCCAACCTAGAGTAAAGTGTTTGGTTATTGCGACCAAACGTCCTGCAGCCTGGATCCCTATCCTGGGCTTAGGAGAGGATAAAGTTGGTTATTCCGGCCAACTCTATTTTTGTTGCCCCTAGCTCACTAAAACAACTTTTACAGAATCAAACAATTATGCTGAAATGAAAACTACTTGTTTTATTGAGAAGGGAAAAAATTACAAATACTTGAATGAAAAGCTAAAAATAAAATAGTTTGAGATTGGCAGTGTTCCATGGCCTGGGAATGGCTTTGCTGTCTTTATCTTCCAAGTGGTATGCCCCTTTTCCTGCTAATCCAACCACCTTGTAAGGTCCTTCCCAATTAGGCCCTAACTTGCCATCTCCGGGTATCAAGGTGTTTCCCATCACTTTGCACAGTACCCAATCTCCTATTTTGAATTGTCTTGGATGTACTGTTTTGTTATACTTTCTGGACAACTCTTGCTGGTACGAGGCAATGTGAACCAGTGCTCTTTCTCTTCTTTCTTCCGCAAGATTGAGTTCCAATGCTATGGCTTCTCCATTTAAGTCTGGATCAAAATTTTCACTTCTAATTGTGGGGAGGCCAACTTCCAGTGGGATTACTGCTTCCATGCCATAGGCCAAGGAAAAGGGTGTTTCGCCAGTAGATCGCCGAGGTGTGGTGCGGTAAGCCCATAAAACGTAGGGAAGCTCCTCAGCCCACTTGCCCTTTGCTTTCTCTAATCTTTTCTTCAATCCATCCAAGACCACTTTGTTTGATGCTTCTGCTTGGCCATTTGCTTGTGGGTATGCCGGTGTAGAGTTGTAGAATTCTATCTTGTATTCTGCACAAAAGTCTTTAAAGATTCTGCCATCGAACTGAGTGCCGTTGTCTGATATTAGAGCTTTTGGTATGCCGAACCGAGTGATGATATTCTGCCAGATGAACTTTTTCACATCATTCTCCTTTATTGATGCCAATGCTTCTGCCTCCACCCACTTTGTGAAGTAATCTGTTGCTGTAAGGAAGAACTTTCTGTTGCTGGGTGCCGTTGGAAGTGGTCCTACTATGTCCAAGCCCCACATTGCAAAGGGCCATGGGCTTGTTAATGGTAGGAGTTCTCTGGCTGGCTGATGTATTTGGTGTGCGAATTTCTGACATTTCTCACACTTCTTAACATACTTCTCTAAATCTGCTTGCATGTAAGGCCACCAATATCCTTGCGAAATGGCCCTGTAAGCTAATGATCTTTCTCCTTGATGGCTTCCGCATATGCCTTCGTGTATCTCGAACAAGAATGCTTCAATTTTGCTGGGGTGGACACACTTTAGGTAAGGTCCTGTGAATGACTTCTTGTACAAGGCCATTGATAGGGAGAGCCAAAATCGCTGTGACTTTGCTTTTATTTTGTTGGTCTCTTTATTTTCTTCCGGTAAGACGCCGTCTTTTAGGAACAGTATGATGGGATCCATCCACGAAGGGCCTAGTTCGGCACAACATACCTCTTCTACTTCGGGTTCTTCAATGCTTGGTCTTGGTAGGTAGTCAATCAGTAATGGATGAGGGATGGAAGTATCTGCCATTGAAGCAAAGCCTGCTATTTCGTCCACTCTACTGTTTTCTTCCCTGTCGATCTGCTCCATCCGCACTACTTCAAATTTCTTGATCTCTTTTCTGACTAACTCTTGGTACTTAGCCATCCTATCATCATTTGCCTCGTAGTCACCTGAAATTTAGTTTACCACTAGCTTTGAGTCACTATAAACCATTAACTCGGTGGCCTTCATGTAGGATGCTGATTTTAAGCCTGCCAGAAGTGCTTCATATTCCGCTTTGTTGTTTGATGCTGGGAAGCCAAGGTTGACTGCTTGCTCCACCACTAAGCCGTTTGGTGAGATGAGGACTATGCCCAGTCCTGCGCCGTGCCTGTTGGACGCTCCATCCACGAAGAGCTTCCACATCTCTCCAACGAACAGTTTCCAGCAAGTGGAGGGACCAAATGATGCCTTGGGATCAAGAGTGTTGCTAGTGTTTTCTTCGAGGTCCATGCTTGCTGTTTGTCCCTCACTATCTGGTTGTACCAAGTCTTTATTTGTTGGTGAGTCTTGGCTTGGTGCAGCATGGTTTGCTTCTTCCTCCCTTACTTTACTCTGGTCTGCCTTAGGGTCTGACTGGGTATCCTACACCAGGGGTTGTGCTATTCCGGCGTCAACTTCCATCCTTAGTTGGGTTGTTTCAGTCAGGTCAACTGGGCAGATATGATGACTTCCTGGGGTGAATTCTGCGACAAAGTCTGCCAAAGCTTGGGCTTTTAGCGTGGTTCTGGGTTGGAACTTGATGTCGAACTATCCCAACTCTACTGCCCACTTTAGGATTCGCCCAGAAAAGTTTTCCCGCTCAAACAAAGCTTTTAATGGAAAGGCTGTGAGGACGACTATGGTGTGGGCGTGAAAGTAATGCGACAACTTCCTTGAGGCCATCATCAAGGCTAAGGCCAGTTTTTCCAGTGGTAAGTACCTTGTTTCTGCGCCTAGTAATGTCTTGCTGACATGAAAGATGGGCAGATGTTGGATTCCTTCCGTTCGGACCAACACTGCGCTAATTGCGTGCTGCGAAACTGCCAGGTACAGAAAGAGTTCTTCTCCAAGTATTGGGGTTACAAGCAGTGGTGGAGAAGACATATATTCTTTCAAGCTTTCTAGAGCTCGGTCGCATTCTTCATCCCACTCGAACTTGGCTTTTAATGCTTGAAAAAATGGTCGACATCTGTCCGACGATCGGCTTATGAATCGGTTGAGTGCAGCTGCCATGCCGGTGAGATGCTGCACTTCCTTCACTGAGTTAGGCCTCTCCAGATCCTGAATTGCTTTGATCTGAGAGGGGTCTGCCTCAATACCTCGGTTGGTGACCAAGAAGCCCAAGAATTTGCCAGATCCTACACCGAACGCACATTTGGATGCATTGAGGCGCAACTTGTGCTTCTTCAGGATCTGAAACATCTCACCTAGGTCCTTGAGATGGTCATTCTTATCCTTGCTCTTGACCACCATGTCGTCGATGTAAGCCTCCATTGTTCTGCCTAACAATGGTTCAAACATCTTGGTGACCATCCGTTGGAATGTTGCCCCTGCGTTCTTTAGGCCAAAGGGCATGACCTTGTAGCAGTACAGTCCTCTTGGCGTTGTAAAAGATGTGACCTCCTGGTCTGGTTCATATATAGCGATCTGATGGTAGCCTCTGTACGCATCAAGAAAGCTAAGTCGGTTGTGTCCCGCCGCCAGGTCTACCAGCTGGTCTATCCGGGGTAGAGGAAAGCTGTCTTTTGGGCATGCCTTGTTGACTGTTTCATAGTCTACACAGACACGCCATTTTCCATTCTTTTTTGGCACCACTATTGTATTGGAGATCTATCTGGGGTAGTGCACCTCTCTGATAGCTCCTGCTTCTAGCATGTTTTCTACTTCTTTCGCCACTATCTCGGCCTGGTGGAGTGCCGATCTGCGAGTGCGCTGAATGATTGGTCTGGCAGTTGGGTGGACGTTCAATTGGTGACAGATGAAGCTTGGGTCAATGCCAGGCATATCATACGGTGTCCAGGCAAACACTTCGATGTTAGAGGTCAAGAATTTCATGACCTCTATTCTCTCAGTGCTGGACATAGATAAGCCAAGCAAAAAGAACTTATCCGGGTTCTTTTCATCTATTCTTACCTGTACCAAGTCTTCCACTGCCTTCTGTTCAGCGGCTTTGCCAACATCCGCGAAGAATTCATTGTTCTCTGGTTCTTCCACCATCTAAACGAACCCCTTGGCAGCTCGGCTGCCATTTACTGTGACGAAGCATTGCTTGGACATAATTTGGTCTCCAAAGACCTCTTTAATTACTCCGGCTTCGTTGGGGAACCGCATTACTTGATGGTAGGATGATGCTACTGATCTCATGGCATGCAGCCATGTCCTTCCCAAGATTATGTTGTAAGTGGAAGGGACTTTCAATACTCAGAATTCCACTTGTTTTGTCACGCTTCCTGCTCTGACTGGGAGGATTATCTTGCCAACTGGCCATTTGGCATTGAGTTGAATCCGATCAGGGGAGATACAGCAGGTGCCAAGTCTTTGTCTTCTAGTTTCAATTGTTTGAATGTTTCGTAGTACATTATCTCACATGAGCTCCCTTGGTCAATCAAAATCCGCTTGACGTCAAAATCCTTGACTCGGAGAGTGACGACCAGTGCATCATTGTGAGGGCAGTATATCCTTGCCAAGTCTCTATCTGAAAAAGATATGACGTTCGTGGCTTCTGTTTTCCCCTTTTTGATGGTAGGTTGGGCGCTTAGTACCTCCCTTAAGTGTTCAGCCTTCTTGATCATGCCCCTGAGCTCGCATACGCGCTCAGGTTCGAATACCCCATGGATTACGTTGATCACGCCTTGAGGTGGGGCGTCGATTGGCATTCCGTTTGGGTTGTTTTGGTCCTGGGGGGCTGGCTGCGTCCCTCCTTCTATGTACTTGTCCAGATGACCGGCTGCCACCAACTCCTCCAGATGCTGCCTCAATGGTGTGCAATTTTCAGTGCGGTGCCCTTTTTCCTTATGGAAGGTGCACCGGGATCTTTCGTCGTAATCCTTTTGCGCTTCTCCCAGCTTAGCTGGCCATCTGACGAAAGGTTCATCGCGTATCTCGCTTAGAATCTGATAGATCGGTTTTTTGAATACCGTGGTAATGGCAGTGCGGACTCTCAGCCATCTTTTATCTCGGTCCTCTTCATTGTCCCGCCTACCTCGTCCATTTCTGCTTGGACGTTTTACCATATTGACTTTTGTCGAGGTCTTTTTATCTGGTATTGTGGTTGCACCAGACTTCGTTTTAGCACGGGCGCCATCCTCCTCCACCCGAATGTGCTGGTGTACCCTCTCCATTAAGGCCTCCATTGTGAGGGTGGCGTCATGGTGATTGAGTCCCTCAGCCTGTCCCGACTGGAAGACCTCTTTTGTACTGCGCGATGGCGAGATTGGTAGGGCAATCCCCAATCTGGTTGAAGGTCTCCCAGTAGCGACTATTGTAGGATCTTAGTGTCTCCTTGTCGCCCATGTCAATGGAGAGAAGCTGGCCGATCTCCACTGGCGTTTTGGTGTTCGTCCTGAACCTTGTCACAAACGCCTCTGCTAATTGTGCCCAGGAGGCGATGCTGCCTTCTGGTAGCCTTTCGAACCAGGTTAATCCTAGGTCTCCAAGGCTGGATGGGAATAGGATGCACATCAAAGCCTCGTTTCGTCGGTATACAGCCATAACCTAGCGAAAGTGGCTCAAGTGCCAGTAGGGGTTCGTCTTCCCCTCATAAATGGTGAATTTGGGCTGCAGGAAGCCAGAAGGTAAGGGCGCGTTCTCAATTGCCGGAATGAACGGCGAGGCCTGCAGCCTCGCTAATGCTTTGTCCGTAGGTTCGTAAGCAGGGTGCGGTATTAACATTCCTACCTCGACGCTTCCATGCGTCCGAGGAGCCAACCGTTGAAGGGTAGAAACTCTGTGTGGGTCGCGTGCCCTGGCATCCTCCTTCCATCGTGCCCTTTCTTCTAGCACAGTTCGTAAGTCGGATGATCTAGGTAACTCCGTCTGCCTGGATGATGTCTGGTGCGTGCGCGAGGGCCGATAGGTGCTTCCCTCTGTGTATGACCTCTCAGATCTCGTCCTCTCAGACCTGGAGTGACGAGTTCTGGAAGTCCTGGATTGAGTGTCGCATGTTTTGAGGCTCCTACTCTCTGCTTGTGATGGCGTAGTATGCCTGCTGCGATCTTCTGAGTGGCGAGGGGGCGTGTTGCCTTTACGCCCCTCTCCTGTCGCCACCCCTTTTCCCTTGATCTGGCGCTTCATGGCCTCCATATCCGCCGCCATCTTCCTAATTAGTTCATCTTACTCTTTTACGCAATCCTCAAGAGCTTGAGGGTCGATTCTTCACCTCTACCTTTCAGGACTTTGTGAGCGAGAGCGACGGGGGCTGTTGTTACGCCTCCCCCTTGCATCCCTTCGGGGGTTCTGTCGCGGGGGCTCTAAGTCCGCCATGGGAGGGATAAAAGGCAAACCTTTGTGCCTCCCACCCCCCTCTGGGGTTTGTTCGTCGATGGCGGACTGCGGCAAATCTTCGTTGTGCGCCATTACTTCTAACCAGGGAGGATAACTTGATCAAGAGGTTTTGTTCTTTCTGTTATTCCCACAGACGGCGCCAATTGTACGAGCACGAAATATTGTCCTCGTATAATCCTATCGATCAAGATTGCGCTCCTCCGTACGACGTCGCTTTACTCCCTGAAAACACAAACGTGAGCTAGCCGGCGGGTGTGTGCCGGATACCTCTCCGATGCCTAAGTCAGCAAAATAGACAAATAGACAAAAGCTTTGTGCATTCGAGAATCAAAGTTGTGTTACCTCTCCATAGGTGATGTTGTGAGCTTTTATAGGTTCCGTGTGGCACAATCCTAGTAGGACTCTTACTCCTCAATGTAGAGTTTTCCTAGGAATCACATTCCTGAAAGATAATGCTTATCCTTCAATACCCCCTCACTGCTTAAACCAAGTGAGATGGTTTTACCATGGTCGGATTGCAATATAATCGAAGTAAGCATGGCTTATGCTAAGTCGCAGAGTAGACCGAACTAAAGCCAGTTCGGTTTCTTCCATTCACTACTCTTACCTCGGCTTCTCCTGTACAAACCATGGTGTGTTTAGACCGAGCTAAGAAATAGCAAGGTTTGGACCGAGCTAACCGCAACATGCCACGATCGGGCTAACTCTGAGTGTGGTGACCGGGCTGTCTGTAACGCTCTCTTGGACCGGGATAACAACAAGGCCTCTTGGGGACCGGGCTAACGCCAAGGCCCTCTTACTCCGCCCTTTTTACCATGGCTCACAACGGCCCATTACCCAGCTCGGCCCAATTATATATATAAATTACCCTCTCAAATTCCAACAATAGTTATTAAAAATTATTATTTTGTGGATTTATTGTAAAGTGATTATGGAGTGGCTTTATGTCCACACATTTTTTACTTTCTGTGCACACACTTAATGAATGAATCTTATATTACAATTTTACTACTAAATCAAAATATACACGCTTCAATTTCACGGAAGTCGATTTCGTTTTGAAGCACTTTCCAAACAAGTTTTGATCCAGTTTCAAGCCGATCACAAGCTGAAATTACACTCACTTAGCTTGAAGTTTGGATAAAATATATAGGTAGTCTCATACTTTTAACATAATTACATAAATTTCTTTTTTAGTATAGTTAAAGCGGCCTAAATTATTGCTAATGGTGCGTAGACACTAAAATAAACATAGATAAATATACATTGTAGCATTAAAAAGATGATAAAATTATTTTTTTATTCTTATGAGTAAGGAATTATTGATGAAAAAAGATTTGAGTGTTAACTGAGTTAAAACTTTGAGGGAGGTCAGTGTAATTATATCAAAGTATGAGACTAACTATATATTCTTCAAATCTTAGGGGAAGTGAGTGTAATTTATCATTTAATTTTTTTATACAATTCTATAGTGCATATAAATTTATTGAGTTACGTTTGAGCCGAACTCAAAATTGATGATAAGTTTTAAAATGTGTTAAAGTTTGATATATTTACATAATGTATCAATCTTGAATACACTTTCAATAGACCGAATACGAGTCGGACTCAATCCATTTGATTCATTTCTCATATTCACAAAAAAAGAAAAAAGAAAAAAAAAAGAAAAAGGATAATAATAATAATAATAAATGAATAATTTTTTATGTAGTGATGCCAGTGCCAAGTCGTAAGAGGCAAGTCAATTTCTTGGATGCTAATGAAAAGTGGTGGGTTTGTTGAAACGTAGGGTTGACAATTGTAGAGAGATATCCAATACCTTAGCGAGGCTTGAAGAATTAGGAGTCCCAACTGATGAGCTCAGCATCTGTTTTGGTAAAGCATCTGCGTTGATTAAATTACAAAAAGTGCATGAGAGAAAATAACAGCTTCATTACTATTTGTATATTATGAGTACTAACTATTTGGTTATAGAAGCAAAAGTCATTATGGTGCCTTTCAAAGAACAATTCATTGTATAGATATATATGTCTGCATAATGGTCTAAACTAATGGTATATCTTTGTCATTAGGCCTCCGTCAAAGAATATTATAGATTCACTGCAACAAATTAGGGTGAATTATCAATAAATTTTAAAATGTAATTTTGTGAATGGTTTGGTCCTCTCTTTTTTCTTATAAACCCAAATGTCCCATTAAAACGGAAATTACATAAATGATAATCACTTATGTGGGGAAGTGGATTGGAAATACTCTTCGGATCCTGAGAGACGCTAATGATCCTCAGCTAGTCACCTGCAAAGATACAAATACTCCGGTCGGGGGTGCCGGAATTAGCACTCCGACGGACAAGTCAGTTCTTCTCTTCAAGAAAGCTTGTTCACTAAGTTTTTAGAAGTGATTCTTACATACCTTTTCTAGTTCGTTGCCACTATATTTATACTCGTTTCTTCTGATCCTCGGGGCCAGAGCCTACTTTTTCAATCATTATTTTTTCCAATATTCGGCTCTAGGGATCCTTCCCTATTCGGCCTATTTAAGATATTCGGCCCCTTGTCTTTGCGGGATATCTGCCGGATAGCTTCTAGCTTCTAGAATATACCTCCTCTATCCTTGCCAGTTATTCGGCTACCACAATTGCCCTCCGAACTCCCTGTTGACGGCAGTCAATCGGCGTGTTTGGTTCAGAATTTGAGGAGCTTATCGTCAGGCGGCTTCACGTGCCCCAATATATGTCAGGAAGCACGCGCCTTTCGCTCATCATTACACTTTCCCGCTCTATTCATGTGTATCTCAGCATTTATTGCGATTTGAAACTTTGGTCCTTTCGGATTCATATTTCGTCGATCTTTTTGAGACTTTTGGATCGCCAGTGCATATCTCTCCGTGACTCGCGTCTTCTGCAACTTCTTCCCGCCTTCCTTGTCTCATCTGTTCTTCGTAAGTTTTTCTTATCCCTTCTTTGTAATCCTATTTTCTGTTTGCTATTTTAGCTTCGGCGAATATTTAGTTCTCTGCTAGGATGGCCAAACATTTGAAAGACCTTCTTTCTGAGGATCGCATCTCCGGCTTCCGGCAACATTTTTCTATTCCTGACGACGTCCATTTATCCCTTGTAACGGACAATGCTCTCGACATGGAGAGGGAAGATCAGAATACGATCGTATTCCCTCTTTTATCCATTGCGGAGGGCGGGGTTCGTTTCCCCCTACACCCACTCCTTAGGGCCGTTCTCCGCTATTGGGGTTTGATTCCTTCTCAACCCAATGTAAATTTCTTTCGAATCATCATGGGGGTCTTAGAGTTGAACCGACGCCTTAGGATTAACCTTGGGATTCCGGCCATTCGGCATTGTTACGCCTTAGCCAAATCCTCCGGTCGGCTGGGGCGATATTTTCTCAGGGCCAAAGATACCGACCATCACTTGGTGACTATGCTTGCCAGTTCTGGTAAACGGGTTGACGACGTGATGGTCAACGTCCGAGGCAATTGGGAGTTCGCTGAAGGGGAGGATCGCCTGGACCCTGTTCCCAGACATAAGGGCGACCCAGGTTGCCACGCAATGTCTTGTTTGTTGGTCTACCTCTTATTCGGCTCTTTTCTCTAAATCGCTTTTCATCTTCTGCAGGTAACAGGTTGAAGAAAATTCTGACTTCAGTTGACGACGCAGTTCTTGGGGAAATCAAGACTGCACTCAGATATTTCGGCCGTCCAAACGTACAACAGCAGGGGAGAGCCGCCCATATTCTCCTCCGGTACGAACCCACTTATACTACTTTCTCGGCTGCAGATAACATTCCGATTCCAGTCGGCAATCAACAGCTCTCGGCCCTCATCTTCCCCAGCTTCAAAAATCTTAGGCAGATTGGTCTCGTAGCTTCTGATTCGGGGGAAGACGCCGAGCCGACCGCTGAGGTGGTTGCCGATCCGGCGGGGGGTCTACTGAGAGAGCGGTAGAAGGCGGCGAGGCCGTACGCTCGGCATTCGAAACCACAGAGCCATCCGCCTCAGGACGAACAGATTTCTCTTCCGGGGATATTTTTGCGAATTT
The DNA here is from genome assembly GCA_030407325.1 of Camellia japonica. Taxonomy (NCBI): domain Eukaryota; kingdom Viridiplantae; phylum Streptophyta; class Magnoliopsida; order Ericales; family Theaceae; genus Camellia; species Camellia japonica. The sequence goes on along the minus strand of JAPPVO010000016.1, from coordinate 100,361,885 downwards.
GGGGGATCTACCCGGCGATTTCTTTGAGGGTATGGCGAAGGAAAGCCTAACGCAGATGGCACGTAAAAGAAATGCGGAGCGCATGGCCGCCCGCAAGAAGGCTGAATGTGCCGCATCAGATCCCAGCTTGATCAAGCCGTTCGTACCCGTTTCGGAGGGGACAGTGGTTGTTGCGTCCGATACGGAAAAAGAGGGTGGAGAACAAGTTGATGGGGAACGGCCGATTCCGGAGCAAGGCCAAAAGCGCGGTGCCGAGGGGGAAGCGAGTTCAGAAGCTGGCCCTGGTGGCAAACGGCCTCGGCTTGAAGAACCGGACGTGGTCGCTCCGTTCGTTATTCAGCCAAAGATCAGGGATATGCCGATTTTATCCGACGCTTCAGCCATCGAGGATCCGGCCGTGGCTCTGAGCTTGGCGGCTTCGATTTCTCTGCCGGCTGACAACAAAGACTTCGGTGCCGTGCCTGACATTATGGCCGTTGCCCTAACTGCTCAATCGGCACTCCTGGTAGGTCACCTTCATTTCGCTCTTTGTTTGTTAAAGCGCCTAATCATACCGAATTGCTTTGCAGACGGTCGGAAGGATCACCGACTTGGGTCGCCGCCTGCGTGATGCTCTCGGGAGAATTGACCATTTGCAAACAGAGGTGCAAGGTCAAAAAAATAGGGCCGAGTTTGAGATTATGAGAGCTGAAATGGAGAGCGCGAGAGCCGAAGCGGAGAAAGAGAGGGTTCGCGTAGTCGAACAGCTTCGTGTTGATGCTGAGGGTAGAGCGAATGCGAGCGAGGAGTCGCTCAAACTTTCCAAGGAAGCACTTGCTGAAGCGGAAGCTCAGTTAGAGGAGCTTAAGGCGACCCGCAAGAAAGCTGAATCGGAGGCCTTTGAAGCAGGGAGGGGTGCCGCTCTGACAGAATATGTTGAAGAAGTGTCCAAGTTTGAGAATCGCGGGTTCAAACATGGGTGGCTCAAAGCCCTTGCCGCCGCTGAAGTTACATTGGACTTGCCGATTCCTTATGAGCAGGTGGATGTTGAGCCACTTGAATCCGATACCGACGAATGATCTGGGGGCCGTTTACTGAGCAGCCGTCTTTTTGTTTTTGTTTTTCTTCTTTTGGATAGTGCTTTGTTGGTTTAGGGTAGTTTTCATGTATAAATTGGTTAACATCTGTACGCAATTTATTGATGAAAATTTCCTTGTAATTTTTGCTCTTCCACCGCACACTTTGTATAAAAGAGTTCTGTGGTTGTCAATGCATTTGGTAACATGGGATTGCATATACTGTGGGGAAACCCTGATTTGTGAATCTTTTCTTGGTTTAGGGTGATTTTATTTAGAACTCTTCTAAACAAGCCGTATATAGAATATCGTTTATCCAAACTTTAGTTTTCTGCTGATTCAATACATATTCCATCAAAATCACCGTTTGCAATTTCACTGCCTACTGATCTTCGGCCCTTAGATTGACGAATCTGCCCTTGCCCCAGGGGGTTCATGATAAGAACTCTCGCTCTGAGGGATCAATTCGTGAGCCGGCTGGGGTAGTTTGGCCGAACACATTGATGAATCTGCCCTTGCCCCAGGGGGTTCATGATAAGGAATGCAGATTCAATACATATCCCATCAAAATCACCATTTGCAATGTCACTGCCTACTGATCTTCGGCCCTTAGATTGACGAATCTGCCCTTGCCCCAGGGGGTTCATGATAAGAACTCTCGCTCTGAGGGATCAATTCGTGAGCCGGCTGGGGTAGTTTGGCCGAACACATTGATGAATCTGCCCTTGCCCCAGGGGGTTCATGATAAGGAATGCAGATTCAATACATATCCCATCAAAATCACCATTTGCAATGTCACTGCCTACTGATCTTCGGCCCTTAGATTGACGAATCTGCCCTTGCCCGGCTGGGGTAGTTGACGAGCAGATTGGTGAATCTGCCGTCGACTTAGTCGGCGTCAGTCGATTGGGTGTCGCAATCAATGAACCTGCCTCGATCGTGCTGCCTCTGCGAGTGTTAAATGATTAAAGGTATAGCTTTTAAGAGTCTGGTAGCTATCTGATTCAGACTCCTGAGAGAAGATCTATTGTACGAATGTCGAACAAACTCTTCTTTAACAGCAAGGGGAAGCCAAGACATTGGCTGAGCTTGGCGGCGATATGAAGCAAAGTGAACACCGTGGTGCGCCCTTGCGTGCTGGGAGTAAAAGTTCTATGGGTCGACAGAGGCGTCATTCTCCTCGACGTCGTAGTAGGTCGCCCAGACGAGATAGGCAATCCCAGGGGAGATCGCCACACGCCCAAGTCGAAAGGAGATCAGACGCGAATCCGCGCCCATTAAGTTTTGCAGTATTCGTGAGGAATAAACCCATGACGGAAGCGGATTCGATCGTTCGAGATCCAGACGTGGCGGTCGAGTTTGCTCGACAAATATTTCCTCCGGAAGTGCAGCAGTCAATGGTCGGTCGTCAGGACTACGAAGTATTTCGCGAGGGCATTCATGGGGCGGTGAAAGGGCTCTATACGGCTTACGAAGTTGGCATGCGATTGCGCGCCGCCCGTCGAGAAATGGAGAAAAAGGAAGAGCGTATCCGCAGTTTGGAGGCTCGCGTGGAGGCGGCTGAACGTGAGTTAAGAGAGATCAGAGCGGCTCAAGTGCAACCAGCCGGGCAGGTGAATCCGAATCCAATCGTGGAGGAGAGGGTTACCAGTCGGCTTATAAGTGCTGCCATTGCCGATCGCGATACGGCGAGCATGTTTGCATTGGAGTCCGCCAAGGGGAGGTCTTATGAAAAAGGTTTTCACGAAGGGCGCTTGGTTGGAATCCAAAAGACCAAGGAGGCGCTTGCCGAAGAGGTTTGCCGATGTGAAAATCGTGGGTTCAGGCATGGCTGGATCAAGGCATCTCAAGTCGCCGAATCTCTTCGCTTGTCAGGCATCAATTCGGCGTCACCTCTCTACCACAGTGAGGATTTTCCGTTTTCTGCTTTCGAGGTTGAAAAGAGTGAGGATGAGGGCGACGCCGTCTGACTTTAATTATTGTAAAGTTCGAACGCTGGTCGCGTTTGCTATTATGTAATTTCTTGGTTGTTTGAATAAAAGACGCTTTATTGAAAGTACCAAATTGTCTTCCGCATTCGGTGTGTGCGTGTTTAATTTGATTGCATAAAAGTTTGAATAGACGTAAATACATCAATCGGACTCGGCATGTTAAATCGACGCGCCGATTCGTTGTGCGTGATCGGCCTACATGTAATGGCCGTTTACTTTTGAATAAAGCCATTGGGCGTGTGTTGTTGAAATTCGAAGAAGTCGTGAGCCAGATGTCTGGCCGATTGAGCTAGGTAATTTTTGCCCTTGCGCAACCTGTGCGCGTGCATTTTGGCCAACCGCTGGGTTAACTAGGTCATGGAGAATGTTGACCGACGCCTGTCTCGTGGGGTTTAGTATTGATAAAATCACCTCGGGATTTGGGCCTCGAGATCATGGCCATTACTAAGAATAAAAGCGGCAGGCGCCTCATGCAACCAAACAACATCTATTGCGTGGGATGGTCAAGCGTTCTTACCATCAGATGGTGATGATAGTCGCAGGAGCTCGAATTCCGGCCGAACTTGGCGCTCAGACGGTTTGCGGCGGGGGATTCTCCGATGTAGGAGGTGGACCGCTGAAAGGAGAAACTGGAAATACGTCAGCCTCCAAGTCGTTGAAGCAGATCGCCCCGAAAGGAGACACAACGACCGCTGCCCCTAACCTTCCTTGTCTTGGATCTTGGCCTTGACATTGTCGATGGTGTCAGAGGCCCGGCGACATGCCGATTCGGGCGCGGTTAGATCGATGCGTGATTTGTCTTAGAAGTTAGAGATAGATATTGTAATGTTCGAACGCGGATTGCGTCTATGTAACAACTTTTAAATCAAATAAAAAGTGTTATTTCGTATAATTGAGTCTCACTCTGAAAATCTTTTGTTTAGCTATGCCAGATGAACGTTCCTGATTCCAACTTTTAATGGTTAAGCAAGTCATTTCGTATGGTTTAATAGTTTGCTAACGGAAAGTTTGCTACCGGAACGTTTGTGTAGCTTAGATATTTTTCCTGTATTCAGGAATCGGCCCTTGCCTTGGGCGGGATGTGAATTAAACAGGAATGGGTCGTACTCGTGGGCCGAATAAGGCACTCCTTGCCCGGCGAACCATACTAGTGATTCGGCTGAATTAGTTGATTAAAACGGGCTCCGAATCCGGAGACTTATTCGGCCCTAAGGTGTCATGCACCAAAGGGGCTCCGAATCCGGAGACTTAATTTGGCCAATCGTGACATCCACGAAGGGCGCTCCGAATCCGGAGACTTAATCGGCCCTAAGGTGTCATGCACCAAAGGGGCTCCGAATCCGGAGACTTACTCGGCCCTAAGGTGTGTGCACCGAAGGGGCTCCGAATCCGGAGACTTAATTTGGCCAATCGTGACATCCACGAAGGGCGCTCCGAATCCGGAGACTTAATTTGGCCAATCGTGACATCCACGAAGGGCGCTCCGAATCCGGAGACTTAATCGGCCCTAAGGTGTCATGCACCAAGGGGGCTCCGAATCCGGAGACTTAATCGGCCCTAAGGTGTCATGCCAAAGGGGCTCCGAATCCGGAGACTTAATCGGCCCTAAGGTGTCATGCACCAAAGGGGCTCCGAATCCGGAGACTTAATTTGGCCAATCGGTGACATGCACCAAGGGGCTCCGAATCCGGAGACTTAATTTGGCCAATCGTGACATCCACGAAGGGGCTCCGAATCCGGAGACTTAATTTGGCCCTAAGGTGTCATGCACGAAGGGGCTCCGAATCCGGAGACTTAATCGGCCAATCGTGACATCCACGAAGGGCGCTCCGAATCCGGAGACTTATTAATCGGCCTAAGGTGTCATGCACCGAAGGGGCTCCGAATCGGAGACTTATTCGGCCAAGGTGTCATCCCAAGGGCTCCGAATCCGGAGACTTAATTTGGCCAATCGTGACATCCACGAAGGGCGCTCCGAATCCGGAGACTTAATTTGGCCAATCGTGACATCCACGAAGGGCGCTCCGAATCCGGAGACTTAATCGGCCCTAAGGTGTCATGCACCAAAGGGGGCTCCGAATCCGGAGACTTATTCGGCCCTAAGGTGTCATGCACCAAAGGGGCTCCGAATCCGGAGACTTAATTTGGCCAATCGTGACATCCACGAAGGGCGCTCCGAATCCGGAGACTTAATTTGGCCAATCGTGACATCCACGAAGGGCGCTCCGAATCCGGAGACTTAATCGGCCCTAAGGTGTCATGCACCAAAGGGGGCTCCGAATCCGGAGACTTAATCGGCCCTAAGGTGTCATGTACCAAAGGGGCTCCGAATCCGGAGACTTAATCGGCCCTAAGGTGTCATGCACCAAAGGGGCTCCGAATCCGGAGACTTAATTTGGCCAATCGTGACATCCACGAAGAGCGCTCCGAATCCGGAGACTTAATCGGCCCTAAGGTGTCATGCACCAAAGGGGCTCCGAATCCGGAGACTTAATTCGGCCCTAAGGCGTTTGAAGGAGAGTGACAAAGAAAGTCGACTTTTCATTAAAACGTGGTACCAGTACAAGCATCGGATCCCACAAGTCGGGTCCGTAAATGGATCTTCCTAAGGTCTACGTTGGCGCGGATTGCGGTGAGCCACGGATCTCCTCAATGCCACGGTCCGTTGGGAAGCGCATAAGCTGATGGTAAGTGCTTGGGACAGCCTTCATGATATGCAACCAGGGACGGCCCATGATGGCGTTATACGGTGACGGAAGCTTAACAACCAAGAATTCCACGTCAACCGTTTTTGAGCCCGTTCGAACAGGGAGCACGACCTTCCCCAACGGGTACTCTGGATTCGTGTTGAAGCCGAACAGTGGCTGAGACGACGGCGATAGGTCCGACTCGTTGAGGCCGAGTTCAACAAAAGTTCTGTAGTACAAGATTTCCGAAGTGCTGCCTGGATCTATGAGAATGCGTTCAACGCTGAACTGTCGTACGCGTAATTTGACGACCAAAGGATCGACGTGGCTGGCCACTGTTCCGACGAGGTCGGAGTCATCGAACTTGATTGTCGGAGTTTCTCTGGGCTTGCCGGTTGACATGTTATTTTTTTGGGGAATTGGGTGTGATTGGATTGTATGCACGGTCGGGGATGTCGGCAGACTGTAGATTATGTGGATCACACCAAGCGGAGGCGAATCCTGTCTCAAGGCTAATGCTTTGGTTGGCTTCCCCTTGCTCACGTACTGCTGCAATCGACCATCTTGCACCAGTTCCTCCAGATGATCCTTTAGGGCATAACAACTCTCGGTTTCGTGGCCGTGATCCTTGTGGTATTCGCATCGTCTGTCCCTCCTCCGTGTGTCGGGAGGCCCCACCATCTTCGACGGCCACTTGAAAAATGGAAGGTGCTGGATTTTGGTCATTATTGCCGCGATCGGCTCTGTCAACTCCGTGTACTTTTTGTCGGTTCGCCTTGAGCGTCGGCTGTCGACTTGTAGTTGTTCGTTCGTTCGGTGGGAGCACTGATCGCTCGATCGGCGGAAGTCCCGCCTTTTGTCTCGCTTGGTTCGTTGCCGGGGCTCAGGGCTCGGTGGCGGCACGGAGCTTATTGGTCGAGCGATTTCGGGGAGGGCCGTTTTGCTGGAGATTTGTCCGGCTTTTATTCTTAGGGCGTCATCTTCGACTTTACAATATTCTTCAACTTTCTTCATCAGTGCCCAGACTGTTTTGGGGGGCCTTCTGGTCAAGGAACTGCGCAGAGCACTGCTGTCAGGATGTAAACCCATTTTGAAGGCGGTGATGGCCATGGAGTCGTTGCAAGCGTCGTCCACAAGATTGAAGCACTCCCAATACCGCCGAATACGCTCTGAGCGTCTCTCCCGGCTGGATCTGCATAGCCCAGAGGGAGTCGGCCTGTTTCGGTTGTACCTCGTTGGTGATAAACCGGCCCTGAAGGATTTCTGCAGTTGTCGGAAGCTTTTAACCGAAGCTGGCTCCAACTTGTAATACCACCTGACGGCTAGTGGACCTAGGCTGCTAGGGAATATTCGGCACATGAGGGCTTCATTGTCTGCATGTAGCGTCATGGCCTGTTTGTAATGACGGATATGATCAGTGGGGTCTGATTTTCCGTCGTAAAGAGTGAACGACGGAGCTTTGAATTTCTTGGGCAGGGATGCCCTTGCGATCCGTCGAACGAAAGGATCGTGCTGGTCTTCCTCGTTTGAGCTGATTCTCCTGCGCTTGTTCCTTGTTGGCAGATCTTTTTCGGAGGAGCTGGAGGTTTCGGATCGTCCCCTTGCGTCGAGCTCCGTGGATGATGAGTTGGAGTTGCTATTGGTATCTTTTGGTCGGGCCCGAGGTCTTTGCACGTCTACCCTCGGAGGTCGCTCTGGTTCCTCGCGCATGGCCTCTCTAGATTTTGCTACCTCCAGGGCCAAATCCTGACGGAGTCGTTCGTTCTCAGCGATCATGTTCTCGAGCCTTTGTTCGTTCTGCTTTGCTTGTTCTATAATAGCCTGCATTGTTTCTTGCGCTGAAGTCGTTGGCGAATCGAAGTTCAACGCGCGTCGTGCCGCGATGGTTTCTTTTCCGAGCATATTGGCTGGGGTGAGGTCGTCTACCTGTGTGGTCTCGTCGGTGGCTATCGGAGGATCTTCGGTCACGCCTTCCATGGATGTATTCGAGTATTTCCCACAGACGGCACCAATTGTGGGGAAGTGGATTGGAAATACTCTTCGGATCCTGGGAGACGCTAATGATCCTCAGCTAGTCACCTGCAAAGATACAAATACTCCGGTCGGGGGTGCTGGAATTAGCACTCCGACGGACAAGTCAGTTCTTCTCTTCAAGAAAGCTTGTTCACTAAGTTTTTAGAAGTGATTCTTACATACCTTTTCTAGTTCGTTGCCACTATATTTATACTCGTTTCTTCTGATCCTCGGGGCCAGAGCCTACTTTTTCAATCATTATTTTTTCCAATATTCGGCTCTAGGGATCCTTCCCTATTCGGCCTATTTAAGATATTCGGCCCCTTGTCTTTGCGGGATATCTGCCGGATAGCTTCTAGCTTCTAGAATATACCTCCTCTATCCTTGCCAGTTATTCGGCTACCACAACTTACATGTTTGGGTTTAATTTTTTAGGGATAAAAGTGATTTTTTCAAAATATAAAATTACACATTTGAGCAATTTGCATTATAGAAGTTTTGGATTTTCCTTCATTCTAGAACAAATTACACATTACGAACAAAAACCTAAACTCTAATGTCACACTCCAATAATGTAACACTTCAATGTAACATACTGAAAAACTCATTGGTGTACTTTTCCCAAATGTAACAACGTAACACTTAAAAAAAAAAAAAAAAAAAAAAAAAAAAAAAAATTGGTGTACTTTTCCTAAATGTAATGCTTCAATGTAAAAAAAAATCCTTAGTATACTTTGGCTAAACGTAACACTTCAATCAGTGTAATCCGAAATCCAAAATTTGTTCTAGAAAGAGTTTTTTTTGGTGTTATATTGGAGTGTGTTACATTGAAGAGTTATTTTTTCAGAGTAAAAGTTTTGGAGTGTAACATCATACCCATCATGTTGCCACATTTAGAAAAAAATACACTAAGTAGTTTTTAATTTTTTTTTGGAGTGTAAGGAGTTTTATTTTATTTTTTTGAAGTGTCACATCATGCCTGTCACATTTGGAAAAAATACACTAAGGAATTTTTAATTTTTTTTAGACTATCACATCATATCCATCACGTTGTCACGTTTGAGAAAAGTGTACTAAGAATTTTTATTTTTTGGGCAAATTACATATACCCTCCTCAGGTTTGGCTAAATTACAAATACCCCCCTGAGGTTTGAGAAATTACAAATTTCCCCTGAATGCTGTATTTGCATAACAAATTAGGGGTTAATTTGTTATGAAATTTAAACCTCAGGGGGCAAATTGTTATGAAAATACAAACCTTATAGGGCGAGATGTAATTTCTGAAATCTCAGGAGGGTATCTGTAATTTAGCCAAACCTCAAGGGAGGTATATGTAATTTGTCCTTATTTTTTTTAAGAAAACTCCAATGTAATTTGCACTATAGAAGTTTTGGATTTTCCTTCATTCTAGAACAAATCACACATTACGAACAAAAACCTAAACTCTAATGTCACACTCCAATAACGTAACGCTTCAATGTAATACACTAAAAAACTTATTGCTGTACTTTTTCCAAATGTAACAATGTAACACTCAAAAAAATTCCTTGGTGTACCTTTTCCAAACATAACGCTCCCAAAAAATAAAATAAAATAAAATAAAATTTCCTTTATAATTTTCCCAAACGTAACAATTCAATTAGTGTAATCTCAAACGTAACACTCCGATGTAACACACAAAAACACTAAAAAAATTCCTTAGTGTACTTTTTTTCAAACGTAACACTCACAATTTGAAATTATATGTTTGTTCAAAACTTATTAAGGAATATTTGTACTCCTTTTGGAATGGTTTGAAGAATCTCACATATTTTTTTTTTAGCGGTACATTGGAATGTTATATTTACGAAAAATACACTAAGAAGTTTTTTTTTTTTTTTTTTTTTTTTTTGTGTGTGTGTGTGTTACATTGGAGCGTTACGTTTGGGATAAGTACACCAAAAAAATACACTAAGGAGTTTTTTTTTTTTTTTTTTTTTTGTGTTGCATTAGAATGTTACACTAAGGAGTTTTTGTGTGTTACATTAGAGTGTTACTAAAGAATTTTTTAGAGTGTTACATTTGAAAAAAGTACATAAAGAAGTTTTTTTGTATGTTACATTAGAGTTTCACACTAAAGAGTTTTTGTGTGTTATATTAGAGTGTTACATTAAGAAATTTTTTTTGTGTTATATTAAAGTGGTACGTTTAGAAAAAATACACTAAGGAGTTTTTTTGTGTGTTATATTAGAGTATTACAATAAGAAATTTTTTTGTCTGTTACTTTAGAGTGTTACACTAAGAAGTTTTTTTTGGAGTGTTATATTGGAGTGTTACGTTTGAAACAATTACAGTAAGGAGTTTTTTATGTGTTACATTAGTGTTACGTTTGGATGTTAATTAATATTAATGTTATAATGTCAATGTTACAATAAGAACGAACACCACAAAAAGGAATGAACACCACACCAATAACACCATGACCGAGTAACAACATCCACCTACAAATCACTTCACTAAATCCCCACACACAAAAAAAAAAAAAAAAAAAAAGAAATGTAAAAACCTACCTTACTCACGCACACCCAACATTAGGAAAAAATTAAAACAAAATCACATACAAGGGCAAACAAGTAAACTTTCAAATCTCAAAATCAAAGAAATACAACATACCCAAAATAAAAAGGACTTATTGGTTTGAAAGAAAACTTATAGGACAAAATGAAATAACTTTTCTCTAAATGGGATTTATACATAATTTTTCCAACAAATTAAAGTTCTAGAGATAAAATTCAAAAATAAAATTATGTTTTAGGGACAAAATATTTTAGTTATCAAAAATGTTATTGTTGTGTTTTAGTAACAAAATTAAACATTTAGTGATGACATATTATCCTTTTTGACCAAAATTTGTGTCTTAAAAAGTAAACCCTTTTGGCACTAAATTGTTTTGTACCTAAAAATATATTTATTAGCAATGTTTTCAAAATTTTATTCCTAAAAGTCTTTTTTTGACATTTTGGAATGACTTTTTGGCGACGACTTTCACAACAAGAAAAATTAGTGACCAAATATTTTTTACAATAGAACTTTTAATTTTCATAACCAAAAAATTTTATCCTTAAAACCCTCATATATTGTAATAGTCGTGTATATGTATTGAGCAATATTTAGGGCGAATTTCATTCCAACATATCAATTTATAGTTCAAATTTATTTAAATCATGGATCTCACTATACATCAATATCTTAACCACATGATTTAATTGTAGTAAAATTTTAGAAACTAAATATACACATTAACAACAATAAATAATTGGCCTTCGGTCATTACTAGAAAATAAATAAATGAATAATTGAATTGGAAAAATATAACCAAACAAAAAAACTAAAAGAAGGTATGATTTTGTAACATCTTGATTTGTAGGTTCGTTCAAGTGGTGGAGCTACCGCTCGAGCAGTGAATTGAGGTTCTTAGTATTTCTTTCTGTAGTCTAAGTGTAGAGAGAGACTGCTCAAGCGGAGATGCGTGGTCGCCAGTACTTTCATTCCAGACCTAAAATTCTTTCTGGAAGCTCCTGTTTACTGCTTGAATAGTGGAAAGATCGCTCGAGCGATCTACTTGGAGTAGCCAACTTAAAAGTTGATTTTTACCCATTTCTTTATCACTTTTTCATATTCACTCTCTCTCTCTCTAGCACCCATTTCCGAAACTCTAGCACAAAACATTTGATTTCTCTCATTTCTACTAAAGGTCCACCTTAAATCTTTCAAGAAAATTGAAGAGCAAGCTTGGTTTAAGATTTCTATCAGTTGTTTCTCTTTTTTTCGAGGTTTCTCATTGGGTCTTCAACTTCAAGCTCTCATTTTCAAGATAGGGATACTTTTAACTTGATATATCTATAATTTGAGATATATATATATATATATATATGTGGTATTTTTCTAGTTATAGTGATGTATGAGATGATTTTGTGATATAAAATGGGTTTGATAACAAAAGGGGCATATACCCAATGTTTTTAGGAAAGATTATAAGTGTATCTTCTTGATTATTGTTGTTGATGATGAATATTGACTCCTTAAGTGTAAAATAGGGAAAAACCCTAATTTTCTCGAAAACCTTTGTTTTGAAACTTGATTTAATAATGGTTCTTGGTTCAATTGATCCTCAAAATCTTGGAATTCGGTGAATGATTATGGTAATGGTGTTGAGACATGAGGTTTTGTGAACCTTCTTGGATGCATGTATTGAAATAGATAAATGTTAGAATTGTGGAATTGAGAAGTTGAAGAAATCTCTTGTTGTTGGTGTCACTACAAGAGAACATGCTTTTTGAGTCGGCAGGTTGCTGTCGCAAAAAACATAATTGCCGTCACAAAAAGTTTTTGCGACGGCCTTTCGACGGCATGGTGAGGGACGATAGTACGGGGGTCGCTAAAACTTTTTGAGTCGGCAACTGTGCCGTCACAGAATATTTGCGACGGCAAAGAGTATTAATTGAGACGGTATCCTGCCGTCACAAAAAATAACCAAAAATCAATACTATTATTTATGTCGGTACATTACCGTCGCTATAGATTTTTTGGCGTCTGCAATGTGCCGACTCTAACAAAATTCACCTGTGCATTGCATAGGTTTTTGAGACGGTTAGTTGCCGTCACAAAAAAAAAAAAAAATCATAAAAAAAATTATTTCTTTTTTGTAATTAATACCTGTATTATGTTCGTTGAAATCTAATAAAAAAAATGCATTCAATCAATAGACATTCATTCATTGAAAAACCAAAAATGTTTATACAAATTCAGTCATCATCTTAGCTTCATTGACATCAAAATATTAACAAAAAATTTGTTACATCAATACAAATAGTATGGTGGCAATATGTTATAAATATTAAGTACAAAAAGCTTGACATTTCAAACCATAATATAATATGTCCAAAAATAAAATTAGCTTCCATGCCACCATTAATTCATCCATTCATCAGTCATTAATTAGTTAGTCTTCATGCAAAACCTGAAAACAAAAACCAAAACAAAAACAAATTAAATCAAATATTAGGTTATATAATATATATATATAGCTTCACCAAGTCATAAACTCAATTTTAGCAGAACACTCCCTAGCTAGTACTATTAGGCCTCACTGAATATAATCAAATTGTCTAGATTATAATCAAATTGTCTAGCTCAGTGCTGGACAGTGAAGGCAATTGGGACATTGAAGTGCTGGAAAACTAGGTGTGCTCTTGAACCATACTGGAAATTCTCAAAATAAAATAGGCCCAGATTTGTGACCTTTACAAATGCTCCTTTTTAGGTTGGTTCCACTAGTGGTAAGTTCACTACTGCTGCTAACTATAAATTGCTAATCAGGACATGAGCAGTGGGGATGGAATTGGATCTAGAATTTCATCTGGCTTATTCTTAAGGGAAGGTTGATGGCATTATGATAACCATGGTGCCAAAGCTATCAACATTTAATTTCAGCTTTCCTACGATCCGGATTGGCATTATGATAACCATGGTGCCAAAGCTAACATATACACAGCCATAACTACATCATGCAGGAAAGGATCAAACAAAAAAAATTCAAGCATTAAAAAGGGAAATTTCCTTTGTTTTTCATTCAACATATATCCATATTGGGCCTTTAGTTGCAAAAATATTTCCAATAATAGTGTCTCCAATTCAGTAGATGAGATTAAGCATAAGCTAAGAAGACTTGTCATAATCAAGTGACTAAAGCAAGATGTTATTGCAAAACACCACAAAGGTGTACCCTTCATCTTTCAAGTAGTAGTCCTTTTGAGAAGGCTTCCATGTTCACTGCTTCCAAAAACTTCACTAAGAAGGATTAATCATAATTAATTATTCCCATGACCAACTATACAATAAGCTGCAGACTTACAACTCAACAAGTGGACTGATCTCATGCCTCTAACGACTACCATGCCTCTGTTATAATAATACATCATCTAGCACACCATAAAACATAACCATAGTCAATTCAGAGAAGTGTTTCTTCACCTTAACATTCAACCTATTAGATCTAAAATCATATATACGGTACATTAAAAATGACTTTATTATTTATATCCTCAACAATCAAGTCATGCTGAGGAATATCCAGAGTTGATCAATAGCATAGGTCTGAAGACAACATGCAACCAGCTTTTTGGTGATAGCAATATTAACTTCTGCTTTCTTAATCCATCAAACTGTCTCCTAGGTTTCAACCAGACAAGTTCCTAACAATTAAAGCGATGTAAAGATTTTCTTAACATAATATGTGTGGAACAAGATCATGCCTGAAGCTCCAATTGATTCAAAAAAAGATTATCGTAGTATCAAAGAAGCTCATAGCTTGACAACTGACAGATTTGATAATTCAATGCAACTGCCTATAATTGATCTGCCAAAAGAGCGTTGGGAATTTATTAATTGACTACACATTCTATGAAGTCATATAAGATGATGCAACAAAGGTGAATGGTATCCAGGAACTTCAAATTTTTCATGATTGACTAATGACTATGAAGTATCATTGTTTATAGCTACTACAGCAAAACGGTGAATGGTAATGACTATGAAGTATCATTGTTTATGATGCAACAAAGGTGAATGGTAATCCCTCTCATCCTAGACTAATCAAATGGTTTTGTCCACCTGTAGGAAAGCTGAAATTAAATGTTGATGGCTGCTCAAAAGGAATGCAAAATAGGTTCAACACTATTAAGAAATGCAAAATAGGTTCAACACTAATCAGTCTTACTTTAGGTTCAACATCAGGAAAATAGGTTCAACAGCAACAATAACACTAAATCGGGTTTTCAGTAGGCTAATCCTTAACCTCAATTGCGTGTGATTGTGAATATTACATTATGTAATAGAGATACCTGCACAGGAGAACCCAACAACTCATCATCTTGACTATCATATATATATATATAGAGAGAGAGAGAGAGAGAGAGAGCACTTACCTGCAAGAGGACAGTCGGCGGTGTTGGTGGAGGGGAGGAGAGTCGGTGGTGCCGGTGGAGATGGAGAATCAGTGGTGTCAATGAAGAGTTCGTTTTTAGTGATGAACCAAGATTGAATTTAGGGCAAAAAGAGAGAAGAAAAAAAGATAAAGAGGAAGGGTATATATATCAGGTTCTAAAAACTATGTCGTTTTAATTTTTTTCAATTACTTTTTGTGACGGCTCATTATACAGACGCAAAAGTGAGCTGAAATGGCGCGAGAAAAGGCGCGCGATGCAATTTTTGGAGTCAAAAAAGTGGGAAAAAAAATTAAATAATATTTTTTTGAGACGGTAAAATTTTGGCCAACACAAATAATATTTTTTTGTGACGGCATAGTCTGCCGACTCAAATAATAATAGTAAGTAATTTTTTTTTGAGACGGTTCTACTTTGCCGACGCTAATAATACATTTTTGAGTCAGCAAATGTTTCTGTCACAAATAATGGGACTCAAATAGCTTATTTTCTTGTAGTGTGTTGTTAAATCTTATTTATGAATTGAACAAATCTTAAGTAAATTGGATTTGAAAACTCATGCATCATGTCCATTAGAATTTTTCTCGTGTGATTTTACAATCTTGTGAATGTTTAGAAAATGTCAAAGGGGGTAAAAAGCGTGCGAGTCTAGGTAGTTGAGTCAGATTTTGGGGAAACGTATTGTGTGTTGTAGTGGTACCTGCGCGAGGAGTCAAGGTGTCCAATTATCCTATCTTGAGCTTATCGTTAGATGAATGTGGCAAAAGGTTTTTGGGTATTTACAAGCCCGCCGTTTTTAGAGTCAACAAATGTGGAAAAATATGGTTTGGGTATCCACGAGCCTGTGGTTTTTAGAGTCGACAAATATGGAGGGGAAAAGTAAAACGACTTATGTTCAAAATGGCATGAAATTTGGTTGACACATGAAAACGGTCATGACCATCACAATCCATCACTTTGCCATGGCTTATCACTACAACATATAATAGTTTTAGTGACCAAATTTTTTGGTCTCTAATAGTGAAAATTTTGTTGCAAAAGATATTTAGAGACCAATTTCTATCGTTGGGGGATAATCGCTAAAAACTCGTCTCGAAAAGTCAAAAATAAGGCTTTTAGCGACAAAATTTTGAAAATGTCACTAATAACTACATTTTTAGGGACAAAATAATTTGGTCTCAAAATGGTTTATTTTTGGAGACAAAAAATTTGGTCTTAAAAAGATAATAATTCATCACTAATGTTCAATTTTCGTTGCTAAAAATATAATAGCGACACTTTTTGCAACAAAAATATTTAGTTCCTAAAGAATAATTTTGTCCCTAAATTTTGGTCTTTAAAACCTTAATTTTTTGTAATGTATGATGGATTTTGGGCAAATTCCAACGTTTAGGCTCTCTCTGTTGAGATTTTTCTATTTTTCAAAATAATTGATTCATCTGTAACTTGGTTTAAACGAATCCGATTTTAGTTAGGTTTTTTTCCAATATATTTATTTTTCATTATACTTTTTAGATTTTAGCTTCAATCAGATCTTCTTTTTTTTTCTTTTTTTTCTTCTTTGTAAATTTTGTAATTCCTTTAGATTTAGACTTGATTAGCAAGCATTCTCTTTTCTGATTTATTTTCTAATTTAATTAGGATTTTATTTTTGTACGAGTAAGTGTGTAAGCCTCAGATCAATTCACTTCTTGATTAATTTGTTACGCGGTTCTTCTGCCGTCGACGTTGCCTGCTGTGTTAAATTCTCATTTGCTAATTATAATTGGCCTGTCTAGGGGATGGATTTGCTTATGATGGAGCCATGTAACTTCATCTGGCTTTTCAAACCATGAAACAATAGTTAGTTTTCTTTATTAATAATTACTCGCTTTTCTTTCTTTTCTGCTAGTAAGCTTTTTATTCATTGTGGAAAGTGGTGTTTAGGTACGAAACAATAAATTAACTTATCTCACAACTAGAAGTCAATCCTTGAAAAGTTGAGATAAACAGTAATCGTTATTCCTCCCTAAGAAAGGAAGGCTTTGTGTCTCAATTGAGAAAAGCTCAAAACTTGCCACAAAATTTTAAGAAAAATTACAAGAAAACTTGGGTTTGACCCGTATAATAAAACAAAATTTTAATTTAATTTTTTTTCAATTTAAATTAGTTGTTTATTTTATTAAATAAAATTGATTAAAAAATAATATTTTAATCACTAAACTCAATATAAATGTACATAAAATATCTAAAATTTAATTTTTCATTAAATTTAATAAATAAAATACTCTTTTTTCCTTAAATTTTACTTAACGAAAATAAGTAGATAGTTTTGCAAATAAATCAAAAGATTAGGATTTAATTTGATAAAATTATGAACTCAAGATTTATTTTATTGTAAGGGTCAAATCTTGAGACCTTTAATTGAGAAAATTATTGAAAAGTTCAATCTGTCAATTGCATAAAGCGTTAGATCCAGTGAATATTTTTTTTTGTTAGTAAGAAGTCCACGTTTTGTGAAGTAGTTTGGTGAAAAGTCCTTTTGTTATTTTGGAGGACATTTTCTTTTCAATTTTATCCCTTAATCTATCTATTAATTATTTTTTTTTATCTATTCAATTTTTTTCACTATTTGTTCAAAGATTTTATTTGTTTCATTTTTTTTACTATCTGTTCAAATATTTTTTATCTATTTAATTTTTTTGACTATCTGCTCAAATATTATCTAGATCAAGATCTAGATCGAATTTTCAACCTATCTGTTCAACAACAATAATAATAATAATAAAAAAAATCCTGATCAAGATCATCCACAATCTGTTGGAAACATTATATGTTTTATCTGTTTGTCTTTCTCTCTTTCACTCATCCTCATCTCTTATCTCTCTATCTGTCACTTCTCTCTCTATCTGCCATTTCACAAAGATTTGTATATGTTCATTACAAGAACAAAAAAATTAATTAATTAATTACAAATTAAAATTCAAATATAGAGACAATATATAGATCAACATATCCAACTACAGATCAACAGATCCAATGAAAAAAATTCAACAACAATAGATCTATTGAAAAGATATGAATTCAAAAGTGCATATGATCACATCCTTAACATCCAAAGTCATATTAAGTACATAATCACAAGTATAATTAAAGATTAATAGCATAACATAGAACGACGTTGTCACAAAACCAGTGGGAAGAAGATAAGCAAAGAGAGATTTACAAACAACTATTTACAAACAGAGCACAGAAGAAACAAGTTTCAAATGTTCATAAAATTTGAGCGCAACTAACCTCTGATCTTACTGATCGAAGAAGACGAAGACACTACAAGAAATTGCACTTTTGGCAACTAAATTTTTAGTTGCCAAAAGTTAGATTTTAGTCGTCGAAAAGTTTTCTCGACTAAATAGTTTGATCATTAGCTTGGTCGCAGAAAGACTGTCGGGGAAGGTATTAGCGACTAAAAAAATTTAGTCGCCGAAAGTCCTAAATTGCCAGCTAAACAATTAGTCGCCAAAAGTAAAGGTATTGGCGACAAAAAAACTTTAGTCGTTGATAGGCTAAATTGGTGACTAAGATTAGTCGCCAATCGCCAAAACTAAAATTATTTTCCATGACTAATTTATTTAGTAGTCAAAAAGTTTTTTTTTGCTTATCTTATTTTTTTTTAGCTACTAAATGTTTAGTCACTTAAGTGTAATTTTTTTAGCTACTAAAAATTTAGTCACTGAAAATCTATTTTTTTATTTGGCTACTAAAATTTTAGTCGCCAAAAGTTTTTTTTTTAATCAACTATAGTAGGCTACTGAGAGGACTACTCCGGTAGTGGTCATCGCTAAGTACCACCTAATTACCACCAAATTTACCGGTTGCTAACCGGAAGGAGCTTGGAACCTACACCACGTGAGTTTTCAATCTTTCACAATGGACTATCGAACCAAGTTATCTCATTCCCTACACATTACTCGGATTCACCATACCATTCAATTTAAAACAATAATGTTTAAATGAAATAAAAAAGGGGCAACTCATGTCATATTCATTGATTACAAAATGTGTTCAATACACCTCTGTTCAACAACGGTTTTTCATCCGATAAACTTAATAATTCCCAAATGCAAATTAATGAAAGGTTTTGTTTAACCTAGGATGTCAATTTCTACAACAATACTATTCTCCACCAATGGCCAACAATGCAATCTCTATCAATACTACAATTTCATAAACTATCCAATGCAAATTAGAGTACTTGTTTGTGAGATGAGATTTATTGGTAAATATCCCTAAATTAAATCTAAATTAGTTAAAAGTGAAATTAATGATAAAAATATTTGGATAACGTATAAACAAATAAATTTTTATTTATTTCTATAATTTGTAGGTAAAATAAAAATTTAAATTCCAACCAATAGTTATTAAAAATTATTATTTTGTGGATTAACTGTAAAGTGGTTATGGGGTGGCTTTATGTCTATACATCTTTTACTTTCTGTGCACACACTTAATGCATGAATTTTATGTTACAATTTTACTACTAAACCAAAATTACTAATATAGACAAAGTTTCACAAAATCTGAGTACTAAAATTATACACACTTCAATTTCACCGAAGTCGATTTCGTTTTGAAGCACTTTCCAAACAAGTTTTGATCCAGTTTCAAGCCGATCACAAGCTGAAATTACACTCACTTAGCTTGAAGTTTGGATAAAATATACAGGTAGTCTCATACTTTTAACATAATTACATTAACTTCTTTTTTAGTATAGTTAAAGTGACCTCAATTAATGCTAATAGTGCGTAGACACTAAAATAAACATAGACAAATATACATTTTAGCATTAAAAAGATGATAAAATTATTTTTTTATTCATATGTGTAAGGAATTATTGATGAAAAAGGATTTGAGTGTTAGGTGAGTTAAAATGTTGAGGGAGGTCAGTGTAATTATATCAAAGTATGAGGCTAACTCTATATTCTTCAAATCTTAGGGGAGGTGAGTTTAATTTATCATTTAATTTTTTTTATACAATTCTATAGTGCATATATATTTATCGAGTTAAGTTTGAGCTGAACTCAAAATTGATGATAAGTTTTAAAATGTGCTAAAGTTTGATATATTTACATAATGTATCAATCTTGAATACACTTTTAATAGACTGAACATGAGTCGGACTCAAGCAATTTGATTCATTTCTCATATTCACAAAAAAGAAAAAAAAGAAAAAAAAAGATAGTAATAATAAATAAATGAATAATTTTTTATGTAGTGATGCCAGTGCCAAGTCATATGAGGCAAGTCAATTTCTTGGATGTTAATGAAAAGTGATTTGTTTGTTGAAACGTAGGGTTGACAATTGTAAAGGGATATACAATACCCTAGCTAGGCTTGAAGAATTAGGAGTCCCAACTGATGAGCTCAGCATCTATTTTGGTAGCATATGTGTTGATTAAATTACAAAAAGTGCATGAGAGAAAATAACAGCTTCATTACTATTTGTATATTATGAGTACTAACTATTTTGTTATAGAAGCAAAAGTCATTAAGGTGCCCTTCAAAGAATAATTCATTGTATAGATATATCTATGTCTGCATAATGTTCTAAACTAATGGTATATCTTTGTCATTAGGCCTCCCTCAAAGAATATTATAGATTCACTACAACAAATTAAAGTTCTAGAGATAAAATTTAAAAATAAAATTATGTTTTATAGACAAAATATTTTAATTATAAAAAATGTTATTATTGTGTTTTAGCAACAAAATTAAACATTTAGTGATGAGATATTATCCTTTTGGACCAAAATTTGTGTCTTAAAAAGTAAGCCCTTTTGCCCTAAATTGTTTTGTACCTCAATCCACTTTCCTTGGGGGGAGGAACATTTTGGATGGGGTCTTGATCTCTAATGAAGTAGTTGACTGGTGGAAGAGGAGTGGTCAGTCAGGTCTGATTTTGAAACTAGATTTCAAAAAAGCCTATGA
This sequence comes from Camellia japonica, assembly GCA_030407325.1. Taxonomy (NCBI): domain Eukaryota; kingdom Viridiplantae; phylum Streptophyta; class Magnoliopsida; order Ericales; family Theaceae; genus Camellia; species Camellia japonica. The sequence continues at coordinate 100,341,189 of JAPPVO010000016.1, read as the reverse complement.
CTCTGTGAGTTGGGAACGCCTACTATCTATGATGAGTAGGTTTGGGTTTGGAACAAGATGGAGAAAATGGATTCAGGAGTGTGTATGTACTTCTAAAATTTCCGTACTAGTTAATGGGTCTCCTACGGTGGAGTTTAGTCCTGAAAAAGGTCTCAGGCAGGGAGATCCCTTGTCACCTTTCCTCTTTAATCTGGTAGTAGAGGGCTTAAACATGTTAATTCAAAGGGCAGGTGAAACAAGGCTTATCACAGGAGCGGTTATTGACCAGAATGGGTCAAGCACAACTATCTCTCACCTATAGTTCGCTGATGATACTATAATCTTTTGCAAGGCTGATGTAGGGAAGGTTATAGCAATAAAACGAATCTTGAGATGTTTCCAGTTAGTGTCAGGGCTGAAAATAAATTTCCATAAAAGCTATGTATGTGGAGTTGGTGTGTCTGAGCAGGTGGTGAAGGACTGTGCTGGTTTGCTCAACTGTCGAAATCAAAGCCTTCCTTTAGCTTATCTTGGTTTGCCTCTTGGAGCCAGCCCTAGATTAAAGAAAACTTGGAAACCAGTCATTGATAAAGTTAGGACCAAGTTAGCATCTTAGAAAAGGAAACTTCTTTCTTTTGGTGGTCATCTAACTCTCATCAGGTCTGTTTTGTCTAGTCTACCTGTGTACTATTTATCCATTTTTAAGATGCCTCAATCTGTGATCAAGACAATTGATTGTTTGAGGGCTGCTTTCTTATGGGGAGGGTCCGATTTAATGAGAAAGATTCATCTAGTTAAATGAGAGGAGATTACTAAAAGAAAAGATCAAGGTGGGTTGGGAATTAGAAGGATAAAGGATGTGAATGAATGTCTTCTGGCTAAATGGTGGTGGAGATTTGGTGTTGAAGATAAATCCTTGTGGAAGAGGGTTCTGTGTAGTAGGTACCAGTATAATGGTGGGAGATGGTCGCCTTTTCTTTGTTTTGCTAAATATCTCTCTAAGGTATGGGGTGGGATATTAAGTGTTGGCCAATCCAACCCTCAATTGAAGAGTATTTTTCTTGACAATGTTAAGCTGGTTGTAGGAAATGGGGGCAGGACTCAGGTTTGGAAGAATCATTGGTGTGGGCATTAGTGCCTTATGGAGGAGTTCCCCAGGCTGTACAGTTTATCAACAGAAAAAGATATATCTTTAAGTGCATTGCTAGAGAGGAAAAGATTATTAGGGGTTTGGGAACTCAATTTTCGAAGAGTGTTGTTTGCTTGGGAGGCCGAGGAGTTGGAAAGGTTAGTCACTTTAATTAATCAGGAAGAGTTAGGAGCAGTAGACAATGAAGACTGTTTGAAGTGGTTGGCAAGTTCATCAAAGCAATTTTCTATATCCTCCTTTCTAAATGTGTTTGTGGCTAGTCCTTCTTTAGTGAACACTGGACTGTTATGGTACAATCTGGCTCCCCCGAAAGTTCAATTCCTTGGTTGGCTGGCGTGGAAAGAAAGATTGAAAATAGCTGTTTTTCTGCAAAAGATTGGCGTGCTAAATCAAAGTGCTTCCATTAATTGTGTTCTTTGCAGGAATGATGCTGAGTCAGTTAATCATGTTCTTCTTTGGTGCCCTTTTGTATGGCAAGTATGGTCAACAATGTTAAATTGGCGGGGGCTACAGTGGGTTCTGCCTGGTAGTGTTGAAGGGTTGCTACATTGGTGGATGGGATTTAAATGGAGAAAATTTGAAGCTAGAATTTGGAAGGTTATTCCATTGGCAATCATGTGGTCTACTTTGAAACTCAGAAATGAAGTGATCTTTACTGGGAAGCAGTTCTGCCTTGCTGACTTCTGTGAGTTGATTATGGCAAGAGTGGCTTTTTGGGTCAAAGCTCATTCAAAGGGGTGTTCCTACTTAGTCCAGGACATCATTCGAAAATTGCAACAAATCAGGTATGTGCCTCTGTCTTGATGTTGCTGAGTTGTGCTGGTTGAAGGGATTTGGTGGTGTTTTGGATGCTTGCCTTCTTTTTGTAAGCTGGTGGGAATGGGGGGTGTTAGGACGGATTCGATGTTGGTGCTAGTCTTTGCTTGTTTGGAGTTTGGATGCTAGTTTTCTGTTTGGGTGTTGATCTTTTCTTGCTTGTTTTGTTTTCTTTGTTGGGTGGTATCTCACCATCCTCTGGTGTGTTTGTTGGGGGTCTCTTCCCTTGCTTTGTTGATGTGTTTCATCTATTGTATGTTGAATTTCATCAATAAAGTTGTTTCCTTTTTGCTGATAAAATATATATATATTTATTAGCAATATTTTCAAAATTTTATTCCTAAAAGTCTTTTTTTTGACATTTTAGGACGACTTTTTGGCGACGACCTTCACAACAATAAAAATTAGTGACCAAATATTTTTTACAATAAAACTTTTAATTTTCATAACCAAAAAATTTTATCCTTAAAACCCTTATATATTGTAATAATCGTGTATATATATTGAGCAATATTTAGTGCGAATTTCATTCCAACATATCAATTTATAGTTCAAATTTATGGATCTCACTATACACCAATATCTCAACCACATTATTTAATTGCAGTAAAATTTTAGAAACTGAATATACACATTAACAACAATAAATAATTGGCCTTCGATCATTACTAGAAAATAAATAAATGAATAATTAAATTGGAAAAATATAACCAAAAAAAAAAAAACTAAAAGAATGTACGATTTTGTAACATCTTGATTTGCAGGTTTGTTCGAGTGATGGAGATACCGCTCGAGCAGTGAATTGAGGTTCTTAGTATTTCTTTCTCTAGTCCGAGTGTAGAGAGAAACCGCTCGAGCGGAGATGCGTGGCCGCCAGTACTTTCATTCCAGACCTAAAATTCTTTTTGGAAGCTCCTGTTTACTGCTTGAGTAGTGAAAAGATTGCTCGAGCGGTCTGCTCGGAGTAGCCAGCTTAAAGTCGATTTTTACCCATTTCTTTATCACTTTTTCATATTCACTCTCTCTCTAGCACCCATTTCTGAAACTCTAGCACAAAACACTTGATTTCTTTCATTTCTACTAAAGATCCACCTTAAATCTTTCAAGAAAATTGAAGAGCAAGCTTGGTTTGAGATTTCTACTAGTTGTTTCTCTTTTTTTCAAGGTTTCTTGTTGGGTCTTCAACTTCAAGCTCTCATTTTCAAGATAGGGATACTTTTAACTTGATATATCTATGATTTGAGATATATATATGTGGTATTTTTCTAGTTATAGTGATGTATGAGATGATTTTGTGATATAAAATGGGTTTGATAACAAAAAGGGCATATACCCAATGTTTTTAGGAAAGATTATAAGTGTATCTTGTTGATTATTGTTGTTGATGATGAATGTTGACTCCTTAAGTGTAAAAGAGGGAAAAACCCTAATTTTCTCAAAAACCTTTGTTTTGAAACTTGATTTAATAATGGTTCTTGGTTCAATTGATCCGCACAATCTTGGGATTTGGTGAGTAATTATGGTAATGGTGTTGAGACATGAGGTTTTGTGAACCTTCTTGGATGCATGTATTGAAATAGATAAATGTTAGAATTGTGGAATTGAGAAGTTGAAGAAATCTCTTGTTGTTGGTGTTGTTAAATCTTATTTATGAATTGAATAAATCTTAAGTAAATTGGATTTGAAAACTTATGCATCATGTCCATTAGAATTTTTCTCGTGTGATTTTACAATCTTGTGAATGTTTAGAAAATGTCAAAGGGGGTGACAAGCGTGTGAGTCTAGGTAGTTGAGTTGGGTTTTGGGGAAACATATTGTGTGTTGCAGTGGTAGTCGCGCGAGGAGTCAAAGTGTCCAATTATCTTATCTTGAGCTTATCGTCGGACGAATGTGGGAAAAGGTTTTTGGATATCTACGAGCTCGCCGTTTTCAGAGTCAACAAATGTGGAAAAATATGGTTTTGGGTATCAACAAGCCTGCTGTTTTTAGAGTCGGCAAATATGGAAGGGAAAAGTAAAACGACTTATGTTCAAAATGGCATGAAATTTAGTTGAGACATGAAAAATGTCATGACCATCACGATCCATCACTTTGCCATGGCCTATCACTACAACATATAAGAGTTTTAGTGACCAAATTTTTTGGTCTCTAATAGTGAAAATTTTGTTGCAAAAGATATTTAGGGACCAATTTCTATCGTTGGGGGATAATCGCTAAAAGCTCGTCTCGAAAAGTCAAAAGTAAGGCTTTTAGCAACAAAATTTTGAAAATGTCACTAATAACTACATTTTTAGGGACAAAATAATTTGGTCTCAAAATGGTTTATTTTTTGAGACAAAAAATTTGGTCTTAAAAAGATAATAATTCATCACTAATGTTTAATTTTCATTGCTAAAAATATAATAGCGACACTTTTTGCAACAAAAATATTTAGTTCCTAAAGAATAATTTTGTCCCTAAATTTTGGTCTTTAAAACCTTAATTTTTTGTAGTGTATGATGGATTTTGGGCAAATTCCAATGTTTAGGCTCTCCTTGTTGAGATTTTTCTATTTTTCAAAATAATTGATTCATCTGTAACTTGGTTTAAACGAATCCAATTTTAGTTAGGTTTTTTCCAATATATTTATTTTTCATTATACTTTTCATATTTTAGCTTCAATTAGATTTTTTTTTTTTTTTTTTTGTTCTTTGTAAATTTTGTAATTCCTTTTGATTTAGACTTGATTAGCAAGCATTCTCTTTTCTGATTTATTTTCTAATTTAATTAGGATTTTATATTAGTACGAGTAAGTGTGTAAGCCTCAGATCAATTCACTTCTTGATTAATTTGTTATGCGGTTCTTCTGCTGTCGACGTTGCCTGTTATGTCAAATTTTCATTTTCTAATTATAATTGGCCTGTCTAGGGGATGGATTTGTTCAAATATTTTATTTGTTTAATTGTTTTACTATTTGTTCAAATATTTTTTATCTATTTAATTTTTTTAACTATTTGCTCAAATATTTTATTTTCTTATCTATCTAGATCTTTTTAAACTTTATCTGTTCAAATTTTGAACCTAACTATTCAACAACAATAAAAAATTTAAAAAAAACTCCAAATCAAAATCATCCGCAATCTGTTGAAAACACTATATGTTTTCTCTCTCTCTCTCTCTCTCTCTTTCTCTCTCTCTCTCTCTGTCATGACCCAAACCCGCCCCTATAGGTTCAACATCATGATCGACCAGTAATCATAGATTACCTATGGCCTCCATACAAATAAACCTTTAATGTAAAGTACGGCGCTTAGCGGAAGCCTAAAATGTCATAGAATTTATCCATTGAGCCGTGCATATGTGAGGAGAGCGAATATGATAAGCAAGGTTTTGTTTCAAAGTTACATCCAACATAAGTACAAATTCATGTCTTACAAAATACAACCCCAACTATGTACAAATACAAAACCATTAAACCACATAAAAGGGGTTCGACAAGCATGGCTCCACCCAAGCCTGATTACTTCACTTGGAAGCTCCACAAAAGGCTGACCCGGGTTAACTCGAGGCTATCTAACTTTGATGTTCAGTTTGCCCACCTACAATGACATATATAAATAAATAGTGAGCTAGAGCCCAATGAGTAATAACAAAATAAAGAGGTTAAATGAATGAAGTTCGACAATAGTACAAAAACATGCCTTATAATTTTGAAATGAATCTTAAATCATTTTCAAAGGGAGGCATTTGCCACATTAGATCAAATTCACAACAAAACATTTCGATTAACAATAATAGCATCTCTTTATAGTAACAAAAGCCATTCGTAACATTATATGTGGTACATCCATGAAGTGACAAATAATATTCTAATGATAACGAATCATACTAGCCATGGTATTGTTACCCCCAAGCAAGGGCCTAGCTATGGTATTATTACCCCCAAGCAAAGGCCTAGCCGTGGTATTATTACCCCCAGGCAAGGGCCTAACCATGGTATTGTTACCCCCAAGCAAGGGCCTATATTCAATCGATGCCAGAATACCGTTTCAAAACAGAACTTCATTCATTAAGGGACATAACATTTCAATAAATCATGCTGTCAATTATCAAATTATTTTAAGAATTCATTCGAACAATCACATATCCATTTTGATAGCAATAACATTTTCGATAGTAAAGATAATTTGAACATATCTTTATAAGGTTATTACTCACAGTGGGTCACGGTGACACTAAGCCTCGGACATCCACCTAAACGAAGTACAGAACAAAGTACAAATGAAACTCCATTTCATTTTAATTCAATTCTCTTTATGTGTCTCTAACTTATTGTATGATTATCGGAGTGCAAATGGTGCCTACGAATGTTTGCAATGGCATGAGGATGCAAATATGCACTTAAAAGAGTTGATAAAATTTTGCTGAAAACAGGGTCTCCGCTCGAGCGCAACTTCCTACGCTCGAGCGGGGGTTCAAAAACAAAGGTGGTCGCTCGAGCGTAACTTCTGTTGCTCGAGTGGTCTGTAAAAGTACTGGTTACATGAAATTCCCGCCCGATGGTCGCTCGAGCGAAAGACTGAGAACAAGGGTCCTCGCTCGAGCGCCACTTTGGTCGCTTGAGCGGACTGTAAAATTCCAGAAACTTCTGGGAGCCCGAATTCCATGCTCGAGCGTGGCTTCCCTCGCTCGAGGGGACAGCACGAATTTTGGAATTTCCAGAACTGTGTTTGAAGTTCAAACATGGTACTCAAAGCTTCAAATCTTGTGTTTTGGGTATAAAAACATGGAGAGTCACTATATAACATGAAAACACTTCCAATTTGAACCCATTTATTCAAAATCATGGTAATTTCCCAACCAATGACTCCAACCTCAATTTATAAAATAAGTTTAACTCAATTTGAGTGTACATTTCTTCAAAACATGTTCAAAATATGATCAAGTGACATGAGAAGCATGAAAACATGAAGGATTCTCCAAATTAAGGTGTAAATGTGCCATGCATGTAGGAATTTCATGAATTCTAACTCAAATTATGCATGCATGTGTATAATTCAACTCTAATTCATCCTATTCATAACAACTCATGCTCAACCTATTCAAATTCAACCAAATGATTCTATAACTCCACGAACTTAGTTTCTACATGATTTAATTCTAAGAATTTAGGATGAATCTCATACCTAATGTGTGAATTCAAGTGTATTATAGCTCCAACCCTTCAAGCTTCCACAATTCTCTACAAATCTCCCCCCTCTCTCTCTAGATGTTGAACTCTCCTCTCCTCTCCTCTCTCTCAATTCTCAGCTAAGTGTTATGAAAATGAGCCTATAAGCTTAATTAGAGCCTTATATAGGGTGTGACTAAGTTAGCCTAATCAAATGTGGTTAAGATTAATTAATTCTAACTAATTCAATCAGTTTATTCTAATTATTTTGATCCAAATCAAATTTGAATTAAAGTTGCCATAAAATTCTAAATATTCTCATTAGCCTATTGGGTTAGTCAATTTCAGTTTCTGAAGCTGTTTAGGCTTTCAATTTCTGACTCTAAGTTGTCAATTTAAATAGATATTCCATCTATCAATAGATAATTATAGAATTAAACATGTAATCACACAATTAAGCACATAATCATGCAACTAAACTTATTTAAATTATATAATGTACTAGTTTGGAGGTCAGGGTCATCACACTCTCACTCTTCCTCACCTCTTATCTCTCTATCTGTCACTTCTCTCTCTATTTGTGATTTCAGGAAGATTTGTATATGTTCAACACATGACCAAAAAAAAAAAAAAAAGAAAGAAAGAAAGAAAGAAGGAAAAATTAATTAATTACAAATAAAAAATTCAAATATAGAGACAATATATAGATTAACATATCCAGCAACAGATCAATAGATCCAATGAAAAAAATTCAACAACAATAGACCCATTGAAAAATTATTTTAGAATAGATCAATAGATCCAACAGATCAAAGGATTTAACAACAAATTCAACAAAAACAAATCAAACTTTTCAAATCCAAAGCCACGCGACTCTCTCTCTCTCTCTCTATATATATATCCAAAACTTTTTAGATAATTAAAAGGATCCAAAGCCAATTGACTCTTTCTCTCTCTATATCCATCGATGTTCTATCTCTAAAAATAGAGACAGAAGACATGCAAGGAGTGAAATGAGTGAGATAAAGAGAGTGGCTGGGACAGTTGTTTTGTAGATAGAAGACACGACCGATTAAAGACGCTAGAGACTTTGCGGTGAAGAAATCACCGTTGGATACCAACACAGACAACATTAATTGATATATAAATAGTTCCTCTGCCCAAGACCTTGATCTTGCCGCCATTACTCTAGTGGGGACAACGCCAGCTATGAGATCTAGATCTGTCGCTTCACTACCATCGGCCGTCAAATTAAGATCCAAATCTAGATCCACTACCATCGTCAGCTGTTTTGTAAACATGAGAGATCTTACGACTATCAATGGTAGTGAATCTGGATTTGGATCTTAATCTCACAGTCGATGGTGGTGAAGCAACGGATCTGGATCTCATGATCTAGATCTTGCGGCTGGCATTCCCCTCATTAGAGCAACGGGGCGAGATCGAGGTCTTGGGTAAAGGAACTGTCCTTCATCGCCATAGCAGAACAGGACTAAAGGCAGTGGTGCCCAGGGGGGGGGAGAGAGAGAGAGAGTCCAAATCGGCGCACTGTAGGAAATTCAACATTTAGTGGCACGCCGCTAATTCTTTTTGCAACGTTTACTACCAAACGCTGAAGACGCAATCGTCGCTGTAGCCTTATGGTGCTTTACAAACATCGTTAAATTACTATAAGCGGCGTTTTAAAACACCGCTAAATGTGGTACATTACGGTAAAATGATGTCACGACTATTTTTAAATCCTATGAACCAAATTTTTAAATCCTACCTTGATGAGTTTGTTGTGGTTTTTATTGATGATATTATGATATATTCAAAGAGTAGAATTAAACATGAACAACATCTGAGAACTTTCTTGCAAACATTTAGAGAAAAGAAGTTGATAAACTAAAGAAATGTAAATTTTGGTTGGATAATGTTGTTTTCTTAGGACATGTCATCAACAAAGATGGGATTTCTATAGACCCACAGAAGATAGAGGCAATTGTTAACTAGCCTACACTAACAAATGTAACGGAAGTCTTCAGTTTCATGGGCTTAGCTGGGTATTACAGACGGTTTGTAAAAGACTTCTCCAAGATAGCTGTATCGCTTACCCAACTTACATGTAGCAGACAATCATTTGAATGGAATGATGAAAGGGAATATGCCTTTCAAGAATTGAATTAAACTTGATTAAGGTTGAGCAATCTTACTAAAGTTTAATCAATTTGATCTCATTAATTTGATCTGAATCAATTTTTAATTAAATTTCACCGTAGGCTCTAAAAATTATGTGAATCATAATGATGCGGCCAATTTCGGTTTCTCTCACCTCTACGGCCCTCAATTTCGGTTTATTACAGAATACCAGACATATTTTCCTACGATGAATAGATATGAATTCAAAAGTGCATATGATCGCATGCTTAACATCCAAAATCATATTAAGCACATAATCACAAGTATAATTAAAGATTAAGAGCATAACACAGAATTGGGTTGTCACAAAACTAGTGGGAAGAAAATGAGCAAAGAGAGATTTACAAACAACTATTCACAAACAGAGCACAGAAGAAACAAGTTTCAAATGTTCCTAAAATTTGAGCGCAACTAACCTCTGATCTTACTGATCGAAGAAGATGAAGACACTACAAGAAATTACACTTTTGGCAGCTAAGTTTTTAGTCGCCAAAAGTCAGATTTTAGTCGCCAAAAAGTTTTCTCGACTAAATAGTTTGATAGCCGGCTTGGTCGCGGAAAGACTGACAGGGAAGGTATTGGCGACTAAAAAAAATTTAATCACCAAAAGTCCTAAATTGCCGACTAAACAATTAGTCGCCAAAAGTAAAGGTATTGGCAACAAAAAAACTTTAGTCGTTGATAGGCTAAATTGGCGACTAATTTTTTAGTCGCCAATCGCCAAAACTAAGATTATTTTCCATGACTAATTTATTTAGTAGCCAAAAAGCTTTTTTTTTTTTTTTATCTTATTTTTTTTAGCTACTAAATGTTTAGTCGCCTAAAGTGTAATTTTTTTTAGCTACTAAAAATTTAGCCGCCCAAAATCTATTTTTTTATTTAGCTACTAAAATTCTAGTCGCCATAAGTTTTTTTTTTTTTCATTTTTCATTTTTTGTTTTAGCTACTAACTGTTTGTCGCTAAACATATTTACTTCCTTTTTGGCTACCAATTATTCAGTGGCCAAAAACATGATATTATTATTATTATTATTATTATTAATTTGTCCATAACCTGTATGTATTTTGTGCAACCTATGCTATGTGTATAAACAAAACAATACATATATTATCAATCATTTCGCAATTTGCATCCATTTCACTTCCAACCATCCAAAAAGGAATAGCTTTTAATGTCAAATTCCATACAAACTAAGTATATTCCAATCTAAAATGAGAATTCCATACAAAAAAGAAAATCATACGAAAACCATTATATTCGTATAGACTCTAGGGATGATAGTGAACTTTTGAAAAGTCTGTCCAATATTGAACCTCATTTTCTAGAGCTTCAATTATATCCTTATCTTGAATGTCACTATGAAAAGCATGCTTTCAACTGTTGTTACCATTTGTCATATGTGATTTCTCCTGCTCCTCTTTGTATAAACTTTGCAAAAACAAGTTTTTCTTGTGAGCTTCAGATTCATGAGTGGAGAGATCAGTAGTCCTGCATGTTGGCAAGGGGAATGTTAGGTCCTAGTCATTAAAACTCAACTCTTATAGATCCAAGTAACTTCGAACTTGTTGTCATCATGGAAAAATAGTAAGATATCCATTTCCCTTGTCTGAATGTTATCAATTAAGGATAAGTGAAGCTAGCATCCATTGAGAACCATTTTCCATGGTAAATCATACAAGAACCATTTTCTATAAGATTGAAAAATAGGTTTATCAAAGAGTATTTATTAAGACCAACAACCAAGATGAGTAATAACCCGACTCTCTCATATGCTGCTTATAGTCTAATTCCCTCATTATTTGTATGATTAGATGTTTGATGTAAAATTCCATGTTTAAATGTGTGAATTATGTGCTTATGAGATTGTATCTGTTGGTTATAAGAAAATCTATTGAAATTACGACTTTTGGACTATAAATTGAAGGGGTACTTATGTGTAGATCCTAATAAGTGGACTTATTGTCTAATAGGTCCTATGAGAAAAATTTGTCATTAAAAAAGTCACTAATTGTAAATTTTAGCGACAATTTATAAAAATCATGACAAAAAAAAAAGTTACTAATTGTCAATTTTTAGCGACATATATAAAAAATTGTTACAAAAAAATTATTTTTAGCGATAATTTTATCAAGACTTACTTTCAATAGGACTCGATGGGAATTAAGTACAACTATTAGGACGTATTAGTAGTTTACCGTAAATTGAAAGCCTTAGAGGTGTGATAAACCGAAATTGACTTTACAGTTATGATTAGCATGATTTTTAAAATATAATATTAAGTTTTTAAAAATTTGATTCATAATGAATTAATTAGCTTTATTTGGCTAAAACTCTTAGAGTTAACACCTTGAAACTGAAATTGACAACTTTAACGAGTTCAGAAACCGAAATTGAGTACATGGATACACTAATGGGAATTTTTAGAGCCATTTGGACAGTTTAATTGAAAATTGATTTTGTCTGATTCGTTAAGTTATGTTTGGTTGGCCTAAATAGATATATATGACATGTTATAGACATTTGAGCTCATCTTTAGCCCTTTGAAGAGACAAAAAACGTGGAGAGAGAGAGAGAGAGAGAGAGAGAGAGAAGAGGGAAAGTGTAGAGAAACTCAAGATTTGGCTTGGATTTGCCAAGATTATGCAAGATCAAGTGTTTATGAAGACTCTAGGTAAGATTTTACCTCTCAAACCTTGAAGATCATGAATTAAGAGTTGGCTTATGGAGGTTATGGAAGTTTTTACATGCATTTTGTCATATAAGGCAAGAACATAGCATGATTTCATGGGATTCATGTTTATAACTTGTTTTCTTGCATGATTTCTAAGATTCTTAAAGATTTCAAGGGACTTTCTCCATGGATTTTGAAAGTCGAACTCATCACATGTATAGCTTTTGATTTTGTGCTTGACTTCAAGTCTTTGAGCTTGTAAATGGAATTTTGGGTTTGTTTTGAAATTATGATTTTGATTGAAGGTAGAATTGTTTAATTCAACATGGTTTTGAAAGGTTTTGGCCTTGATTTATATTAAATGAAGTTTTTCCACTTATATAAGTTAGGGTTTTGGAATGATGATCTTGCTTGAACAAATATTATGAAATGAACATAGATTCCTCACATTTGTTTGATTTAAAAGTTGATTTCCTCATTTTTAGTGTGATTTGAGTTTGATTGTGAGAAATTGTTTCTAATCTTGAAGCTTTGTATGCTGTGAACTCATATAAACAAATACAAACATTTATAATATGAAAAGATAATAGAAGTGAAGGAAATATGGAAATTAGAGTTGTATATGTCTAATTAAAGTAGGTTATGATCATATTAAGCTTGAGTTTCATGCTTATCATGGTTGTATATCATGTTTTTTAAGTGAAATTGCTTAAATTGTGCCTTAGAAATACATTTAGAAAGCTTGAATTTGTTGGATTTTCGGACTGTGAAAACAGGGCCCAGAACTGCACGTGTAGGGCTCACATCTGTATGTGCGGAAAACAAGGGAAGCAAGTTGAACATTCTGAAATAAAAGCACGTGCAGTGTGGCCTTCAACACTTGCGGGAAACATGGAGAAAATTTGCATCTTTTGTACACTTTTTTGACCCTTTGAATATGTGTATATGTATGTTTAAGCCCTCCAAAATGCTTAAAAATAAATAAAAAGGGAACGAAATGGAAGAATGATGAAAGACAAGAAGTTAAGAAAAGAATGCATTGCTTATCAATTTATGTGTGTAATGTGTAGGTCATTCACCGGACGGGACCATTGCACGACCGGATCACTGTGAGTAATAGTAGTGTAACGATATGTTATGCTTATATGTTATGTTTATGTACTTTGACATGTTTTACACAACTTATGTTTTATTGGAGATTATTAAACATCGGATCATAATGGCATATGGATTGGGCCCAAGGCCATTCTGTTATTATTATTGGGCCTGAGACCATTCTGTTGTTGGGCCTGAGGCCGTTCTATTATTATGATTGGGCATGAGGCCATTCTGTTATTATGTTGGGCATGAGGTCGTTGTGTTATGATATTAGGCCCAAGGCCGTTCTGTCTTATAGGGCCTGAGGCTATTCTGGAATGTGAATGTGATAGAAACATTCTTCAAGACACATGCTCCTTCATATGCCTCATTTTGTTATTATTACTCACTGAGCCTTGCTCACTTCATATTGATATATGTTTTGCAGGTGGTCAGCTTGGAGGCTAGCCTGTGGTCAACTTCAGGAACCTTTTGGTGGACCTGTTTTGTTATGCCTCCAACGTTGGAACTATTTTGTCTTTCTGAGAAGTTCTTTTTATTCCACCTTTTTTTTTTTGGTTAAGCTTTTGATGGCTTTTGGGTAAACATTTTGATAATATAGTAATTTTGGATGGTTAGCTTTTTGTACATATTTATATGATCTGGACTATCTATATGGACATTCTAAGTACGACATGATGTTTTAAGAATCCTGGCATATAAATACCGCTCAATGGACGTTCTAATTTTTATTTGCTTCCGCTTTAGGCCCCATTATTGAGTGCTAGCAAGAATCCTGGAAACATTCTTCAAGACACATGCTCCTTCATATGCCTCATTTTGTTATTATTACTCACTGAGCCTTGCTCACTTTGTATTAATATATGTTTTGTAGGTGGTCAGCTTGGAGGCTAGCCCGTGGTTAGCTTTAGGAACCTTTTGGTGGACCTGTTTTGTTATGCCTCCAACGTTGGAACTTTTTTGTCTTTTTGAGAAGTTCTTTTTATTCCACTTTTTTTTTTTGGTTAAACTTTTGGTGGCTTTTGGGTAAACACTTTGATAATATAGTAATTTTGGATGGTTAGCTTTTTGTACATATTTATATGATCTGGACTATCTATATGGACATTCTAAGTACGACATGATGTTTTACGAATCCTGGCATATAAACACCGCTCAATGGACGTTCTAATTTTTATTTGCTTCCGCTTTAGGCCCCATTATTGAATAAAATATTTTGAATTTTTTTTTCGAGGCCTAAATACAGGCCGGTAATGGCCTAAACTTTTAGGGACAGATTTGGGTCGTGACAGTTAGTATCAGAGCATGCGTTACTCCCTCACACACGTGTCCAAATGAACTGTAGGTGTCCTAGAAAAGACTTAGAGACATTGCATTGGCATGTGAATACATTGTATTGGCATTTGTGGACTGCTATAAACACGACTATGTGAACTTTTCTGAATATATCTGAAAATGAAATGAAATGAACGCATGTGAATTGAAAGGAATATATTTGCACTGAATCGAAATCTGTGAAAATGGTAAAGAATTTTTGGCCTATGGTTATGAGTGCTAGCAAGAGCAAGGAATAAATTTGACATGAATTGAACAATGTGAGAACTGTAAGAGTTTTGCCTATGCTTATTAATGTTTCGTTGAGAACGGACAATGGAAAGACAAAATGATGTGGACTGTGTGAATATGTTTGAAATGAAATGAGAACGGAAACTATGAGAATGAAAGTTATATGCACTTTGTGATATGTTACTTCTGATATTGAATATGAAGTATGTGGAATACATATAGAAGTATGATTATTGTTTTAGCATGAATACGAAGGTTATGTAACTACATGTATGATTCTGATCTTATCATTTATGTGAATATGAGACGAGGAAAGGTCTATATCCTAGCAGAAAATGCTGAGACGATTGACGCAGGTACTATCTTCTTTATATGCGAAATGTATATGTGAAAAAAAAAAATCGATTTGGGGAAAACGCATGTAACGTTTGGCATGAAATGAATTGTTAATACGATGATTGAATCATGAATCTATGTTTTACACTCTAATATTACTAATGTGAAATGGTATTCAACTTGATGAAATAAAACCCTACATAGTGCATACTCTTAACCCTTTACTAATTGACAAGTTACCTATACTATGGAAATGTTTGACCATGAGGATATGAAGAATTTGTTGATTAGTCATCACCCTATATTTGTCTATTTACTATGATACCTAGTGATATGATTATGATTTATTTGAGAACTGTGAGAGTTATTCCTAACGAACAAACGGTGAGAGTTTTAATTGGAATAATGAAATAATAGATGTAGATTATGTGCAAAATGGTTATGTGGCAATGAGTATGAAAATTGAACACTCTTTGATTTGACAAAACATAGGAACGTGCTGACTAAACTCAGAGGCTTATTAGAACTATGAACCTAAACTGTGTACTGTGGGCTACTCACTATGTAGAACTTTTGGAAATGGGATGGCGAATGAACTTTTGTTTTTGAGCATTGTTAGAGGGCTAATAATAGACTTGTGAATGTATTGAACATGAAAGAATTGACATTAGCCTTTGAAATATTCTTGGGAATTACGGATAAACTTCTGAACCTTGAGAAATTATCGAATTAAATTTGTTAAATAGATAGGGGTGAAATTGCTTCGTTATCATATGGTGAGTATTGCTAGGTTTGCTTAATGATTGTCTATGGAAAACTGTGACACTATGAATGTGTTCACTATCAGCTACTACATAGACTAATTGAACCTTAATTATGGAGTCCCCCTGCGATTTCTTGTCGGAATAAGATTTTATATGCGATGCTTTGAATGAAATTTATTGATAGATCATCCTTGCTATGGAAAGATTTGGACTTATAATTTTGCTCCTTTGTTGGGTCAATTCTTTACACTGCGTATAGATATTTTGATATGAATTGTTATGCATGGCACTTTGAATTATGTTGGCAATAATGGGACATTGGAACGTTGTAGGCACCCCATTTTTGACCGCCTTAAGACTTGGGCGCCACAAGTTGATTGTTCAAGGATGAAGGCATGACGAAAGGTGTGCTGTGCAAAGGTCCGATTTCTTCGGCAAGGAGAGCATCATATCCCAACCTCACACCCCTTTTTTGAACCAAAACTATTTTGACCAAAATTTTTTTTTTTAGACCTTAAAACCCTCTCTTTCAAAATATTTTTGAAAAAGTTTCTACTATGTTTCAAGGCTTGCCTTTCGTTAAATGTTGCGCTTTTCGGTAAACCGAGCAAGGATAAAGTGGAAATAAATGAAAGAGAGGTGAACTCTTCAAAAAAATATTTCAAAACACCATATTTAGAGGTTTGGAGTTGAAGAAAATAAGAGGGGAGAGAAGAAAACTAGCTAAGAAGAAGTTAGGCATGAATAAAAGTAGTATCGAAACTGAGTAGTCTTCACTAAAATAAGCATATCTTTTTGCACACTTAGAATTTTCATGTGAGGATGCCACCATTGGAAAGTAGACTTCCGGGGCTTCAATTAAGGCTCAATAATGACCTACAAAGAAGTCTAGATTAGGGAGATATGCCCATTTGAAGTTGGACCTGGAGAGTCATTTTTTCTGGCCGGCTAGAGGTGGAGGTTGCTGGCCATGGATGGGCTTTGTCGGCCATGTGCCGGCCATGGAAGGCCTTTTCCGGCCATGTGCCGGCCAGGAGTGTTGTTTGCCGGCCAGAAATGGATGTTTGCAGGCCATCAATGATGGCTTGCCGGCCATTGATGCAAAAAGGCAGTTTTCTGCAGATATTTGTCCTCCAGCTGTTCCAGCTGTCCATTTTGAGATATTTTTGACCTGAGCTCCATTTTTCTATATATAGAGGACCTTCTCTATTGTTTTCAAGGTTGGAAAGATTTTGGGAGCCTCTCTCTCTACAATCCTCTCTCTCTTGAACCTTTGTGCATACAAGTAGAGATACACTTCTAGTTTGCCTATCAACCCTTAATCAAACTTGACCACCTTTGGGCTGAGGTATCTTGGAGTCTTGTTTGAGCTCTAGAAGGAGGTTTGAGCTTGGAATTATGCCTAAGTTGTGCTTTGCTTCAAAGGTATAACACTTACCTTTTTTAAGCTTGTTTTGCATACTTATTTTCCCATCTTCTTCTACTATTTTTGGCTAGTTTTCAACTGTAAAAACGTCTGTTTTTATGACCTAAACATTGTGGTTTGAGGCTATTTTGAGTTGAGGGCTTGTCCACCCTTTTTGCTTCTTAGCTTGTTAAGCTTTTGTACTATTATTCACCACTTTCAAATCAACATTTTTGGGCCTTTTAACCACTGAATTTCAGAGGTTTTTTGGTGGTAAAAATCAACTTTTAAAGTTCAAATTTGGAGGGGTTAGCCTCCCTTCCTTATGTCTTGTTTGCATGCCTAATTAGCTTTGTGAGTTAGCATGTTTTTCTAGCTTAACTTAACTCTAGTCCAACATGTTTTTGACACTGTTTTGACCTGTTTTGGCTCTATTTTAGGCTGGTTAATTCATTTGAGGCTTGTTTTGCATAGTTGTAGTGTTATTTCCTTCACTAGCTTGATATTTTAATGCTTTAATCATCTTTCTTTTGAGTTGAGAGCATGTTTTAGTGTTGTTTTGTAGTTAATTTTAGCACCTAAATCTCTACAACCTCCCTATCTGCTTCACTCTTTTATTTGCTTTTGAGAGTTGTTTCAAACTTGGGATCTTTTAAGTTTAAGATTGAGGTTATGCTTAATGGTTTAATCCTTTTTGAGGGTTCATTACCAACGACATGATCTCTCACATGCCTTAAATTACCCATTGGTTGACACTTCTTTCCATTAGAGGACACTCACTTTTGGACTTAATCAATTAAAGAATGGTTTTTTTAATTAAAATGAGTAAACAAAATTGGCAAGTAAAACAAGCAAGATAAGCATTCTTCGTGTTGCATTGCACGTGTTCAAATCGGACGTTAATTTGAACACATGGAAAATGGGACATTTCATACTCAATAGTGATGAAATGTACCACTTCTTAGGTCTCCATTGCCCTTGATCATGCATGATAGGGTGGTGGTCATTCGAGTCATATTTGTGCATTTATTGAAATTGTACAACTTGGATCTTTGGCCATCATGCAATGAAATTCCTTGATTGGTAGTTTTGGATCCAAGTATGCCACTTCTTTGAGGTTTTGAGATGACAAGGAGGGGTACAATACAAACATACCCTTGGAAAAACCTTCATTTTACTCTATTTGTGCTCTGTTGCAATGTGGTGACCTAGAGATCAGTGGCCGATAGTGCCTCATCAATGGCCGGCAAGGCTTTATTTCTGGCCGGCAGTGTCCCCTCTGGCCAGCAGATGGCCGGCAGGCCACTGGTGTAACCCTCAGCAAATACTTGGTAAGGTGGAGCAGAAAGATCCTGGAAGGTGCTTAACCCTGTAAACAGAGCCTCTTGAGAGCAAAAAAGAGGACTTTTCGAGGCGAAAACAGAGCGAATGCATATTCCACTTCCCGAGGCGAGCAGTGGCAGCTTAGTTTAATACCTTGCATGCTTAGTTACTGTGCATTTGTTTTAAGTAATTAGTTTACTAGTTGATTAAAGTGTTGTAATAATTAGTAATTAGTTTGCTAGTTATTCACTTGATTTGTAATAATTAGTCTAATTAGGTTAAATTAGATTAATTTGATTAGCTTGGCTTAGATTAGCTTAGCTTATTCATTCGGACCCTCCTTCGTGAGAGCGTAATGTTGCAGTAAGTGTGCGTACATATGTGTATGTTTTCCAACCCCACGTTTTTCTCCTTTTTATTTAATCGCTTTCGATGGTTAAATTAGGGATCATATTTCGATTAGCATATCACATGCTTGCATCCATTCATTCGTATTGCATGCATCGAGGCTCGGCGCATCATTCAAACTGTATTGTAAATTCAATAATTCTTTGAATACGTGTTTCAAAGCATGCTATCAAAGTGTTTCATATGCCATATTAGTAGCCGAGCCTATTAATTGCATATTGCATGTGTTGCATTAGGTATCTTGTATAGTTAGGATCATGCATTTTTCTATCTAGTTTTTGTTTTGGCATGGAGTACTCGATGAGTTTTATGCTTTAGCATATTTATATGAGTGTGATTGCCATATTACCATGATTAGCATGCTTGCCATGAGGTTATATGCTTAAATGTAAATTGCATGAATGCCTGTGGGTGAAGGCTTGTTGTTTGAATTGGAACAATTCAACCAATGTGTGTTTTAAGCCCACTTTGTTGAGTGGCAAATCATGTTTTAAGCCCACTATGTTTAGTGGCAAACCCGGATCTTTAAGCCCACTTGAGGTGGCAATTTCAAACCATTTTCGCAAACAAACGTGAGTTGAATTGTTCCAAGTCTTGCGACTAGTCTATACTTGTATGTGTGCGCATCACATAGTAAAGCTAGTTTAATAACCGGAATAAGAACGCATAATGTTCATAAAAATCATATCATGATTAGTAAAGGCCGATCTTTCATCAGGCGAGCGGGGGTGCTCATTTCATGACCTTCCCCCTCGTATCCAAGTTCCCAAGCCGAGGCAACTTTGGTGATGATGGACACGTGGCCTTTGGCACAAGTCAGGGTTTCCTAAATTTCCCCAAAACAAAATATTTGAGTGGCGACTCTGTATTTGGCAAAGCAGTCCAATTTTGGCATTATTTGATTTAAAATCGATTTTCCAAAAAGGTTTGCCAGATTTGGACTCTTTGGTGTTTATTAGTTTCACATTGCACTTATAAGACTAGATTCAGAACCGTGAGAGTCCAAACTGTGAGGCCTTTTTTTCAAACCCTTTTCGAAAGGCGGGGTGCGGAAAAAGGCGAGTCCACAAACATGTTATGAGTGGTTGTGACAAGAAGTTATGCGTGTTGACTTCTCTTGAAAGATGGTAAGGAACTAATGATATTGATTGTGAATTTGCTCTCTATCACTTGTTTATACGGAATAAAAGAATGGCATACACACTAGTTTATAGGAGTTGATAGACTACTAAGAACGGTTTGGGAATTTGTTTACTATCCTAGTCTAGGACTATGAAATATGACTTTGAAACAATATAATAGCCTATATGATTTTGTGAACCAAGGAATTGAATTTCATATTTTGAATACTTTATGAAAACGTGATGAACTTTATGAATTTGAGAATTTACCGCTTTTTATCATCACAGAGCATGTGTGTCTTAAAAGATGAATTACGCGACCTGTTTGAATCATTTACTTGTGTTCCATCCGTGGGAAATGTACCAACTCGCTCATTCTAAATTGCATGTGAATGAACTAACTAAATAGACTATGTTATGGAGATGTCATGTACCTAAGACTTCAGTGAAATATTGTGATGAGTCAATGAGAGTTCCAGTAGAACAGAAAGAATTATCTGAACATACGAAAACTGAAATGACAAAAAGGGATAGGAATCGAGTTATGAGCTAACAAGAGGAAATGCTTTTAAGGGAAGATATTTATACTTACTCCAGGAAAGTACCTACACTGTTATGGCTACTTATACCTCGGAATATGATGCCAAATCCAGTATAACTTGGATCTGATTTCTGTCTGTCCTTTTGGATGGATAGACTTTTGCTTGGAATTGCCTAGATTATGAAGCTCGTGACTGTTTGAGATGTTCCGAATCAAAATTGTGTAATAGTGAAACTGTTGACTATAGGCCTAAGAAAATTGAGACTATTGGAATGAAATTTACTTTAATTGCGAATGACAGGGCAAAATGTTGTTTGCTTTGATTTGGTAGAACTTTTATTTAACTGGATAATGCTATGAGACCAAGACAAGTTTGAGGGACCAAAAATGGGGGAAGGGTATAATAACCCGACTCTCTCATATGCTACTTATACTCTAATTCCCTCATTATCTGTGTGATTATATGTTTGATGTGAAATTCCATGTTTAAATGTGTGAATTATGTGCTTATGAGATTGTATCTGTCGGTTATAAGAAAATCTATTGAAATTACGACTTTTGGACTGTAAATTGAAAGCCTCAAAGGTGTGATAAACCGAAATTGACTTTACAATTATGATTATCATGATTTTTAAAATATAATATTAAGTTTTGTAAAAATTTGATTCGTAATGAATTAATTAGCTTTATTTGGCTAAAACTCTTAGAGTTAACACCTTGAAACTGAAATTGACGACTTTAATGAGTTCAGAAACCGAAATTGAGTACATGGATACGCTAATGGGAATTTTTAGAGCCATTTGGGCACTTCAATTGAAAATTGATTTTGTCTGATTCGTTAAGTTATGTTTGGTGGGCCTAAATAGATATATATGACATGTTATATACATTTCAGCTCATCTTTAGCCCTTTGAAGAGAAAAGAAAACGTAGAGAGAGAGAGAGAGAGAGAGAGCTCTTAGAGAAGATGGAAAGTTTTGAGAAACTCAAGATTTGGCTTGGATTTGCCAAGATTATGCAAGATCAAGTGTTTATGAAGACTTTAGGTAAGATTTTACCTCTAAAACCTTGAAGATCATGAATTAAGAGTTGGCTTATGGAGATTATGGAAGCTTTTGCATGCATTGTGTCATATAAGGCAAAAACATAGCATGATTTCATGGGATTCATGTTTATAACTTGTTTTCTTGCATGATTTCTAAGATTCTTAAAGATTTAAAGGGACTTTCTCCATGGATTTTGAAAGTTGAACTCATCACATGTATAGCTTTTGATTTTGTGCTTGACTTCAAGTCTTTGAGCTTGTAAATGGAATTTTGGGTTTGCTTTGAAATTATGATTTTGATTGAAGGTAGAATTGTTTAATTCAACATGGTTTTGAAAGGTTTTGGGCCTTGATTTATATTAAATGAAGTTTTTCCACTTATATAAGTTAGGGTTTTGGAATGATGATCTTGCTTGAACAAATATTATGAAATGAACATAGATTCCTCACATTTGTTTGATTTAAAAGTTGATTTCCTCATTTTTAGTGTGATTTGAGTTTGATTGTGAGAAATTGTATCTAATCTTGAAGCTTTGTATGCTGTGAACTCATATAAACATATACAAACATGTATAATATGAAAGGATGAAAGAAGTGTAGGAAATATGGAAATTAGAGTCGTATATGTCTAATTAAAGTAGGTTATGATCATATTAAGCTTGAGTTTCATGCTAATCATGGTTGTATATCATGTTTTTTAAGTGAAATTGCTTAAATTGTGCCTTAGAAATACATTTAAAAAGCTTGAGTTTGTTAGTTTTTCAGACTGCGCAAACAGGGCCTAGAACCGCAGGTGCGGGGCTCACATCTGCACGTGCGGAAAACATTGGAAGCAAGTTGAACATTCTGAAATAAAAGCACGTACGGGGCCGCACGTGCGGGAAATAGGGAGAAAATCTACATCTTTTTGTACACTTTTTTGACCCTTTGAATATGTGTATATGTATGGTTAAGCCCTCTGAAATGCTTAAAAATAAACAGAAAGGGAACGAAATTGAAGAATCATGAAAGACAAGAAGTTAAGAAAAGAACGCATTGCTTATTAATTTATGTGTGTAATGTGTAGGTCACTCATCGGACGGGACCATCACACGACCGGATCACTGTGAGTAATAGTAGTGTAACGATATGTTATGCTTATATGTTATGTTTATGAACTTTGACATGTTTTACACAACTTATGTTTTATTGGAGATGATTGAACATTGGATCATAATGGCATATGGATTGGGCCCGAGGCCGTTCTATTATTATTATTGGGCCTGAGGCCATTTTGTTATTATTGGGCTTGAGGTCATTCTGTTGTTGGGCTTGAGGTCATTCTGTTATTATGTTGGGCCTGAGGCCATTGTGTTATGATATTAGGCCCAAGGTCGTTCCGTCTTATGGGGGCTTGAGGCAGTTCTGAGGCCATTGTGTTATGATATTAGGCCCAAGGTCGTTCCGTCTTATGGGGGCTTGAGGCAGTTCTGGAATGTGAATGTGATATAAACATTCTTCAAGATACATGCTCCTTCATATGCCTCCTTAAGTTATTATTACTCACTGAGCCTTGCTCACTCCGTATTGATATATGTTTTGTAGGTGGTCAGCTTGGAGGCCAGCCCGTGGTCAGCTTCAGGAACCTTTGGTGGACCTATTTTGTTATGCCTTCAACATTGGAGCCGTTTTGTGTTTTTGAGAAGTTCATTTTTCTTTTTCTTTTTTCTTTTTTTTGGTTAAGTGTAGACACCCTATTTTTGACCGACCTTAAGACTCAGACGTCATCGATTGAGCGCTCGGTGATTGCGCATATTGTGCTCGTTCTGAGGTTACGGAGTCTCGGCTGAGAGCCTTGCCTCCAGACTTCGGGACTCTTTTGTGCTTTGCCTCGGTTTGCAAACCAGGTTCTGTTTTCTCTTCCCAAAGGGAGGGAGAGGTCTCGTAGACCATCTCTCAGTGGCCGTAGGCTACGTTTCGTGGTCGTAGGCCGCTTTTCCTGTTTGGAGACTAGTTTTCGGTTTTCGGAGCTGTCGGCCGTGCACCTCGGTTCGGGACCGCTTAACTTTCTCTGTTTGCTCCGGTTTTTGGCACACTCCTTGTTTCCTCTCTCTAGAGGGACACTGTGGCCCGGGAGACCACCTTCGTGGTCGCACGCCACCTTCAATGCTTAACAGTCAGTTTTTGGGGCACCAGGCTGCGCGTTTAGGCCTCCGAACCCTCGTTTTGCATCCGTCTTGGTTCATTTTTGGTATGGACCCTATTTTCATTGTTTGGAAGGTGGTACAAGGGTAGGAGACCACCTTTTCTCTTGGAGGCCACCTCTTCTCCCGCCGGCCGGTTTTCTTGTTAGGAAGCTGGTCTCCTTGGCTTTTGCCACATTTTCTGGTCTCCCATACCACCACTGAGTTGCTTTCACCTGGGAGACCACCAATCAGGGCTACCGACCAGCTTTTGATGATTGACCCTTTTGAACCTGGTCGGCCGACCAGGGCAAGGGGTCGGCCGACCACTTGGATTGGTTGGCCAGCTACCTGTAGCTTTGTCTCACTGAGTTGCTTCCAGCTGTGCCAGCTGGGAGGCATTTGTTGCATCCTCCATACATGTGTATGGAGGATGTTTATTCTTGGTTTTTAGCTTCCAAGAGAAGCTTTGGCCTCTCTTCTCTATAAAGGAAGGGCCTCCCTTCCTTTGCAAGGGTTGAGAAGTTACTGGAGCATACATACACATATCTCTTTCTATATCCCTCTCTTTTAGGTTCAATAGAGCCTTGTTCTTGGCCCTTCACACACCATCTCACAACCACACACTTCCACCATTGCTTGGAGGTCCTTGGAGCTTGTTTTCAGAGCTTGAGGAGCTGGTTTCTTAGTCCAGAGCTTGCTGTCTTGCTGTGCTACAAGGGTAACACACTAGTTCCCTCTTTTGGTCCTTATTTTGTTTCATATCTTAGCTCTATTTGCAAGCATATTTGGGCTTTGTCATAAACTGAAAAAAGTCTTATTTTGAGCTCCTCTTGAAGTTTGTTTAAGGTCATTTTTCTGTTGGCGGTCATCTACCCCCTTGCATGCTTGTTTTCATCTTGTTTTGAGCCATGCATTAAGGCCTTTCTATTGTGCTTTGTTTGGCCTTTTAGCCACTGAAATCCAGTGGATTTTCAGTGGCTACCATGCTGTTTTGAGCCCCAAAATCAGAGAGGGGTTGTGATACCCCTGTTCGGTATTATGTTAATTGGTCCCTAATACGTATGTGATTATATGTCTTGATATGATTTTGTGTGCCATTATA
Source organism: Camellia japonica (assembly GCA_030407325.1). Classification (NCBI taxonomy): domain Eukaryota; kingdom Viridiplantae; phylum Streptophyta; class Magnoliopsida; order Ericales; family Theaceae; genus Camellia; species Camellia japonica. The sequence goes on along the minus strand of JAPPVO010000016.1, from coordinate 100,316,369 downwards.
TGGATATATGTGATTTTGGAACTCTATCTGTTCACCGTAGGAATATCTGTTTGAATAATCTGCTTTGGAAATTAAATTGAGGGCCTTAACGGCCACAGAACCCGAAATTGTTTACGCCATTGTGATTGGCATAATTTTTAGAGCCTACGGTGAAATTTAATTGAAAATGGATTTTGGTCAATTTAAACTGATTAAATTGATGAATTAAGTGCCCTATTATTTTATGTTAGAATAATGTGTTAGTGGGGCATGATGTATGGAGGCACTACACTCTCCTTAACTCATTTTGAGCTCAAAAATCTGAGGATACAATTGTGAGAGAGTGAGGGCTGGCCTTAGTGAGAGAAAGGGAGAGAAATTGTGCATTTTGGCTTAAAGCTTGGGAATTTTTGGGATTTAGTTCAAGAATTGACTAGAGCTTAGAAGATCAAAGCTTCTAGGTGAGTAATTCTTGGATTATAGTTCGTAATTTTGCATATTCAAGCTAATTTGATGATCAAGAGTAAGATTGAAATGAAATTGTGTTGGAATTGTTGAGTTGAAGCTTAATATGTGCATGCATGTAAGAAATTACTTTGAAATTGCATGTTTGAGCACAAATGTGTGTAATCCATGTGAAATGTTAAAGGAAACTCATGTTTTGTTCACCATTTGAGTTATCCAAGTTGAGAATGTGGCTAATTCATCACATGCATGTACAATTTGAGAAGATATGAGCTTGAATGCATGAATTTGTTATGTTGGTGTTGAGTTTGACATATTTTGGGCCATGCATGTAGATAAATCAAGAAATTGAGCTTCATAATGTTATAATCTTGCATTGGTGCCATGTTGGTATGATTATATTTGAGATTTGAGTCATTGCATGCAAGTAATGTAGCTGGAAAATCGAATTGGAGCTCAAGAACATAATCTGGGAAACCCAGAATTTTGATGTACGCTCGAGCGGGGTAATGTACGCTCGAGCGGGGATTTCGAGCTCCCAGTATTTTGTTCTTGCAGGCATGGTGTCCGCTCGAGCGGGGAATTTCACGCTCGAGCGGGGATCATGGAGTATGAACTTCCGCTCGAGCGTCCTATCTCGCGCTCGAGCGTAAAAATGATGCATCCAGTACTTTTTGCAAACACAGAGTCGGCTCGAGTGGGTAAGTTCACGCTCGAGCGGGGAGCTATGTTAAGAGGCCTTCCGCTCGAGCGCCATTTTGGACGATCGAGCGTAAATTTCACCTATCCAGTACTTTTGCAGGCCTTAAGGGTCCGCTCGAGCGGGGACCCTATTTTCTGAAATTCTATTTTTGCATTCTGAGTTCTGTTTTCCGTTCTCTTTCACTTGTAAGCACTCTTAGGCATATGTTAAGCATTGTAAATGAGTTAATGAGATAAGAATAAAGCCTAAAGAGGAATATGTGAATTAAAGAACGGATTGAACGGTTAGTGACCCTTTTGTGTTCATGAAATGTGTAGGGTCAAGCTCCAGGGCAAATCCACAAGCCGACCACTGTGAGTAATATCGATATTTGAATGCTTATGAATGTCCAATTGTTTATTCCTTATAAGCTTTATGAGTTGCTAATTGGGATTGTGGACAAAAGTTCGACATGAATGAACGAATGGACCAAAGGTCGTTTTGATAAAAAAAAATACATGGACCAAAGGTTGTTTGACATAGATGTATGGGCCAAAGGCCGTTTTGACACAAATGTATGGGCCGAAGGCCGTTTTGATACGGATGTATGGGCCGAAGGCCGTTTTGACACAAATGTATGGGCCGAAAGCTGTTCTGATACGGATGTATGGGCCGAAGGCCATTTTGACATAAATAAATGGGCCGAAGGCCGTTTCGCCATAAATGTATGGGCCGAAGGCCGTTTTGACATGAATGGGAATCTGAATGGGCCAAAGGCCAGTATGTTTGGAACTAGTGTCACTTGATCTAAACTTTGTATAAACGTACATACATTAAGTAGGAATATGAATTGGGCCCAAGGCCGTTTGGAGTATGTTGTTCTACATATTGTTTATATGACTTCTGTGTTTGATATTATTCACTGGGCTATCGCTCACGCTCATTCATGTGTTTGTAGGTGAGTCGAGGGAAGTCCAAACCCAGCCCCAGTGAAGTCTGCCAAGAACAACATGAGTTTTGAGAAAGTCAGCCTTGTGTCTCACGCACGAGACCTATCCTTGCCATTTTGTTATGTAATTATATTTTGTCTTGCTGGCAAGGACTTTATGTATATTTGTAAATAGTTTTCATGGGTTGACTTAGCTGGATGATCCTGTCTTAAAGAATTTATGGTACTGTACTTTTGACATGGGTTATTAACGTATATGGGTATGGTTTGTTTTGAAGTGCATATAAGCACGGCTCTATGGACAAAGTTTTTGATTATTGCTTCCGTTTGGCCCCTTTACTCTGTTGAGTTATGTCTATTCTATTTTGAGGCTGTAGGTAATCTCAGGATTACTGGCCGGTTACGTCCTTAACCCATAGGGGTGGGTTCGGGTCGTGACAGGGGTGACCCTCTCACCCCTTGTCATGTTTACTAGCATTGTTGGCCTAACAAAGAGGCCTATATTTACACACTTCTTGATCATGTTTCAGGCCATTTTTGGTGGGTTTTAGGACCTGCATGACCTCTTTCCAGAGTGGTTTTACCATATTAAGTGTCCCTCTTGTATGTGTAGAGTAACTCTCTTCATGACCTTTCAAAGGAGCCTTTACTTGCATACTTCCTAGCCTCATTCCAGGCCCTTTTCAGTGAGTTTTAGGGCCTTCATAACCTCTTTCCAGAGGTGTTTTTGCCATTTTGGATGTCCATCTTGCATGTGTAGAGTAATCCCTCTTCATAGCATATCAAAGGGGCCTATCATTCTTGCATGCATAGACCATGTTTCAGTGAGTTTTTGGGCTTTATTTGGCATGTCATACCTCTGACTTTTTCTGGTTTAGTGACCTCTTGAATGCTCCATATACTTGTAGTGTAAACCCTCTTCACTAGCTTGTATTGCATGCTATTTTGGTCTATGAATCTAGCACTTTTTGGCCATGCCTTAAACTGATTTTGTGCATGTTTTGGACTGCCTTAGCTCTATTTTTATGCCTCATGGTCGAATGATGCTTGCTGTGCATGGTTGTAGTTCAATACTCTTGCCTAACTTTGTGTTTTGGGGCCTATTGCATGCTTATGTTGAGGTGTTTCCATGTTTTAGGACCATTGTGCATCATATTTCAGAGCTTAAATGTATGCCATATTCCCATGTTTTCCACTCTTTAAATGCGTTTGAGAGTCGTGCTAGTTTGCCTCGTTTTTGGACCATTGCATGAGCTTCATTTCTATGCATGTTCAGCCATCTTTTTAGGCCATTTTCCCACTATCTTGGACCTGCCTAGGGTCTTTTTGGGGCTAGTTTTTCCATTTGTACATTGCTTTGTGTACCTCTAGTGAAACACACTTCACTAGTTTCGGTATTCGGGCCATCTAGCATGCATTGTGTGACATATTTGCATGATTCGGGACCATTGTGTATCATGTTCTAGAGCTGGAAAATGTGTGTTTGTATGCCATGTTTCATCCTTTGCCATGCTTTGGTAGAGTGGCATTTGATGCCTTAGGTTCGGTCCCTTGCATCGGACATGTTTGCATGAGTGTTCCTACCTTTCATTCTATCATGTTTGGCCACTGATTTGGGTGTGGCTGAGGCTCACCCATCTTGGTTTAAGTCCATCTTGCATTAATGCCATTCTAGTCATAGCATTGCGCATGCCATGTAGTTCGTTGCATCGAGTATGCCATTTGATATTCGCATTGTGTATGCTAATCATATGTTGTCATATAGGTGCATAAGGTGTCTTGCATCGAGTATGCCATGTAGTTCATAGCATTGTGTATGCTAGTCGCATGTTTGCATGTCATTCTCTGCATGTTTACATCATTTAGTCGCATTGCATTTAGGTTGCATAGTCCGAGTCGCATCGTGCATGCCATGTATATTGCATTGTGTTTGGAATATGGTTTAGTCCAAACACGGGAAACGAGGGACGTTTCGTACTCCAAGTGACGAAACGTGCCTTGATTCTCGGTCGCCGACACTCCGGATTATCCATGATGGAGTTTAGGCCTTGTTGTGTTTATGTGTGCATCCATTTCATATTGAGTCGTGCAATTCGACTCCTCGGCCATCATGCATCGGGATGCATGATTGGTGGCATGAAGATCGAGGACTACACTCCCTAGAGCTCATGCAATGACGGGGAGAGTGATCGTGCACACATGTGTTGAAAATTCTTTGCCATGCCCCTTTCTTGCTCTTTGCTGCAACACACCAGAAACCAGCAGCCTTCTAGAGCTTTGTATGATATTCCGGGATCAATTGCAAACAGAGGCAAATCGGGGCATCGCGAGGAATTTCCCGACAAGGCGACTCAAGCATGCATGCATCTTTCATCATTCGGAACAGAGCTGAGGCGGTCCATAGATCTGCATACTAGTTTATTTCGTTTCTTAGTTAATTTGTTAATTAATTAGGGTTTTGTAATATTTAATTAGCTAGAGTAGTTAATTATTTATTCGGTCTGTATTATTTATTCGGACCCTCCGAGGAGGGCAATTTTGTAATAAGTGTGCATGTGTGTGATGCATGTCTTCCAACCCCATGTCTTTCTCCCTTTTATTTACCAGCTTATGATGGTTAGTTTAGGGCACGTTTCAATTAGTATACTTATGCTCGCATGTTTGCATTCATTCTGTCTTGCATGCACCGGGCTCGGCGCAACATACTAACTGCATTGTATTTCAATTCCGAGTTGAATACATGTTATCTGTTGCATTTCACCCGCCATCTTAGAATAGCCGAGCCTATCTTAGTTGCATTCCTGTATATGTTGCATTAGGCACTTCAGCATAGTTAGGATCATGTATTTGATTACTAACTAGCTTCTGTTTTGGCTCGGAGTACTCGGTAAGTTCTTATACTTTAGCATCCTTGCATGCATGTGAGTGACTGCCATGATAGCATGCTTACCATGAGGCTATTTGCTTATGTGATATAACTGCTTGAATGCTTGTGGGTGAAGGTTGGATTATCTGAATTGGAACAATTCATTGATTGCGAGTTTTAAGCCCACTAGATAGTGGCAAATCACCATGTTTTCTAAGCCCACTTGAGGGTGGCAAAATCCGCATTTTAGCCTACTTGCGAGTAGCAAACTGCTTTAAAAAACAAACATGAAATGTTTTGTTCCAACTTAGGCGATCCAGTCAATACTTGTATGCTGCACGCATCACATAGTAATTCTAGGCTAATAACCGGGATAAGAGCACATAATGTTTTCAAAACTCGATATCATGGTTAGTGGAGGCCGATCTTTGATCGGACGAGCGGGGGTGCTCACGAAGTGACCTTCCCCAATCGTACCCAAGTTCCCGAGCCAAGGCAACGTTGGTGATGACGGACACGTGGCCTTAGGCAACGAGTCAGGGTTTCCTAAATTCCCCCCCAAAATAAAATATTTAGGTGGCAACTCTGTATCTGGCAAAGCAGTCCATGTTTGGCACTTCTTTCAAAAATCTGTTTTCAAAAACGATTTGCCGGATTTGGACTCTTTGATGATTCATCGGTCTTGCATTGCACTCTGCGAGATTAGATACAGGATCGTGACATTGAGTTCGAACTGTAGTGAGCCCAATGAACAAAACGGGATTTCTCCCAGGACGTTTGGGGACGTCTACATTAAGCTTTTGGTGGCTTTTGGGTAAACACTTTGATAATATAGTAATTTTGGATGGTTAACTTTTTGTACATATTTATATGATCTGGACTATCTATATGGACATTCTAAGTATGACATGATGTTTTAAGAATCCTGGCATATAAGCACCGCTCAGTGGACGATCTAATTTTTATTTGCTTCCATTTTAGGCCTCATTATTGAATAAAATATTTTGAATTTTTGTTTCGAGGCCTAAGTACAGACCGGTCATGACCTAAACTTTTAGGGGCAGATTTGGGTCGTGACAAATACAATTTATTGAACACGCATAGATCTCATAAAAATCAGCAAAATTGCCATAAAACATGTCCAAGTAATCAAATAAGAAGGGTTTCATTGAATGAACTTGACAGGAATACTAAGACGAATATCTGATTCTTATGGTAAAAGATCTGTCTAAAGAGCCAAAAACGGCTAATGAAGTCAAATAGTTTGAAAAAGCGCATAAGAACATAGAGTTATGTGTTTCATACTTGTGCAGCATTATTGAAGGCAGGAAGGGGGTCACCATTGTTGTGTGTAGTAATGATTATGCCTTCTAATGTCATTTCATCCAATTTTGTTCCCACTATTTGCTTGTTTAAGTTCTCTACATTTGTTCCCTATTATCACGGATCATATGTGGTTCCAAAGCATTCTACCATATATTCATAAAAGAATAAATATACTTCAAGATTAAACAAAAAACACTCTTAAGTTGCCAAAAAAGCTTAAATGTTTTAGAAATATAAGGAAAGTACTTATTGATTACTGTGAGGCTTTATACATCAAATATATGAGGTTAGCCAATGAAGTTCTGCTTGGTTTATATAGCATAAGAAGCTAAGCTAAAATCCTATTTGGAAAGAATGAAAACCAGTTCGCAACCACAACTTAACTGGTTTTAAAAATTTTAAGAGTTTGGTAAACGCATTTTTTTTTTTTTTGATCAGCAAAGAAAATCTTTATTGATGATGAAACCATACATTACATATGGGAATACATCAATAAGGATGAGAAAGAAAATGGGAGAAAAAGGAAAACCAAGCATAGTGTTGGTGAGAAACCAACACTAGCTGTTGGACCCACCTTTGTTTGATAAAGATGTTTAAATTCAAACCAAGGATGGTTGATTTAAAAATAAATAAATAAAATATAAAATTAGACAATTTATTAGAAGCGGGTCGGACCTGATTCCTTTTAGTGTTGCCTAAATAGCCCATACAATAGGTTCTGTTTAATCACATACCATATTCAGAGAATGATTGAATGGAATTGAGGTTTGTGTAGCATTGGTAGATTGGTCAAACTTCAGCAAAGAAAATGCCATGAGAGTGCAATTGCACTCAAAACCGGTTTGGTTAGGGAAGCTATGCTAAAAAATACCCAGAAAAGAAGAATTAGTCCTAGGTTTGAACTCGATCCAAGTTCAATCATGCCTAACTTGATCAACCAAATATGCCATCCAACTCTATTTAGTTTATCCCTTCTTAATGCAAATACAAATACCTTGTGATAGTAAACATACAAAAACAGACAAATACATTTTGCCCAGAGCCTGAAGCCAGCAAGCCAATGAGTGGAAAGATGGCTTCACTGAACCTAGTGAGGATCGTATTCTTACTCATTGTGCATGTTTTTGAAGACTACTTGGCACATTATTCCAGTCACTCACATTAATCAAGCAGGGTACCTTTGCTCACAAATACACCAAGTTGATTTTCTTGAATTTTTTTAGGGCCTTTGGCACTATATTGGCATGGTGTTGTGTTATGGAACAAATTGAAGTCTAACCCAGTGACTCTAAAAGCAAGCAGAATCGAACCTCATCCCCAATACGCTTAGAAATCTGAATCAAAATACAGCCCATAAAATACCATATAGCTAATTTAAGCACATATAGCTTAGCTTGTTTACACTTCTTGTAGTGAAAGCAAGCAAAACCGAACCTCATTCATAATTTTAGGGGTGTACACTATAACTTCACCATTCTTAACTTTCACCACAAAAATCAATCATAACTTCCTTCACAAAAACTCGTAACTTATTTTACACACATTGTAGCATTTTACTTTTATTTATTTATTTATATATATTTTTTTGCAATTTCAAGTTTAATGTACATATAAAAATAAGTATAGACGTCGATAATATAAAAAATGAACCTTACATGCAATTTTATCTGCTACAGGTGCATTTGGATGAAAAACACCCAATGAGCAAACAAATTCTCCAAACTCAATAATCCCATTGCGTTTCACATCAAACAAATCTAATATTTGCATAAACAAAATCGAATCAACATTGCATTTTATATATCTTTAACATATAAGAATTACAAGCATCAAGATCTGCTTGAAATTTTTATCAAGTGAAATATGAATATGGATTAGATAGCTATGGATTTGATATACTTATATATATATAGAGAGAGGGCATCGACGGAGGAAGTAGTGGTGGCGGTGGTGGTTGCAGCAATCACAATTGTGATGGCAGAGAAAGAGGAGGTGCTTCGGTTGTCAGTGACCGCGAGGAAGAGCGGCAGTAAGAGAGGAATGGGAGAGAAGCAGAGGAGATCAAGAGGGAGAGGGAGAGGGAGAGACGCTGAAAATAAAGACAGAGGCGCTAGAAATAATGTGAGAGGGAGAGGTTGCCAATTAATTTTGTAGATCCCTTCAAAATTTGAAATATGAAATATATCATCTTTGGCGACTACAATATGTTTTGGTCATTGAAAATAATTTTTTGGCAATTAAATTTTTGGTCGCCAAAGATAAAAAATAATTTTTTCATTTTCATTCGGTGATTAAATAATTTTAGTAGCCAAAACTAACTTTACAGCGACTAAAATATGTTTTGGTCACTGAAAATGAATTTTGGCAACCAAACTTTTGGTCATCAAAGATAAAAAGTAATTTTCTTTTTTTTTTTTTTTTCATTCGGCGACTAAATAATTTTAGTAGTCAAAACTAACTTTACACTGACTAAATTTTTTTTTTGTCGCTAAAAATAAATTTTTGGCGACCAATTTTTGGTCGCTAAAAATAAAAAGTAATTTTTTGTTTTTCATTCGGCGACTAAATAATTTTAGTAGCCAAAATTAACTCTGCAACGACTAAAAAAAAATTGTCACCAATTGTGGCATATTTAGCGACCAAAAATGTTTTTAGTCGCCAATAATCAATATACCTTGACTAAAAAAAATTAGTAGCTAAATCTTCTACTTTTGTCGACTAATATAAATTTTAGTCGCCAATTCCACAACTTTTGGTGACTAATTTTTTTGTAGTTGCCAAATTTGGTCACCAAAAATGTAATTTCCTGTAGTGAGAGTTCCAAATCCACAGAAGCGAACACCACCATTGAGATAAATCATCAAGCTGAAGAAGATTTTGAAGGATTCCATCGATTTTTTTGAGATTATAGACGGTTGTGCTCACCTTAGTAGACGATGGTGGTGGTGGTGGAGCTTCAAAATCAAGACACACACACACACAGAGAGAGAGAGAGGAGAGAGAGAGAGAGAGATTGATTTCTCAAATTCAAAATAGGATTCAAAATAGGGGTTTGAAGAGAGACAAAGAGAGGGTTTCAAAATAAGGGTTTCGAGGCATTTTCCAAAACGACTTCTATTCATAAAACGGGGCCGTTTTAATTAATAAAAAATGCGACAGTTAGAAAACACTGTTAAATATTAAGAAAAATGGTGTTTAAAAAAATGTCGCTAAATTCCAGATTTCCTGTAGTGGCGCAACATAGGTGGTAGTGTCAGCAATGAAAAAGATGAAGAGGAGAGAGAGAGGGGTTTGTTTAGGGTTTGGCTTGGGAAACAATTAGTAAAGTATTTTGGTATTTTGGTCATTTCACTTAAACATGTCCTTATTAGTAAAGTATTTTGGATTATGGATTTTTCACCAAATAAAATTCAAATCTGGATTTATGGACTGAGTGCCCTTTATTATTTTTGTTATAATTTTCCTAATTTTTATGGTTTAAATTTTTATTTCAATCTATCACAATACAATGAAGTATAACCAATTAATAATTACAACATAAAAAGACCCAAACAAATTCAAGTCCAAACGTGACATAAAATTTTGGTTTGTCATTTTTTATTAGAATGTATCACAATATAAGAATGAATCAACAACTACAATATAAATGATAATTACATAAATTAAAAAAAAAAAATTAAATGGAAGAGAGACCTTAAACAAAATATAAATGAAACAAGATACACCAGTTAAACTCTTAAACTTTTATTGGAGTGCAAGAATTTTAGCCAAAACATTACCGTTCACAATTTTTGTATGTGACAATTTAGTTGTGAAAAACTTCTGAATATTATATATTTCTTTTAATTATACACTAACAATTTGTTCCAAATACAACCTTTTGTTTTTTGATATTATACTGGCTCTATGTTTTGTTATTTGTGTAATTTTTATCCCTACACTTTTAATTTATTCTATTTTGATTTTTAATTTTAAATTTTGTATCAATCTGATTCAATTGATAATGTCATTAGAGTTTTTGACAAATAAAAATGACTGAGTTAGTTAAGGCTTACTCATTGAATTAAGCAATTTCACAATTTTGCCCCTAAAAACATGATACATGTTGTTCATAAGTGTATTTTTATTAAAAAAAATGTTAATTGTTATAATAAATTGAACTAAATTGTGACAAAATTAAAAATTAAAAATTAAAATTGAATCATTAAAATTATAAAAACAAAAATAATATAAAAAATAAAAATATAAGAACAACTACTATAATTTGCCCTAATATTTTTAAACACTGGTAGGTAGCGGTATGTTTCAAACGATGAATTGTTGTACCAAAGACCCAAAACGTTTAAAAAAAAAAAAAAATAAAAATAAAAAAATAAAAAGAGTCAAATATTATGTCAGTAGGGAGAGAGAGAGGGGTTAATTCTGCATATTTTTTTTGAATGAATGTGTCAATTAAGTTAGCATCAATGATTCCAAATTTTATTTTAGCAAACTATCAATAGGTCTTAATAGTTGAACTTAATTTTCATCAAGTTCTATTAAAAATAAATCTTGATAAAATTATCGCTAAAAACAAATTTTTTATGACAAATTTTTATATGTCGCTAAAAATTAATAATTAGTGACTTTTTTTGTCATGATTTTTATAAATTATCGCTAAAATTTACAATTAGTGACTTTTTTGATAATAAATTTTTTTCATATGACCTATTAAATAATAAATTCACTTATTAACAATTACGCATAAGAACCCCAAATTATTTTGATGCTTTAGTTAATATACTGACCCATGCTTATCTTCTTATCAAGAATGGTGTTTGTTGATGACGCATGAAATGAAATGCAGTGTCAATGGAGAGAGAAGAGAATCCAGTGATGAGACACTGACAAACAGAAGCATGTTTTCTTTCTCTCTAAGATCTCTGACTCCACTACATAATAATATAGATAATTTATATATTTTACTATAAATATATGTGTGCGGGAGTTAGCGCTTTTTGAATTTTGATTGTTTCCTCTTGCAATTTCTCAGCAAGTGTGGTTCCCTGTACCTGTTTATTTTATTCTTCCCCATTAATTATTATTAAATAATTAGAAAATTATTATGGTAGCAAACCTAGGTCAATCAATGGTGCTTCTCCCTGAAGGCTTTGAATTCTCAAGGCCCATCCTTTTTGGTTTTTTTCTACTTTTCCTTATTTAAATGTCATCTTGCCGTCGTACTTTGACACAAAACCCTACCCAACTTTTGTAAATTAGGGTCAATAACAATTATTTTGGGTTTTATTAAATGAGTGTCTTACAAAGTAAGGATATTTACTAATAGATATCATCTCACAAATAAATATTTTAATTAGTCTAAAGTTTTTTTATTGGTCTGTTAAGTTCTATTAGTAGAGAATTTATTTTCGTGTATTTCTATTTTTGATTTTGATAATGTTTTGATAGACAGATATACCCTTTTATTAATGTGACAAGTATGATGTGACATTCCAATGTGGCAGGTATTAATATCACACTCCAACGATGTGACACCCTAAAAAAATTAAAAATTTCTTAGTGTACTTTTTCTAAATGTGATAACATAATGGATATAATGTGACACTCCAAAACTTTTACGTTAAAAAAATAATTCCTTCTTAGTGTCCTTTTTCAAATATGTCCGTGGTAGGTATGATGTGACATTTTAAAAAAAATAAAAACTCCTTAATATACTTTTCTCAAATGTAACAACGTAACATGTATGATGTGATATTTCAAAAAATAAAAATAAAAACTCTTTAGTATATTTTTCTCAAACGTGATAACGTGACAGATATGATGTGGCATATCAAAAAAATAAAAATTCCTTAATGTACTTTTTTCAAACGTGACAATGTAACATGTATGATGTGACACTTCAAAAAAATAAAAACTCTTTAGTATACTTTTCTCAAATATGACAACGTGACAGGATGATGTGACACTTCAAAAAAAATAAAAACTGTTTAGTATATTCTTTTTAAATATGAGAACGTGATAGGTATGCTGTGACACTTAAAAAAAATAAAAATTCCTTGGTGTACTTTTCTCAAACGTGATAACGTAGCAAGTATGATGTGACGCTCTGAAAAAATTAAAAACTCTTTAGTGCACTTTTTTTCAAACGTGACAACGTGACAGGTATGATATGATACTTCAAAAAAAAACTCCTTAGTGTACTTTTCTCAAACGTGACATGTGACACTCTAACGTGGCGGATATGATGTGATACTCTAAAAAAATTTAAAACTTTTTAGTATACTTTTTTTTTTTTCCAAATGTGACACTCTAACGTGACGAACATGATGTGATACTAAAAAACTCTTTAGTGTACTTTTTTTTAAATGTGACACTTCAATATGGCAGACAAATGAGTCATTACACATCCAAAAGGACTAAATGGGTCACCAAAAAAAAATTTAAAAACAATAAAAAAATATGAGACTATATAGATTACAAGTTCAAAATACGAGACTTATTGGTCAATCTCTCTAAAAAGTATTAGTTAATAAAATTTAAATTAATCAAATAATTATTATGATGCTTTTAAAATATTGTTGATTTATTTATTTTTTTTTAAATTTAAATATGAACTTGAGATAATTTAAAGGGTCTGTGGAGCTATCATGAATCATGTTTTGATAATTGGAACCATTTATTTTGTAGAGTCCTCGATGTATATCATTTATAAAAATTAAAAAAAAAATTACACTAATCCGATAATTGTAATATTTTCATTTTATCGTACTTGTTTTCAAAAAAATAAATGGTCTACTTTCAAAACAAATTTGGCATTCATTTTTTCGACGACAGCCACAATAAAATTAGCTAATTTTTAAACTTGAAAAAAGTCAATATTTTTTTTACACTAAAAGCCTTACAAAATAAATTGTTTGAATGATCAAAATGGGACCCAGATAAGTGTTCAGCTCCACCAGCTCCACCAGGTGTAGCTACTCCAGCTACTACAACTACACCTGCTACATCTCTAGCTCCAGCTACATCTGCTACAGCAGCTCCAATTACATTTGTTACACTTTCAGCTACAGCAACTGCTACACCTCCAGCTACAATAGCTACAGCAGTTGGTATAAGTCATGGTCCAATAGCTGCCAGTAAATCTGAGATCTTGAGCTTCTCTTCAGGTGCATATATGAGACCTATTAAGACTGTTTTGTATAGCAGTTGTAGGTTAGCTATTGGTATGAATGTTGAGGGAATAGTACAAGCCTGTAGTCTGATTATATGAGATTATTTGCTTGTACCAAATTCATAACAGATTCTGTAACAAACTTAGTTAGAGTGAACAATACATCTGTGTATATAAGTGAACTAGTCAAGTGTTGTAAGCGTGTAATTGAAATGAAAAATATCTTTTGAAGCTCTCTCTCTCTCTCCTCTCTCTCTCTCTCTCTACTTTCTTCATGGTATCAGAGTTTTCTCAAGCTCTCACAAGCAACAATGAGGATCCAACCTAATAAGTCTTCTATGGCAGATCAATCAGGAACAGTTTCATCTGAGAAGACTTCATTACCTTCCAATGTGCTTCTGCTTGTCTTCAATCTTAATTCTCTGATAACAGTTAAACTTGAATTAACGAATTATTCCATTTGGAAGAGTCAAATTCAGAATTTCTTTGAAGCTACTGAAATTTTCGATTTTCTTGATGGATTTACTATTTGTTCTCCTGCTACAGTCCTGGATTCCATCAATCAAGCTGTTGCTAATTCTGAGTTTTTGAAATGGAAACTTGTTTATTCTTGTCTACTTAGTTGTCTCATAGCCACTTTTACACCTTTAATCTATTCTTCAGTTCTTTATCTGAAACGTAGCACAAAGCTTTGGTTCGCTCTTGAGAAGCGGTTCACTTCACTGTCTCGATCACATATACACCAGCTCAAGAACAAATTGAGTACAGTCTCCAAGAAAACTAAATCTATGGAAGTTTATCTTCAAGAAATCAGAGATCTTGTTGATCAATTAGCTCTGGCTTCTTCTCCTATCTGTGATGAAGATCTAATTCTTTTAGTTCTCAATGGACTTCCTGAGGAGTACAATGCTTTCAAAACTGCTATTCATGCTAAATCTGAAGTGCTTACTATGGATAATTTATGTGCTTTACTCTGTTCTGAGGCTATATATGTTGAACAATGTTATAAATCTGGTAGTTCTTTTGATCTTACTATAGCTTTTGCTGCTACGAATGGATCTGACATTTCACCTCATTCCTCTGGTGGTTTTGGTTTTAATCAGAGTTCCTCTGGCCTTGCTTTTACTAAGCACTTCTCATTTCAGAATAGATGAGGTCGATCTTCACAGTATCAGTATCATGAAGGCAGATACAACAATAATCGAGGTCGAAGAAATGGTAGGCCTTAAAGCTATGGTTTGGTCTATCAAATTTGTGGTAAAGGAAATCACTCAGCTCTTGAGTGTAGACATTGTATGAATTTATCTTTTCAGCCTGTGTTTCCTTCCTATACTGTGGGTCCTTCTGCTGGTACTTCTAATCCCAAGGCTTATTCTGCTCCAATCTATCCTCCATTACCTGTGAATTTAGTTTCATCTCCTCCTCCATGGTATGTGGACTCCGTAGCCACATCTCATCTTCCCAATGACTTGAGTAATCTTCACCTTTATCTACCTTATCAAGGCCCTAATTAGGTCATGATGGCGATGGTAATACTCTTTCTATTCAGAACTCAGGAACTAGTATTTTGTCTACTCCTTCTTTTCCCTTCAAACTTAATAAGCTGCTTCATGTTCCTCAAATATCTTCCAACTTTTTATCTGTTCATCAATTGACTTCTGATAATAATTGTTCTATTACTTTTGATGATAAGTCATTTGTTGTTCAGGACAATCTGAGCAACAAGGTGCTATGTAGAGGTGAATACCACAATGGTCTTTACCATTTTCCTTCTTCATTCTCTGTTGCTCCTAAAGCCTTTTCTAGTACTAATTCTTTTGTTACTACTTGGCACAAAAGACTAGGGCATCCATCTTTTGATGTTTTTCATACTATGGAAAATAAATGTGGCTTTCAGTTTTCTCATAAAGACTGTTCTTCTCTTTGTAATTGTTGTTGTGTATCCAAAAGCCACAGACTTCCTTTTTTGTTGTCTACTAATAAAACTACATCTCCTCTTGCTTTAATTCATTCAGATGTTTGGGGGCCATTTGTTCAATCTGATTCTTCTAAGTATTATGTTGTTTTTATGGATGATTTTAGCAATTTTACTTGGATTTACCCTCTCTCTTACAAAAGTGAAGTGTACTCTAAGTTTTTGGATTTCAAAACTTATGCTGAAAAACAATTCTCTGCCTCTCTTAAGATCTTAAGGACTGATGGTGGAGGTGAATATACTTCAAGACAATTTCACTCTCTTCTTCAATATACTAGTATTGTTCATCAACTGAGTTGTCCTCATACACCATTTCAAAATGGTGTGGCTGAAAGGAAACATCGCCATCTTATTGAGACTGCCATTACCTTGCTTGGTCAGTCTTCTGTTTCTTTGAAGTTCTGGTTTGAAGCTCTAGCTACAGTTACCTATTTGATAAATCGAATGGCCAATCCTAAGCTGGGCTATCTTAATCCTTTTGAAGTTTTATACAAGACTGCTCCAAACTATGCATTTCTCAAGGTATTTGGGTGTAAACGTTATCTATGGTTACGTCCCTATACCTCTCATAAGTTGGAGCCTAGATCAAAGGCTTGTGTGCTTATTGGCTATCATCCTAGTTACAAGGGTTACAAGTGTTTGGATCCCTTCTCTGGCACTGTTTATATCTCCAGACATGTCATTTTTGATGGGCTCTCTTTTCCTTTTACTTCCTCATCTTCATCTATTCCTCCTCTCCTTTCTTCTAAGGATGCTATTTCTTCATTTTTCTAGGGTCCTACATCTTCTGTTCCTCCTTCTCATTCTATTTTATCTCATTCTCATCCTCTTGCTAGTTCTGATTGTCTTATGTCTGAGTCATCTTCTTCTACTCTCAATGCTTCAAGTTCTGCATCTCCTAGTTTTGTCTTCCCTGGTTCAGCCTCTTCTTCTTCTACATTCTTTTCTACAGCTCCTGGTTTTCTTTCCTCTCTTATTTATTTCTTCTTCTCCACCTGGTATTCATCTTACTATTCCAATCTTATCTCCTCCTACTTCCACTAATTCCCATTCTATGGTTACTTCAGCTAAAGCTGCAGCCACTTCTTCTTAATTTGGTCTAACTGCTCCTTCTTATTCTTCTTCCTCTTCTCTTTTTACCTTTGAACCACAATCTTATAAAGAAGCTCTTCAATGTCCTCATTGGTTTAATTCTATGCTTGAGAAGTTTATTGCCTTACAAGATCAGCATACTTGGACTCTTGTGCCACCTTCTCCTACTCAAAATATTGTTGGTTGCAAATGGGTGTTTCGGATTAAAAAAGGCTAAGATGGTTCGATTGTTAGGTACAAATCTAGACTTGTTGCTAAGGGCTATCTTTAGGAAGTAGGCATTGATTTCTTAAACGCTTTTAGTCCAGCTGCTAAGTTGCCTACCATCAGAGTTTTTCTTTGTATTGCTCTCCACTATAACTGGCCTATTCAACAATTGGATGTCTCCAATGCTTTTCTTCATGGCCACCTTGAAGAAGATGTTTTCATGTCTCAGCCTCCTGGTTTTGTTCATTCTCAATTTCCTACCTATGTTTGCAAGCTTAACAAGTCTCTCTATGGTTTGAAACAAGCTCCACAAGCTTGGTTTTCACTTTCTCTAATTTCTTGCTTTCTTTCAGTTTTGTCAATAGTCATTGTGACAATTCTCTATTTGTTCAAGCCTCTTCTTCCTCATTAACCTATCTTTTGGTTTATGTGGATGCTATTCTTATTACTGGGAGTTCTGCTTCTCATCTTCAACACCTCATTTCTCAGTTACATTCAGCTTTTTCCCTTAAGGAATTAGGCAACCTCTCCTATTTCCTTGGCATTTTTGTTACTTCTACTTCTTCTGGTTATTTTTTGTCTCAATCTCAGTATACCTCTACTCTTCTCAAGCGTGCTGGCATGACTGATTGCAAGCCAGCTTCTTCTCCTCTTTCTGCTAAACCTGCTGTCTCTTCTTCTTCTGATGTTCTCTTCTCTAATCCTGCTCTTTATTGCAGTCTTGTTGGTGGTCTTCAATACTTGACTATTACTCGTCCTGATTTGGTATTTGTTGTCAACCAAGCCTGTCAATATATGCACAGTCCTACTCAAGCTCACTTTGCTATGGTTAAGCGGATTTTATGGTTTGTTAAAGGTTTCTTACAGTCTAGTTTGACCTTTTCCTCTGGTGCATTTGATCTACATGTTTTCTTTGATGCTGACTAGGCTGGTAGTCCATGTGATAGACGTTCTACCTTAGGTTTTTGCATATTTCTTGGACCTAACTCGGTGTCTTGGGCTGCTAAGAAACAACCAACTGTTGTTCGATCTTCTACTGAAGCCGAATATAGGGCTATGGCCCTTGCTAGTGCTGAAGTTGCTTGGCTTCAAATGCTTCTTAAAGATCTGCATATTAGTCCTTCTTCAGTTCTTGCTCTCTAGTGTGATAACTTGTTTGCTCTTTCTCTTGCTGTCAACCCGGTGTTTTATGCTCGGACCAAGCACATCGAAATTGATTACCACTTTGTGCATGAAAAAGTCTTGGCTAAAAAACTTCTTATTCGTCATGTGGCTTCTTCTGATCAAGTGGCTGACATTTTTACAAAATCTCTTCCTGTTTCTTGTTTTCTTTTTTTCCAGTCCAAGCTTTTAGTTGGTCTCCTACCTTTTAGCTTGAGGGAGACTGATAAGTGTTCAGCTCCAGCTACTCTAGCTACTCTAACTACACCTGCTACATCTCCAGCTCCAGCTACACCTGCTACAGCAGCTCCAGCTACATCTGCTACACCTTCAGCTACAGTAGTTGGTATAAGTCATGGTCCAATAGTTGTCAGTAAATCTGAGATCTTGAGGTTTCTCTTCAGGTGCACATAGGAGACGTACTAAGACTACTTTGTATGGTAGTTGTAGGTCAGCTATTGGTATGAATGTTAAGGGAACAGTACAAGACGATAGTTTGATTATATGAGATCATTTGCTTGTAACAAATTCATAACAGATTTTGTAACAAACTTAGTTAGAGTGAACAATGCATCTGTGTATATAAGTGAACTAGTCAAGTGTTGTAAGTGTGTAACTGAAATGAAAAATATCATTTGAAGTTTTTTTTTTCTCTCTCTCTCTCTCTCTCTCTCTCTCTTCTCTCTCTCTCTCTCTACTTTCTTCATGGTATCAGAGTTTTCTCAAGCTCTCACAAGCAACAATGAGGATCCAACCTAATAAGTCTTCTATGGCAGATCAATCAGGAACAGTTTCATCTGAGAAGACTTCATTACCTTCCAATGTGCTTCTGCTTGTCTTCAATCTTAATTCTCTGATAACAGTTAAACTTGAATTAACGAATTATTCCATTTGGAAGAGTCAAATTCAGAATTTCTTTGAAGCTACTGAAATTTTCGATTTTCTTGATGGATTTACTATTTGTTCTCCTGCTACAGTCCTGGATTCCATCAATCAAGCTGTTGCTAATTCTGAGTTTTTGAAATGGAAACTTGTTTATTCTTGTCTACTTAGTTGTCTCATAGCCACTTTTACACCTTTAATCTATTCTTCAGTTCTTTATCTGAAACGTAGCACAAAGCTTTGGTTCGCTCTTGAGAAGCGGTTCACTTCACTGTCTCGATCACATATACACCAGCTCAAGAACAAATTGAGTACAGTCTCCAAGAAAACTAAATCTATGGAAGTTTATCTTCAAGAAATCAGAGATCTTGTTGATCAATTAGCTCTGGCTTCTTCTCCTATCTGTGATGAAGATCTAATTCTTTTAGTTCTCAATGGACTTCCTGAGGAGTACAATGCTTTCAAAACTGCTATTCATGCTAAATCTGAAGTGCTTACTATGGATAATTTATGTGCTTTACTCTGTTCTGAGGCTATATATGTTGAACAATGTTATAAATCTGGTAGTTCTTTTGATCTTACTATAGCTTTTGCTGCTACGAATGGATCTGACATTTCACCTCATTCCTCTGGTGGTTTTGGTTTTAATCAGAGTTCCTCTGGCCTTGCTTTTACTAAGCACTTCTCATTTCAGAATAGATGAGGTCGATCTTCACAGTATCAGTATCATGAAGGCAGATACAACAATAATCGAGGTCGAAGAAATGGTAGGCCTTAAAGCTATGGTTTGGTCTATCAAATTTGTGGTAAAGGAAATCACTCAGCTCTTGAGTGTAGACATTGTATGAATTTATCTTTTCAGCTGTGTTTCCTTCCTATACTGTGGGTCCTTCTGCTGGTACTTCTAATCCCAAGGCTTATTCTGCTCCAATCTATCCTCCATTACCTGTGAATTTAGTTTCATCTCCTCCTCCATGGTATGTGGACTCCGTAGCCACATCTCATCTTCCCAATGACTTGAGTAATCTTCACCTTTATCTACCTTATCAAGGCCCTAATTAGGTCATGATTGGCGATGGTAATACTCTTTCTATTCAGAACTCAGGAACTAGTATTTTGTCTACTCCTTCTTTTCCCTTCAAACTTAATAAGCTGCTTCATGTTCCTCAAATATCTTCCAACTTTTTATCTGTTCATCAATTGACTTCTGATAATAATTGTTCTATTACTTTTGATGATAAGTCATTTGTTGTTCAGGACAATCTGAGCAACAAGGTGCTATGTAGAGGTGAATACCACAATGGTCTTTACCATTTTTCTTCTTCATTCTCTGTTGCTTCTAAAGCCTTTTCTAGTACTAATTCTTTTGTTACTACTTGGCACAAAAGACTAGGGCATCCATCTTTTGATGTTTTTCATACTATGGAAAATAAATGTGGCTTTCAGTTTTCTCATAAAGACTGTTATTCTCTTTGTAATTGTTGTTGTGTATCCAAAAGCCACAGACTTCCTTTTTTGTTGTCTACTAATAAAACTACATCTCCTCTTGCTTTAATTCATTCAGATGTTTGGGGGCCATTTGTTCAATCTGATTCTTCTAAGTATTATGTTGTTTTTATGGATGATTTTAGCAATTTTACTTGGATTTACCCTCTCTCTTACAAAAGTGAAGTGTACTCTAAGTTTTTGGATTTCAAAACTTATGCTGAAAAACAATTCTCTGCCTCTCTTAAGATCTTAAGGACTGATGGTGGAGGTGAATATACTTCAAGACAATTTCACTCTCTTCTTCAATATACTAGTATTGTTCATCAACTGAGTTGTCCTCATACACCATTTCAAAATGGTGTGGCTGAAAGGAAACATCGCCATCTTATTGAGACTGCCATTACCTTGCTTGGTCAGTCTTCTGTTTCTTTGAAGTTCTGGTTTGAAGCTCTAGCTACAGTTACCTATTTGATAAATCGAATGGCCAATCCTAAGCTGGGCTATCTTAATCCTTTTGAAGTTTTATACAAGACTGCTCCAAACTATGCATTTCTCAAGGTATTTGGGTGTAAACGTTATCCATGGTTATGTCCCTATACCTCTCATAAGTTGGAGCCTAGATCAAAGACTTGTGTGCTTATTGGCTATCATCCTAGTTACAAGGGTTACAAGTGTTTGGATCCCCTCTCTGGCACTGTTTATATCTCCAGACATGTCATTTTTGATGGGCTCTCTTTTCCTTTTACTTCCTCATCTTCATCTATTCCTCCTCTCCTTTCTTCTAAGGATGCTATTTCTTCATTTTTCTGGGGTCCTACATCTTCTGTTCCTCCTTCTCATTCTATTTTATCTCATTCTCATCCTCTTGCTAGTTCTGATTGTCTTATGTCTGAGTCATCTTCTTCTACTCTCAATGCTTCAAGTTCTGCATCTCCTAGTTTTGTCTTCCCTGGTTCAGCCTCTTCTTCTTCTACATTCTTTTCTACAGCTCCTGGTTTTCTTTCCTCTCTTATTTCTTCTTCTCCACCTGGTATTCATCTTACTATTCCAATCTTATCTCCTCCTACTTCCACTAATTCCCATTCTATGGTTACTTCAGCTAAAGCTGCAGCCACTTCTTCTTAATTTGGTCTAACTGCTCCTTCTTATTCTTCTTCCTCTTCTCTTTTTACCTTTGAACCACAATCTTATAAAGAAGCTCTTCAATGTCCTCATTGGTTTAATTCTATGCTTGAGAAGTTTATTGCCTTACAAGATCAGCATACTTGGACTCTTGTGCCACCTTCTCCTACTCAAAATATTGTTGGTTGCAAATGGGTGTTTCGGATTAAAAAAGGCTAAGATGGTTCGATTGTTAGGTACAAATCTAGACTTGTTGCTAAGGGCTATCTTTAGGAAGTAGGCATTGATTTCTTAAACGCTTTTAGTCCAGCTGCTAAGTTGCCTACCATCAGAGTTTTTCTTTGTATTGCTCTCCACTATAACTGGCCTATTCAACAATTGGATGTCTCCAATGCTTTTCTTCATGGCCACCTTGAAGAAGATGTTTTCATGTCTCAGCCTCCTGGTTTTGTTCATTCTCAATTTCCTACCTATGTTTGCAAGCTTAACAAGTCTCTCTATGGTTTGAAACAAGCTCCACAAGCTTGGTTTTCACTTTCTCTAATTTCTTGCTTTCTTTCAGTTTTGTCAATAGTCATTGTGACAATTCTCTATTTGTTCAAGCCTCTTCTTCCTCATTAACCTATCTTTTGGTTTATGTGGATGCTATTCTTATTACTGGGAGTTCTGCTTCTCATCTTCAACACCTCATTTCTCAGTTACATTCAGCTTTTTCCCTTAAGGAATTAGGCAACCTCTCCTATTTCCTTGGCATTTTTGTTACTTCTACTTCTTCTGGTTATTTTTTGTCTCAATCTCAGTATACCTCTACTCTTCTCAAGCGTGCTGGCATGACTGATTGCAAGCCAGCTTCTTCTCCTCTTTCTGCTAAACCTGCTGTCTCTTCTTCTGATGTTCTCTTCTCTAATCCTGCTCTTTATTGCAGTCTTGTTGGTGGTCTTCAATACTTGACTATTACTCGTCCTGATTTGGTATTTGTTGTCAACCAAGCCTGTCAATATATGCACAGTCCTACTCAAGCTCACTTTGCTATGGTTAAGTGGATTTTATGGTTTGTTAAAGGTTTCTTACAGTCTAGTTTGACCTTTTCCTCTGGTGCATTTGATCTACATGTTTTCTTTGATGCTGACTAGGCTGGTAGTCCATGTGATAGACGTTCTACCTTAGGTTTTTGCATCTTTCTTGGACCTAACTCGGTGTCTTGGGCTGCTAAGAAACAACCAACTATTGTTCGATCTTCTACTGAAGCCGAATATAGGGCTATGGCCCTTGCTAGTGCTGAAGTTGCTTGGCTTCAAATGCTTCTTAAAGATCTGCATATTAGTCCTTCTTCAGTTCTTGCTCTCTAGTGTGATAACTTGTTTGCTCTTTCTCTTGCTGTCAACCCGGTGTTTTATGCTCGGACCAAGCACATCGAAATTGATTACCACTTTGTGCATGAAAAAGTCTTGGCTAAAAAACTTCTTATTCGTCATGTGGCTTCTTCTGATCAAGTGGCTGACATTTTTACAAAATCTCTTCCTGTTTCTTGTTTTCTTTTTTTCCAGTCCAAGCTTTTAGTTGGTCTCCTACCTTTTAGCTTGAGGGAGACTGATAAGTGTTCAGCTCCAGCTACTCTAGCTACTCTAACTACACCTGCTACATCTCCAGCTCCAGCTACACCTGCTACAGCAGCTCCAGCTACATCTGCTACACCTTCAGCTACAGTAGTTGGTATAAGTCATGGTCCAATAGTTGTCAGTAAATCTGAGATCTTGAGGTTTCTCTTCAGGTGCACATAGGAGACGTACTAAGACTACTTTGTATGGTAGTTGTAGGTCAGCTATTGGTATGAATGTTAAGGGAACAGTACAAGACGATAGTTTGATTATATGAGATCATTTGCTTGTAACAAATTCATAACAGATTTTGTAACAAACTTAGTTAGAGTGAACAATGCATCTGTGTATATAAGTGAACTAGTCAAGTGTTGTAAGTGTGTAACTGAAATGAAAAATATCATTTGAAGTTTTTTTTTTCTCTCTCTCTCCTCTCTCTCTACCTTCTTCAGATAGAACCCTCACGTGCCCATTAAATTTAAACTTGATAAAAGTCCAGCTTTTTAAAAAATGTATAATCATTTGAAACTAATTAATCTACAATTTTAATATATGGTACATTAAAAATAATAAAATTATCATTTTTGAATAATTTAAGTTTAGATAAATTTGTGGTTAACAATTCAAGATGATATTATAACTAGTCTTGTATTCAAACCTTGCATATTATAAAATCAGGAAAACATTTTCTGCAATAATTTTTAAACATCAATCTCATAATGACATGAGACGATAGTTTTTTTTTTTTTTAAAAGACATTTTAATGAATTTTTTAGTTTTAAAGTGATAGACTCACAACTCAAAACATCGTTTTATATTAAAAATATATATATATACAAATATACTCTTGAAATTTGCTTAAAATATGATTTGTTCTATGTGGTTTTGGAAATTATATCTCGCCCCTTCAAGTTTTCAATTTTATAACAAATGGTCTCTTTTATTAATAAATAATCAAGTAATTAGTATTTTTTTTAATGATGTTAGAAATTTATTTCAGTTAATAATTTAAGTAATTTTATCATTATTATAGAAAAGTAGTTAGGAATTTTCAATTAATTCTGTCAAATAAAAAATTCTAATAATAGAGTATTTGTAATTTTTCAAAGCATAAGGGATAATTTGTATTTTAAACAAATGTCAAGAGGTCTATTTATAATTTACCCTAAATTTTTTGTATATACTTTTTTATTGTACATTATTGCTTTATTCAAAATAATTACACTTGTTTGACCGACTCCATAGAGAAAAGTTTGTACATATAAAAGAATGTGTTAACCCCAACATGTTTGGCTTTGTGGGAGGAGAGGTAACCAAAAGATTTACTATTCAAGATGTCGTAGAGTTGAATCATACAAAGTCAAATATCTCAAACCTTAAAGTCATTGAAATTTATTGAATCGTTAACTTTGGGTCACTAGAGGATTGGATGTCATTCCATCTGCTAACACTTCTTTTGTATTTCTTTCTTTTGTTTGGTTCTACTATAATCTCTTTCTTTGTCGATCACAATAAATTTCAGAGTCTTGAAATTAATCGAGGTGCGTGTAAGTTGGTCTGGACATTTAATTATAAAAAATACAAAAGGTGTTGATAATATAAATAATAAAATTATTTGTCTAGTAGCTAAAAAAAGTGATAATTAACAATTCATTCTTTGTTTGGAATGTTTAATTTTGGTTAAAATAGTCAATAAAGATAAATTTTTTTTTTAAAGAAAATGTCACATTCTGCACATCAATTAACTATTTTTTGTCTCATAACCATCTATTTAACTACAAAAAAATCACAAATCATCCCAAACACATAACTTTTTTCATCCATAAAATAATTAAAAAACTAAAAATTACTAAAATAGCAAAATTCTCAAACCAGTGCACATTATTATGGTATAAATTTGAAAGGAAAATGGTATGAGTAAAATGAATAGGAGCTACACATTTCAAATTCTAGTGAGTAATTGTCGTGAATAATAAATATTAGAGTACACTATGGTTAGAATATAACTTACGACACCGTGATCAACGACGAGACGAGTTCAAAGAAATTTGCTTCAACAACTGGGATCGTTCCGTGTACGCTGGGGCTGGGTTTGATTTTTTTATTATTTATTACGAGGGTAAATTACACTTTTGTCCTATTTAAGTTTCGCTACTTTCCCTCACTCCAACCCTTCATATTTTAATTTTTCTTGAAGCTAATTTTATTCAAAATTAAACAGAAAATGACACATCGACAAACACATTACATAAAAATATTTTATATTTTATTATATATAATTCACACTTCTAACACAAATTTTAACTTTAATATAATAATATAATTTTTATGTTATATGAGAGTCATTGTGGTATTTTTTTTACGAGTAAATTAGGAAAAACTTAAAGCATGAAAAAAAAAAAAAAAAAACAAACAAACAAACAAATAAACAAACTTTAAGGGTTAAAGTGGAAAAATGAAAAAACATAAAGGAGCAAAGTGTAATTTACCCTTATTATTATTTTTATTATTTTCATAGATACCAATAGAGTAGTGTTATTAGCTCCACATCTATTATTTTGGACCCCTCATTTGTTTGGACCCCCACTTTTAAATTTTAAAACCTTTAAAATTTCTTTTCTCCCTTCGAATAATACCAAAATTATCACTATGAAAACATTTCACCCATTCAATTGAATCCACACCCCAAAAAAACATCTCTTCTAAAAACCCTAACAAAACCCATGAAGAAGAAGAAGAGCCAAGTGTGATTACTCTCTCTCACTCTCTCTCTTTCTCGTCTCATCATTTTCTTCAGTGATTAATGTTTGGTTACCAGTTCTCAAACAAATAAACAATGTTGGGAGCCTATGTTCTCGAATTTCAATTCTATGTTAGGGAGTTCAGTCCCAAAAAAATAACGAACATATTTTATTATTTTTGCCATTTATTTTATTTTATTTTAAGAAACTTACCTTTATAAGGCCAATTTTCTCTGAGCTAAGAATACCATCAAAGTTATGAACTTTCTCTGAACTTTTATTGTTGTACTCCTCTCATCTCATCTCATGGAGTTATGGTTGTTGAAAAAACTTCCACTCATTATCATTGCTAAAGAAGTGTGGATAATCAAATGGTTGTTATCGTTATCGTCGGAATATTGCCACCGAAAGATTTTCAAGATTTTGAGGGTGAGTAAGTTTTGAATGTGAGATTTGGGGAAGATGGATATATAGTGATGGAGGTGAGTGCTCTCATAAACCCTAATTCATGATGTAGTGGTGTGTGAGTTTAATTGTGAAATGAGATATCCCAAAATTAATAATGTCCTTTTTAATAATTTTATTTGAAATTATTATTATAATAAAAAATAACTAAGAATTAAATAATCCAAAATAATTTATAAAGTGGTCATAATAACACTCATGCCAATAACAAATAAGATAGCAACGTATAGGGTTTAAAGTCTATCTTCTCATTTTCTCCTATATATTCTTTGCAACCAAACGGACATAATATAACTGAACAGCTTTATATGTTTTTTGGTTAGTGTGGATCTGTGTAATAAGAGCAAACGAAAAAGTTACTTGGACAATTCAATTTAAAACAAAATGTCCTTCAAATAATTTTCAAATTAATAAAATTTTCATCATCATAATAATCATTCTATACAGTATTATTATTATTATTATTTTTTTTGTGCATAATTTTATATCAGAATAAGCATTACATTACAGTACCTTATTTAGGTATTGGAAATGATATACAAATTTCATTGGAATCCTGTAAATTAATAAAATTTCACATTTATTTTCAGCTGTCCTATTGGTCTGTTATCTTTTAAATGACCCACAACCCTGTTTATAGCTTTTCTTGTATATATTAATTGATTATTATTTATTTATTTTATTTCTGACAATTAATGCCTAACAAGCTTAGCTCAATAATTGAACACTAAAATTTCAAGGTAGATTGGGGACAAACCAAGAGGATAGAGGTTTCTCTCTTAATTTTACCTGTAGCTTTGCCTTGTCATAATAAACTAATGGAGGCAAAAAAAGCTATGGATTTTAGTATTAATAATTAGAAGAAAATTTGTGTAGTACTTTGTCTACAAACTTTGAAAAAAAATGTTAATGAATGTGCGAACTAATCCAAATATGAGAGAGAGAGAGAGCAAACCCCTAGAAGAGAAATGAGGTTGAATGATAAAAGGAGAAGTTGAGGTGTGGGACTTTCGTGGTTCTCATAAGCATCACATCACCCACTGTTCCTACCTATAAAGCTTGGTTTTCACTTCAGGATAGAGAGAGAGAGAGAGAGAGAGAGAACAACATACAAATGGGTAGAGCTCCATGCTGTGACAAGTCGAATGTGAAGAGGGGTCCATGGTCTCCTGAAGAAGATGCAAAGCTGAAGGCTTATATAGACAAGCATGGCACTGGTGGTAACTGGATTGCTCTTCCTCAAAAGATTGGTACATCCACTACTCTCTCTCTCTCTCTCTCTCTCTAATGCACCCTTGGTTAGTGTTGTGTTGTGTGATTATGTCTATCATTTATTTATGTTTGGTAACTTAGGATGCAATGCATATATATTCTCAGATTCAATCAATTTGACTGACATGTGTTGGCGGAAATTAATAATACACTACACAGGGCTGAAGAGATGTGGAAAGAGTTGTAGGCTGAGATGGCTGAATTATTTGAGACCAAACATCAAGCATGGTGGCTTCTCTGAAGAAGAAGATAACATCATCTGCAGCCTCTATATTAGTATTGGGAGCAGGTAGCCCTCTCTCTCTCTCTCTCTCTCCCAACTTTCAGTTCTACTTCCGGCCATATATTTCTACCCATGACTACAAAAAAAAAAAAAAATTAATGTTTTAGAGACCAAAATTTAGATCCAAAATTATTTTTTAGGGATCAAATATTTTTGTTACGAAAAATGTCATCATTATATTTTTAGTAATGAAATTGGACATTAGTGATGAATTATTATTTTTTTGGAACCAAATTTTTTGTCTATAAAAATAAACCATTTTGGTATCAAATTATTTTGTTGCTAAAAGTGTATTTATTAGTGACATTTTAAAAATTTTGTCACTAAGACGATATTTTAGAGGCTATTCTCATAACGATAAAAATTGGTTCATAAATGTCTTTTACAATGAAATTTTCAATTTTAGATACCAAAAAACTTGATCTCTAAAACTCTTACATGTTGTAGTGCATATTTTTATTTTTTTATTTTGCTCACAAGAGTGTTCAAAAGTTTCACCCGAAGTAATCCCAAATACATGTAATCTCTCGTCCCACACCACATATATGATAGAAAAATAGTTGAGAGAACTAAAAGTGGTGCTCTAATAGCACTACTAATGATGTGGCAGTGGGCCCCGCTTATGCGTTTTTTTTTTTTTTTTTTTTTTTTTGACATTCTCAATATATTAGATCTATTAGTGATCTTGTTTTTAGTGGTATGAATCATTGTTGTATATGATATAGGAAAAATAACGTTTCACTGCAAGTTTCTAAAAACAATTTATAAAAAGTTGGAAAACTTTATCAATTTTAATAATTAAAATTATTCCATGAATTTATAAATATTTTGTAGAAATAGTGGGCTTGTTTGGTTTGTTTTTGGGAGAGTTGTTTTTTAAAAAATTTTTGAGGAGAGAGTTTAGAAATTTTTTGGTTTGTTTGGTTGTATATTTTGGGAGAGTTGTTTTTTTGGGAGTTTGGGATGATTTGATATTTTGGAAGAATTTGAATAGATGTGTGTGAGAGAAAAAGTGATTGAGAAGAAGAGAGGAGAGAGAAAAAGTGATTGATTGATGTGTAAGAGAGAGAAAGTGATTTTAGAAATTTTTTGAGAAAAACTCAAACCAAACAAGTTTTTATAAATTTTTTTCTAAAACTCATCTTCCAAATGCAAGCCAAACACACCCAGTATCTATTTCAATATTTTCTATGACATATCACATAATCATCTAACCTAAGTTCTCGAATGACCTCAAGGAAAAGTCAAAATGGAATATATATATATGTATATTTAACTTTTAATTGATCCCAAGTGCATGTCAAGCCAACAGGATAACAGTAAGCTATATTTCAATATAAGCAGCTTATCCTTTGTCTTTGTCCATCATGCTTTTGTTTGAAAGAATCATTCATTCAGATCCAGATTCAAAACAAATTGTATGGGTTTCATTACTTTTTCTCTTCATGGCCTTGCTTCTTCTTAATTCTTGGTAAAGGTGATTTTAATCAAATTTCATCTAATGTTAGGTGGTCCATAATTGCTGCTCAATTGCCTGGAAGAACAGATAATGACATCAAGAACTACTGGAACACAAGGCTGAAGAAGAAATTGCTCGGAAGACGCAAACAATCTAACATCAACCGGTTATCAACAAGTAGTCAGGATCCAAAAGACACAAATGGTCAAGAAGATAAGTCGGTCTTAAGCAACTCAGCCCTCGAAAGAATTCATCTCTACATGCAGCTTCAGAGCTTGCAAAACCCTCTGTCTCTCTACAACAACCCTGCACTATGGCCCAAGTTGCATACCCTACAAGAAAAGATTATTCAAAGCCTCCAATTCTTGAATGAAAATACTTCCAACCCTTTGATGCAACATATTGATGTCCCTCCTCCTAGTTCTCAACCAGGACAAGGACAAAAGGTTGATTTCTATGAACCACCCACTGTTGCTTTAAATGGAAGCAATGTACTCGAGTCAAGATTAGATGGCATGGAACAATTCAATGCAAAAATTCAGCCAATTTCGACTTTCCAAGCCGAACTTGATGCTCTACATCTACTCAACAACGAAACAATTGGTTTTCCACCACAAGAGGATCCAATATCTGAATTTGATTGTTTTAAAGAAATGGATGGTTCGAAGGACAGCGTGATTTGGTGGTCCAATGACTTCAACTCAAAATCAGCCTCCTCAAACACTTGGGATGCGACTTCTGTCCTTCAGTATCAGAATTATGTATCAGGCTACAATCTACAGTGACAGATGACATAAGGGGTTGGGTGTAGGATTATTTCAAGTTCATAAGAAGGGGAGGATATGCAGAAGATGATCACTTCTGTTGTAAATTGTGTGAATAATAATGTTGTGTCTTTAGCTTCTTGCCAAATATGTACTCGACATGACTATTGATGGAGGTTGCTGTATTTTTAATCTGGAAGTTTACGGTTCCAATTGTCATTTTGAGTATCCAATCCTTAAACATCCCCATAAACACAATATATGAAATTTATTTTATGAATTTAATCGAGGAGACGGTTTGGAAAATAAATTTCAAATTCATAGTCTACCAAATATAGTGTATTTTATTTTTCAGTTCAAAATCAACTGATAGGATTCTATAAATTATTTGAGAAGTTAATCAGTTGGGTATAAAGGGCATATCTATGAAACACGGATACTCCGAAATGGCCTCCGTACTCGTATCAGATACGTATCGGATACAGATACGCATCCGATACGGTGGGATACGTATCAGATACGGCAAAGGAGTATTCCATTTATTTGTTTATTTTTTATTTTTTAAATTTTTTGAACTTCGGATTCGTTTGGGATACGCGGGGATACGCAAGGATACTTCAGGGATACTCTTATGATACTTTCGAGATACGGCAGGGTGAAAAAATAATTTTAAAAACTTATAGTGGGGTCAAAGTGTAAAATAACAAAAGTTATCTAAAATAAAACAAAAAAAAATCAACGAAGCCCTAGCTCATGGTTCACGAACAGCAGTAAGGAGGAGGAGGAAGAGTCGTCTCTATTGTCTCTATCGCAAGGTTCGTGAATAGCAACAAAGATAATGAGGAGGAGTTGATCAAGGTTTGTTCTCTCCCTCTCCATCTCGCTTCCTTTCTCTCTCTCTCTCTCTCTCTCTCCCTCGATCTCACTCTCTTTATCTCTCTTTCTCTCTCTGTCCCTCTCGCTCGATCTCTCTGTCCCTCTTGCTCGATCTCACTCACTCACTCTCTCTTTCCCTCTCCCTCTCCTTCTTACTCTCGCTCTCACTCTCTTCTCTATCTCTCATTCTCGCTCGATCTCACTCACTCACTCTCTCTCTCCCTTTCGCTCAATCTCACACACTCTCTGTGTCTCCCTCTCGCTCAATCTCACTCTCTCTCCCTTTCACTGTACTAACCACTTTTTTCTTTCTCTGATCATGGTATGCAATTAATCTACTATATATTATTGTAAAATTATAATTTCCATTTTCCTTTAAAAGTTTGGTATTAGCCATCTCTGGTTGGTTAGTCAGAAAAATATGAAATTGAAAGGAAATTTTAAATTTTGATATATGTTATCTGTGTCTCCCTTTGTCAGTAGAAAAGGGAAAAATTGGAAATTCAACTGAGCAGTTGTTTGGATGTGCTTTTCACAACATGTTTCATGCTCCAAGTTAAAAGTAAAAAATTGCTACCGAAAACATATATGTGAATGTGAATTTTATTTATTTATTGGCGGATTGGATGAATATAACAAGGAGGAAAAAAATTATAATCGTGAATGAAGGAAGATATTTAATGAATTGGTAATAAAATCATGGAAAAAAGTATAATCTTTTGCTTTAGGTTTTATTTTTATACATACTACATTACTAAAAATTATAAAAATAATATTTTTTACGATCGTATCCCCACTGTACCCGTATCCTAATTTTTCAAATTTTTCTGTATTGTCGTATCCGTATCGTATCGTACCAGTATTCTATATCCGTATCCGTGCTTCCTTGGAGCATATATACAACCATAAGAGGGACCAAATTTAATGTGAAAAAATCTATACTGGAAAAACAACAAACCAACCATTAATAAAGATAGTCATTTACAAGATCAAGACACAAATATCCTATTTCACTCAAGTCACACGAGCAACGCCATCGTCCTTTCATCAAACCACATCCTACCAAGTTTCAAGCATGCATCTTCAACTTTATTAGGGAACCACAAACACAATCTCCACGATAAGTATGCCACCTTTGTAACCATTACTCAATAGATTTCAAAACCCACAAAAATCATATTCTAACCTTCGCAAATTATCAAGATTATAAGAATAAAGGATTCGAGTATATGAAGCGCTCTTAAAACGACCAAATCTCAATCATAATGGTTGCTCTCCTTTAATAATAAAGTTTGTGTCTCAATTTACTAGAAAAACAAACCTAAGGAACAAGAAAATAAAAATATAAGAAATTTTTGTTCAATACACAAACTGAGATAGAATGTGCTAATATGTTTGAACAATACTTTGTTGCATTCAAATGGTGAATACATTATTGTAGACATCCCATTTTTGACCGCTCTTAAGACTTGGGCACCACTGATTGCTTACTTGATGGTGAAGGTTATTTTTTCGACAAGGAGAGCATCAAATCCCAACCTTACACCTCATTTTTGGACCAAAACTATTTTGACCAAAATGATTTCAGACCTCAAAACCCTCTCTTTCAAAATAATTTTGAAAAAGTTTCTACGATGTTCCGAGGATCGCATTTCGTTAAATGTTACGCTTTTCAGTAAACCGAGTAAGGACAGAGTGGAAATGAATGAAAGAGAGGTGAACTCTTCAAAAAATCTTTCAAAACACCTTATTTAGGGGTTTGGGGTTAAAGAAAAGAGGAGAGGAGGGAAGAAAACTAGCTAAGGAGAAGTTAGACTCAAGAATGACCTGCAAAGGAGTTTAGATGAAGGAGATATGCCCATTTGAATTCGGGCCCAAAAAATAGATTTTTGTGGTCAGCCAAGGGTGAGGTTTGTTGGCCATCAATGGTGGCCGTCAGCCACCAGTGATGGCCGGTCGGCCACTGGTGTCCAAAACTCAGATATTTTGCAGATATTTCCCCTCTAGCTGTTCCACACTGCTCCAAATATTTCTACTTTGATATTTTCGACCAAGGCTCTTGTATTTCTATATATAGATGGCATATCTCTCATATTGCAAGGTTGGAAAAATTTTGGAAGCCTTTCTCTCTAAAATCCTCTCTTTCTCTAGATTTCTCTCTCTTTAGACTTCTCTCTCTCTTGAGCTTTTGTGCTTAGAAGCTTGCATACTTCAAACTTTTGCCTAGCAACCCTTAATCAAACTTGACCACCATTGAGTTGAGGTTACTTGAGGCCCTCTTTGAGCTCTAGAAAAGGATTCTGTCTTGATTTAGCTTGTTTTGTTGCTCTAAATTGCATCTTGTCTTCAAGAGGTAGAACACTTATATTTTAAGCTTGTTTTAAATACATGTTTTGCCATCTTTACATACTGTCTTTGAGCTAGTTTTGAACCCCAAAAACTCTGTTTTTATGGTTTAAAAATGGTGGTTTGAGGCTTATTTTGAGTTAGGGGTAGTTCACCATTTTGTTTCTTTGCTTGTTAAGCTTTTGTGCCATCTTTCAAGGCTTTTAAATCAATTTTTTTTTCCTTTTAACCACTGAATTTCAGAGTATTATCAATGATAGAAAAAATGTTTTGAGGTCCAAAATTGGAGGGTTAGCCTCCCCTTCTTGTGTCTTGCTTGCATGCCTAGTTTGATTCATATGTTAGCATGTTTTTCTAGCTTAACTTAGCTTATTTCCAGCATGTTTTTGCCTCTGATTTGAGCTGCTTTAGCTCTGTTTTGGACTGTTTGGGTTGTATGAGTAGTGTTTTGCATAGTTATACTGTAAATGGCTTTACTAGTTTAGTGTTTTAGGCCTTTAAACATGAATTGCTTGAGTTGCTTGCATGTTGTAGTGCTATTTTGCATGTAATTTCAGCATCATAAGCTCTGTCACATACTCTTTTGGTTCACTCTTTTATTTTCTTTTGAGAGTGGTTTCAAGTTTGGGATCCTTTAAGCTTGAGATTGAGTTCATTGCTTAATGGTTTAATCCTCTTTGAGGGTTCATTATCAACGGCATGAACTCTCTCTTGCCTTACATCATTCCTCGGTTGACACTTCTTTCGCTTTAGAAGACACTCACCAATGGACAAGTTGACTAAAGAATGGTTTGGTAACTAAAATGAGTAAATAAAATTTGACAAGTAAAAGTGTACAAGATAAGCATTTTTTGTGTTGCATTGCATGTGTTCAAATCGGATGTTAATTTGAACACAAGGAAAATGGGACATTTCATACTCAAAGTGATGAAATATGTCATTTTCCTTGGTCACCATCACCCTTGATCATGCATGATAGGGTGGTGGTCTTTTGAGTCTTGTTTTGCACTCATTAAGCTTGTACAAGCTTGGTTCCTTAGCAATCATGCGTGGAAAATGCTTGGTTGATGGTTTGAGGGCCAAGAGTTACACTCCTTTGAGCTTGTGTAATGATAACGAGAGTAACAGTACACACAAATCTTGAGAATACATTGCTTTGCCTCTGTTTGCTCTCTGTTGCAACAAAAAAGGAAGTTTGGGGTAGGTGTAGCCGACCGGCCACCATTGGTAGCAGACGGCCACCATTGGTAGCTGACTGGCCATTAATGAAAATTTTGCACAAGTGTGTTTCTAAGGTGGAGTAGAGGCATTCTGGGAGTTGGCAACACTGTTGGTGTCCAAATAAATGCAAACAAAGGCGTCCAATGGCAAGGCGGTGCATTTTCGGGAGGAAACCAACCAAGTATGCATGCGTCCTTCGCCCTTGAGGCCATTTAATTGCTTTAGTTAGCTTAGAATAGCTAGTTAGTTCAAATGTTGTACTTAATTAGTTAGTGTAACTAGTTATTCAATTCCGATTTGTAATTAATTAGCTTAGCATAAGTTAGTTAATTCATTTCAATTGCTGTAATAATTAGCTTAGCTTGATTAGCGTAGCTAGTTAGCTTATTCATTCGGACCCTCCTTCTCGAGGACATAATGTTGTAATAAGTGTGCGTGCGTGTGTGTATGTCTTGCAACCCCACGTCTTTCTCCTTTTTATTTAATCACTTTCGATGGTTAGATTAGAGACATTTTCAATTAGCATACCTTATTCTTGCATGCTTGTATCCATTCATTTGTCTTGCATGCATCGAGGCTCGGCGCATAATTCAAACTGCATTGTTGTTTCAATACTTCTTTGAATACTTGTTTATCGCATGTTGTTCAAATTGCTTCGTATGCCATATTAGTAGTCGAGCCTATTAATTGCATTATTGCATGCGTTGCATTAAGCATTATGTATAGTTAGGATCATGTATCTTTCTAACTAGTCTTTGTTTTGGCTTGGAGTACTCGGTGAGTTTTATGCTTTAGCATACTTGCATGAGTGCGATTGTCGTATTGCCATGATAGCATGGTTGCCATGAGGCTATGTGCTTACTTGCTAAATTGCTTGAATGCCTGTGGATGAAGGCTTCGTTGTTTGAATTGGAACGATTCAATGAATGTGAGTTTTAAAGCCCACTTTGTTGTGGCAAATCATGTTTTATGCCCGCTTGAGGTGCAAATCCGCTTTTTTAAGCCCACTTGAGGGTGGCAAATTCAAACCATTTTCGCAAACAAACATGACTTGAAATGTTTCAATTCTTGCGATATAGTCTATACTTGCTTGTGTACGTAACATAGTAAGGTTAGATTAATAACCAGAACAGGAACACATAATGTTTATAAAAAGCATATCATGATTAGTAGAGGCCAATCTTTGATCGGGCGAATGGGGGTGCTCAATTCATGACCTTCCTCCTTCGTACCCAAGTTCTCGAGCCGAGGTAACTTTGGTGATGACGGACATGTGGCTTTTGACACGAGTCAAGGTTTCCTAAATTTCCCCAAAATAAAAAATATTTAGGTGGCGACTCTGTATCTGGCAAAGTAGTCCAAATTTTGGCATTATTTGATTTAAAAGTGATTTTTCAAAAAGGTTAGCCAGATTTGGACTCTTTCGTGTTTATCAGTTTCACATTGCACTTGTGAGACTAGATTCAAAACCGCGAGAGTCCGAACTCTGAGGCCTTCTTTTCAAACACTTTCCGAAAGGCAGGGGCGCAGAAAAAGGAGAGCCATAGTTTCTGGCGACTCTGTTGGGGATTTAGAGAACTTGACTTGAACTCATGATATGTTGTTTTATCTACACTTATGTGTTTTTTTGCATTTGCATCGGTGCGCCTAAGTCACTGTGTTTGCCATTTGCTATTCCTGAACGGTTTGTCGGCAGCTTGCTTGGAAAAGCTTACCAAAAGGCTAACCGGTTGCGGGCTCTGCCACGATGGGAACACAACCCTTGGATTTGGACTACCGCTGTACCGCTTGATTGTCCTTTCACTTCTCGGTGCTAGGTGTGAGAGGTATATTAGGTAGTCTTGCTGAGGTACCCTTTTTGACTAATTGGCCTAGTTGCATATCAGAAGCCATAGAGACTGTTCCAAATTAGGACAGGATGCTCTCCCATATACAGGATGATGTGATACCGCTTTGTTTGAGTAGTAAAGCTGTAGATCACTCTAAAGCTAAGACGGGGAAAACCTAAACCTTTCATAGGGGTGTTTTGAATGCTTTTGTGCAAAATGTGAAACTCTTTGGGAATGTATGATGCAATCCTTGGAGAGTCTTAATGTTGAGGCAATTCCTTTCAAAATTGAGGATCCTATCAGAATCAGAATTTGGGTCAAAATCCAGGGGTTTATGTTTGATATGATGGAAATATACCAAAACCAGAACCAGGGCCAAAATTGTATCTTACATTGTTTTGACCAGCATACCTGGTATCCTAATCTAATGGGGCATTTTGTTTTTTAATGCCAGGTTTGTCTAAGCCAGAGAAAGGGCAGTACCCAATTCAGCAAAGGCCAAGCCCAATCTAACCCGAAAAGCCTTAACCCATCATAATCCATCCAATCCTAGAAAAAACTTATTCAGCAAAGGTCCAGTCTATCTGACCCCCAAAAGGCCAGCTTAGAAAAGATCCAACCAATGCCAAAAGACCCACTCTAAAAAAAAAATAAATAAAAAAAGAAAAACCAATCCAGTCAAACCTATCTAAAACTAATCCAGTTCAGATACATCACGTATAATCGGGTCAAAATCAGTCAGCTTTCAGTTTACAGTCATCCATTTTCCCGGTTACCAACTCAACAGACCTGTGATGGCTCAGAGTTCGGAGGGTTGTGGCCATGATAGCAGTGTTAAATCAGGGAATTGCCATGCAGAATGAGGCCAATGCTGAAATACAACGCCTAACTGGGGCATCTACTACACTTCCAGTCTCGGGCCCCTAGCCGAACTTTGGTCCACCCCTGCCAGCTGAAGATTTGCATGGTTCAGATCCTCGAGAAGGGTTGGCTCAAGCTCAGGTTTTCAGACCCTTGGTGCAGCCTAATGAGAGGCTTTATCCCCTTGATACTAATGATCTCGATCCAACCTTGGTGAAAATTGTAAAACTTGAGAAGCAATCCAAAAAGGCACAGGGCCTTAACTCCATTCTTGACATTGAGGATGGGTACACCGAGGCTGCCGTATGGCTCCCAGATAGATTCAAAATGCCACACATTGACCGTTTCGACTTGTATAGAGATGCTATGGTACACATTCGGCTTTTCTTGGACATCCTAAAACTGATTGGTCTGATTAAGCCTCAGCAACTCTCTTTGTACGGAAGAACCCTGTTAGGTATAGCAGCCACTTGGTATGCCAAGTTGGAGGATACAGTGAAGCAGAACTGGGAAGAATTGGCTGAGGCATTTGTCGATTAGTATTCTTACAATACCCAACTTGAAATGACCACCCAAGATCTTGAAGCTACCCATTAGAATCCTACAGAGTCTTTTGTAGAATTTGTTGCAAGGTGGAGAGTGAAGGCATCACAGATGACAGACTGACCTTTTGAGAGGGACCAAGTGCGAATAGTGGTGTAGAACCTTGAGCATGATATGTTGCAAAGTTAATAGTCGCTCCACTATTCACTTTCAAAAGTTTGCACGAATTAGAGGTTCAGATCGAGAGTGCATTTAACAGAGGGATTATTCCCAGAACAAGCAAATCAACAAGGAGGGTGTTTTCCGGGAGTACCAATGCTGGTAGTAACACTATTCCCAAACCGACTGAAATCAACACCGTCGCCATTTCTAAAACTGCCGACCCGTTTGCCAATCCAAGGCCACAAACAGTCAGCCCAACCCGAGCTCAAGGCAGAACTTTCACTCCCCTCTATATGAGCTTAACCAGCGCACTAAAAGTCTTGATAGAAAAAGGGTATCTCAAAGCCCTTGATCCTCAGCCTTTGCTTGACCCACTCCCTACCAGACATAACCCCACCAAGTACTGCGTGTACCATCAATAGCGT
Organism: Camellia japonica; assembly: GCA_030407325.1. Classification (NCBI taxonomy): domain Eukaryota; kingdom Viridiplantae; phylum Streptophyta; class Magnoliopsida; order Ericales; family Theaceae; genus Camellia; species Camellia japonica. The sequence goes on along the minus strand of JAPPVO010000016.1, from coordinate 100,278,159 downwards.
GGTCATGGCACCGATCATTGCTACCGCCTTCATCATGAGGTCCAGAATCTCATCGACAACCAGATAATAGCTCCACCTCAAAACCCCAATGTTACCACCAACCTATTTCCCATCCATGACCAAATATCTCCTGCCCATCTTGACCTCATCCATATACTCCCATTTACTTTCAACCCTAGCATATACATCACCCCGGTCCATTTACCCAAGCCTGAGATGTTCATTCCAAAAAATACTGATTTGCATATGATGGATGCACCCAATCTGATTTAGGTACGCCAAGGGCACCAGATGGGTGAACCCACTACTGCTGAGATGTTGGGAATGATTGAAGACCTTCAAGGAACAGCGACAGATTTGACATTTGGGGGTTTTTATCCCGTCAAAAGGCTCCCCAATCTTGGGGCGAGCTATAGTTGAAAAGGGCCAAACTGAACCCATTTTTAGTACTGTGCATGATAGATCAACAACAAATGGGCCTCGCTTCGACATAGCCACCCAATCCCTTGGCCAAGCGGAAGCAAGTGGCAAAAACAAGGTCGAGACAAGTGTTGATCCTTATGCACAACTTTGGTGGGCTATTAAGGCTTTGAAAGCTAAAGGGCTGAACAAACAACAAGTGCTTACAGTTGTTGCAAAAACTGTGGATTACACTTTTTTCCCTCAGGATGAGAGCATTTTGAATCAAGGGGCAAACAAAGAAAAGGGATGCTTTACTAGAAATACCCATCCTAATTCCAGTCCCAAGTCAATGAATACCCGATCAACACCCGCTACTCCATTTGCCAATGTTTCTAAACCTAGTGCTTCCTTCTCCCCGAAACGAACCTTCACCCAACTCCATATGAGCCTAACTTGTGCACTGAGGGTACTGATGGAGAAAGGGTATCTTAAGCCGCTTAATCCTCGGCCTCTCCCTAAGCCTCTCCCACCTGCACACGACTCTACCCAATATTGCACATTTCACCAGCAACATGGTCACCATACAGATCGTTGTTTTCGCCTTTGCTATGAAATTTAAGACCTGATTGATAAGAAGGTCATCACCCCACCTGAAAATCCCAAAGCTATCAATGACCTTCTCCCTAACTGCAATAGATTGCCACGCCATAACATAAAACCCACCAACAGCTTGCCAATAGCCAATCATTACCCTAGCCAACATATCGTACCCGCTAACGAGCCCAAACCCTCAGAATCTTCTGATTCTAATCTGAGCAAAAGGAACAACATCTTTGAAGAGATGGAAAATTCACTCGATTCTGATGAGTGGGAGATTTAGGAAGCAGTGCTGCCAACATTGGTGGTTGGAATGATGAACCTCAGTCTTAACTAGGGTAAAAGTCTAAAATCAATCCTTTTGGGTGTGGATGTGTATTGCCGAATTGACAGCAGGTCTGGACCTTCTCGTGGGCTACTTGAAGTTGTTTTTGAAATGCTGTAGATGAACTTGGAGAGTGCAAACCCCTTTTTGTTTCAAGGGTATTGATTTTGTTTTGGGTTATGTCTTGCAAAATAGTTGTGTTGTGAGTTTTATTTTCTTTCTTTTGCATTGTGGCGTCAGTTGAGTCTTTGCTTTGTGTCGCTCTCGTGTATCCTCAGGTCTTCATCTTTATAAGAACATGGGAGTCAAGTTTTTGATCATTTTATTGTGCCTATAGTGATGCATTTGTGACCTTTTTGCAAATAGAAAAAGACTTTGAATTTGTTTTTGAATGAAATTTTATTAACAAGCTCGAGTATTGAGAAGGATCCCCTGAAAGGTTTGAGTGAATTCTGACTTATCAGCGTAAAATCATTCATGCTTTCAAAAAAATTTAAGCTATCTCTTTTATAAAACTTGCAAAGATAGGTTCAGAATTGTGTGCAGTATCCTATATTGTCCTGGGGATTCTCTTCGTCGTTAGGCGATCATGTTGGCAAGCACAAAGCGGTTTTCGGATCTACAAATGTAAGGTGGTGTTCAGACCTCACAAATCATAGAATTTCTCTTCTGGTGTTTTCATTATTTCAGAACAAAGAAGAAAAGAAAAAGAAAAAGAAACAAAAGAAAGGAAAAAAAGAGAAAGAAGCCAATCATCAAGCCAGGGGCATCCATTGGAATGAAATCCAAGCAACTGTGAGGAAGGGAACTTCTATCTGAATTTTGGGGAAGCAGATGTAAGAAGGTGTCATATTGCGAGAAGAACCAACTCCGAAAATGGGGTGAAAGGAAAAGAAGAGGGCATGCATAAGAGAATGAAAACCAAGCTCAAATCAAGGCGAAGTCAGTTCCAGTGTTAGGGCAAGGATGACCATTCACTACATTCACCGCAAATGTTGTAACATTATCCTTGAGAGGCTCGCTAGGCCGAAAACCCGAAAGGGCGGCCTAGGTAAAAGTTAGAGCATGAAAAATGAGAAATCAAATAAATAGAGCTCGCAAGGTTAAAAACCCCGAAAGGGTGACTTTGGAAAAAGTCAGAGCGTAAAAGGAGAGTATCAATACCCAAGTGAACCTCAACCGTGAACTACGTTGACCTGATTCCCATCTTTGGGATACATAGGCAACTTCATTCTGAAGTTCGGTCTTAATCATATCCATTCCATCCATCTTAACTTAATCATTTTTCCTAATTCACGTCATCAGCTTCATGTTAATCCATGAGCTACACCGACTGCTATGCATATCATACTTGCGTTTGGTAAGAAGGAACTAGCTTTAATCAACAAGTGGAGCAATTTTCAATACTTGAACTTATCAGTAGAATCTCTATCTTGAGCAAAACATGAATTAAAATCAAATTTTAAGGGAGCATAAGTAAAACTAGGGGCACTATGAATGATCAGTTACCTTAAGTCTTTTTTATGCTTTTGGGTTAGTTGTGATTCAGTTGTGTCGTGCCTGGTGTTTGTCTCAGTCTGCGTTCTATATCGAGTCACCACAACGTGTCTATCGCTCAAAAGCGCTCTTTATCGAGTCACCCTGGCGAGTCTGTCACTCAAAGTTCAACAGAGTGGCATGGTCAAAAGTCCATACACGAATGTTCGCTCCAAATTCGAAAACAAGTCCATATGTGGAATTCATAAAGGAGTTGATAGTGCCCATATAAGGGGCAGCGTGTTCATGATCATTGCAAAGAGAAGATGAGAAATCTATTATTGCTTTGGAGGGGACTGGAGTTAATTCTCAAAACATGCTGGAGCAGAGGAGAAACATAAGTCTGATGGGTTGGCAACGAATCTGATGATTCCCATTAGTTGTGCCTACATAATGGTGAAAACAATGGCTAGTGACTGGACACTAGGGGCAATTTTCAGTGCATTTGATCAGGCCATCAATCGAACAAGGGGCATGAACCAAATCGGTGGCCAATGACTGGACACTAGGGGCAAATTTCAGTGTATCTGATCGGGTCATCATTTGAACAAGGGGCATGAACCCAACCTATCTCTTATTCTACCAAAGCCTCTTGTTGGGCACTTTTCCCTGGATTAGGGTAGTTTACCCCCATGATGATTCTGATATGATTTAGCTTTCAAAAATTGTCTCCGACCATTTCGAAACTCTCTCGGGATTGCCATATTCCCTCTGATTAATATATGTGCTTTGGATTGCATAATTGGTTGCTCTTGATCTAGACTTTATTTTGCACTTAAACAGAGTTTTGTCGAGTTGCCTCCCTTTGTGTTACATTTTAATAAGTTGCGGCAAAGTGCCCTACACTCATCTCATAAGGTATATGGTGCAATAACTCTATGTACTGCTCATTTCCCTCTACATGCTTTCATTTCGCATAGAATATGCTCGTATCTTTTGCATAGAACATGCTCTCTCTTGCATAGAACACGAATTTTATCGCACTTTTTTGTGCATCTTACTTGCATAGAACATGCATTTTATCACACTTTTGTGTGCATCTTACTTGCATAGAACATGCATTTTATCGCACTTCTATGTGCATCTTACTTGTATAGAACATGCATTTTATTGCACTTTTGTGTGCATCTTACTGGCATAGAACATGTATTTTATTGCACTTTTTTGTGCATCTTACTGGCATAGAACATGCATTTTATCGCACTTTTTTGTGCATCTTACTGGCATAGAACATGCATTTCATCACACTTTTTTGTGTATCTTACTTGCATAGAACATGCATTTTATCGCACTTTTTTGTGCATCTTACTTGCATAGAACATGCATTTCATTGCACTTTCTTGTGCAAATTACACTCGCGCTTTCTTGCGCATCGCACTGTCTTGTGCACCTACCTCGCACTGTCTTGTGCACTCTCTGGTCTAAGAGACCTTAAATCCTCTAAAGGTGCAATTCCTTTGGTGTTTGTCATGCCCGAACGACTTCAAGTGGTCTGGTATTGCCACCTGTCTGTGTTTGCAGTGAGTTCCTAGGAGATCAACTGAGATGGTAGAAACTAGAGTTCGAATGACTGATGCCTAGAATGCAAAGGTTCAGAATTTCTGAGACTAAAGTCTGGTTTAAATACCCAGCGGTGTATCCTTGGCTTAAAATCTGTATGGCAGCCCTATAGGTTAAGGTAGCATGTATGCGCCTCGATTCTAGAAACTGAACCAACCTAGTCTGCCACTCTGTTGGAGAATAGGGAAAGCTGCGACCATAGCCAGAGAAAAAGTAGTACCTATGGTTCGGAAACGCAAGATGCAGAAGAGGAAGATCCCAAGCAACATGAGGTGAGTCATTGCCAATTGCCCTAGTAAGGTACCTTCACTTCCTAGCTACTACATCATCTATTACGTCTATTGCATTGCATATAGCATTTATCCCATGTATCTACTGCATTATCCATTTTATCGCCTGCATCCTTTCCATGTTAAGCTTAGTCTGGCATGTGCTTATACATTTCCTTTGTTGAAGCATGGTTCTGGGGTAATGTGTACGCGCCTATTCCACTAAGAGAATTGTGGTGTGAGGGTTTCAACACCTTTTCTGTGTTAGACGTGGTCAGTTTTGTGTCCATACCTTTTCTAGCTAAAATGTGGTTCGGCTTGCGCCTTATTCACTGCATCCATTGCATCGTACTTTATTTTGTTGCATTCAGCATGTAGGATCATTATCTTTCCTTAGCAGATCATTCCTCATTTATATCATGCCACCCAATTACTTGTATTCCTTCTGCGAAAGACATAGTTCTGCATGTGTACATGCCTATCCCACTAAGAGAATTGTGATTTGAGGGTTCCGGCACCTTTTCTATGTTAAACGTAGTTTGATTTTGCATCTCCATCCCTTTATGATATTTGTGTGGTTTTACACTACTTGTGGTTTGATTATTTCATTGCACTGTATTTCATTTACATTATTTTGTTACATTATGTATCATTTTGCATTCTGCCCCTGAACTATGCTGGTTTGATTCCTTGCAAAGGGATACGTAGGCGACCCTCGGGTTCAACCAGCTGCATTTGCATTTTGTTTATTTGTCCAAGTCTTCGGCCTTGTCAAAAATGGGTCGTCTCTGGGCTTTGACATTCACTCACGTCATTTCGTGACTTCCAAGTTTTGTCAAAGAGGGGCAACTACAGACACCTCATTTTTGACCGCCCTTAAGACTTGGGCGCCACTGATTGCGTACTTGATGGTGAAGGTTATCTTGTGTAAAGGTTCGATTTCTTCGGCAAGGAGAGCATCAAATCCCAACCTCACACCCCATTTTTGGACCAAAACTATTTTGACTAAAATGATTTTAGACTTCAAAACCCTCTCTTTCAAAATATTTTTGAAAAAAGTTTCTATGATATTCCGAGGCTCACATTTCGTTAAATGTTGCGCTTTTCGGTAAACCGAGCAAGGACAAAGTGGAAATGAATGAAAAAGAGGTGAACTCTTCAAAAAATCTTTCAAGAAACCTTATTTAGGGGTTTGGGGTTGAGGAAAAGAGGAGAGGAGGGAAGAAAACTAGCTGAGGAGAAGTTCGGCATGAATTCGGTTAGGACTGAAACTAAGTAGTCTTCACTAAAATGAGCATATCTTTTTGCATACTTGGAATTTTGATGAGAGGCTGCTACCATTGGAAAAAAAAACTTATGGGGCTACAATTTAGACTCAAGAATGACCTACAAAGGAGTCCAGATGAAGGAGATATGCCCATTTGAAGTCGGGCCCAAAAAGCAGATTTTTGTGGTCGGCCACGGATGTGGCCTATCGGCCACCAGTGGTGCCCGGTCGGCTAGGGGTGAGGTTTTTCGGCCATCAATGGTGGCCGTCGGCCACCAGTGATGGCCGGTCGGCCACTGGTGTCCAAAACTTAGATATTTTACAAATATTTCCCCTCTAGTTGTTCCACACTGCTCCAGATATTTCTACCTTGATATTTTTGACCAAGGCTCTTGTATTTCTATATATAGATGGAATATCTCTCATATTGCAAGGTTGAAAAAATATTGGGAGCCTCTCTCTTTAAAATCCTCTCTCTCTAGGTTTCTCTCTCTCTTGAGCTTTTGTGCTTAGAAGCTTGCATATTTCGAACTTTTGCCTAACAATCCTTAATCAAACTTGACCACCATTGAGTTGAGGTTACATGAGGCCCTATTGAGCTCTAGAAGAGGATTTTGGCTTGATTTAGCTTATTTTGTTGCTCTAAATTGCATCTTGTCTTCAAGAGGTAGAACACTAGTATTTTAAGCTTGTTTTAATTACATGTTTTGCCATCTTTACATACTGTCTTTGAGCTAGTTTTAAACCCAAAAACTCTATTTTTATGGTTTAAAAATGGTGGTTTGAGGCTTATTTTGAGTTAGGGGTAGTTCACCATTTTGTTTCTTTGCTTGTTAAGCTTTTGTGCCATCTTTCAAGGCTTTTAAATCAACTTTTTTTGTCCTTTTAACCACTGAATTTTAGAGTATTATCAGTGATAGAAAACATGTTTTGAGGTCCAAAATTGGAGGGTTAGCCTTCCCTTCTTGTGTCTTGCTTGCATGCCTAGTTTGCTTCATATGTTAGCATGTTTTTCTTGCTTAACTTAGCTTATTTCCAGGATGTTTTTGCCTCTGATTTGGGCTGCTTTAGCTCTTTTTTGGGCTGTTTGGGTTGAATGAGTAGTGTCTTGCATAGTTATAGTGTAAAGGGCTTCACTAGTTTAGTGTTTTAGGCCTTTAAACATGAATTGCTTGAGTTGCTTGCATGTTGTAGTGCTATTTTACATGTAATTTCAGCATCATAAGCTCTGTCACATACTCTTTTGGTTCACTCTTTTATTTGCTTTTGAGAGTGGTTTCAAGTTTGGGATCCTTTAAGCTTGAGATTGAGTTCATTACTTGATGGTTTAATCCTCTTTGAGGGTTCATTATCAATGGCATGAACTCTCTCTTGCCTTACATCATCCCTTGGTTGACACTTCTTTCCCTTTAGAAGACACTCACCAATGGACAAATTGACTAAAGAATGGTTTGGTAACTAAAATGAGTAACCAAAATTTGACAAGTAAAAGTGTGCAAGATAAGAATTTTTTGTGTTGCATTGCATGTGTTCAAATCGGACATTAATTTGAACACAAGGCAAATGGGACATTTCATACTCAAAGTGATGAAATATGTCATTTTCCTTGGTCACCATCACCCTTGATCATGCATGATAGGGTGGTGGTCTTTTGAGTCTTGTTTTGCACTCATTAAGCTTGTACAAGCTTGGTTCCTTAGCAATCATGAGTGGAAAATGCTTAGTTAATGGTTTGAGGGCCAAGAGTTACACTCCTTTGAGCTTGTGCAATGATAACGAGAGTAACAGTACACGCAAATTTTGAAAATACACTGCTTTGCCTCTGTTTGCTCTCTGTTGCAACAAAAAAGAAGGTTTGGGGCAGGTGTAGCCGACCGGCCACCATTGGTAGCAGACGGCCACCATTGGTAGCTGACTGGCCATTAATAAAAATTTTGCACAAGTGTGTTTCTGAGGTGGAGCAGAGGCATTCTGGGAGTTGGCAACACTGTTGGTGTCCAAATAAATGCAAACAAAGGCGTCCAATGGCAAGGCGGTGCATTTTCGGGAGGAAACCAACCAAGCATGCATGCGTCCCTCGCCCTTGAGGCCATTTAATTGCTTTAGTTAGCTTAGAATAGCTAGTTAATTCAAGTGTTGTACTTAATTAGTTAGTGTAACTAGTTATTCAATTCCGATTTGTAATTAATTAGCTTAGCATAAGTTAGTTAATTCATTCAATTGCTGTAATAATTAGCTTAGCATGATTAGCGTAGCTAGTTAGCTTATTCATTCGGACCCTCCTTCGCAAGGGCATAATATTGTAATAAGTGTGCATGCATGTGTGTGTCTTCCAACCCCACGTTTTTCTCCCTTTTATTTAATCGCTTTCGATGGTTAGATTAGGGACATTTTCAATTAGCATACCTTATGCTTGCATGCTTGCATCCATTCATTTGTCTTGCATGCACCGAGGCTTGGCGCATCATTCAAACTGCATTGTTGTTTCAATACTTCTTTGAATACGTGTTTATCGCATGTTGTTCAATTTGCTTCGTATGCTATATTAGTAGCCGAGGCTATTAATTGCATTATTGCATGCGTTGCATTTGACATCTTGTATAGTTAGGATCATGCATCTTTCTAACTAGTTTTTGTTTTGGCTTGGAGTACTCGATGAGTTTTATGCTTTAGCATACTTGCATGAGTGTGATTGCCATATTGCCATACTAGCATGCTTGCCATGAGGCTATGCGCTTACTTGCTAAACTGCTTGAATGCTTGTGGATGAAGGCTTTGTTGTTTGAATTGGAACGATTCAATGGATGTGAGTTTTAAAGCCCACTTTGTTGTGGCAAATCATGTTTTAAGCCCACTTGAGGTGGCAAATCCGCATTTTTATTCCCACTTGAGGGTGGCTTATTCAAACCATTTTCGTAAACAAACATGACTTGAAATGTTCCAATTCTTGCGATATAGTCTATATTTGCTTGTGTGCGTAACATAGTAAGGTTAGATTAATAACTAGAATAAGAACACATAACGTTTATAAAAAGCATATCATGATTAGTAGAGGCCGATCTTTGATCAGGCGAACGGGGGTGCTCAATTCATGACCTTCCCCCTTCGTACTCAAGTTCCCGAGCCGAGGTAACTTTGGTGATGACGGACATGTGGCCTTTGGCACGAGTCAGGGTTTCGTAAATTTCTCCAAAATAAAAAATATTTAGGTGGCGACTCTGTGTTTGGCAAAGCTGTCCAAATTTGGGCATTATTTGATTTAAAAGCGATTTTCCAAAAAGGTTTGCCAGATTTGAACTCTTTGGTGTTTATCAGTTTCACATTGCACTTGTGAGACTAGATTTAGAACCGCGAGAGTCCAAACTGTGAGGCCTTTTTTTCAAGCCCTTTCCGAAAGGTGGGGGCGCGGAATAAGGTGAGCCACAACTATTTAGAAAGTACTGCAAAATTACAGGTCTAAAAATACGTTCTCATTCCAATGAACTCCGTGCGTTTGAATGAGGCACTAGATTTTAATTTTGCAAAGTGTTTTGAAGAAACTGAAATTTCAAGAAAGAATTCTTATTCAATTTAAATGCTTTTATAGATTACAACCGCATATATATTAGTTGGGAGTTTGTTATAACAAACTAGCCAACTCCTAAGCTAACTGACTTTTTAACCAATTGAGCTGATGTAGCTACAGCTACAATATCTACTGCTGGGACTGGTTTAGCCATTGACTAAGATTCTAAGTTGAGTTTGGAAGCTGTAGTATTCTCAACATGCCCCTGCAAGTAGATGGGGTGTGTGAACTCCATTACCTTGGACTTGAGATACAAAAAACAAGCCACAAATAAAGGTTTTGTAAATATATCAGCCAACTGATCTTGAGTAGGAATATATTGCAAAGTCAGTTGTTTAGCAAGCACTTTATCCCTGACAAAGTGACAGTCCACCTTTATATGCTTGGAACGAGAATGAAACACTGGACTGGAAGCAAGGGCAATGGAGGAGACATTGTCACACCACAAAATGGGTGGAGTAGGGAATAAAATAGCCAAATCCTGAAGAAGCATTTGAACCCAAGTCAATTCGGCAAAAGCATGAGCTAGTGCTCGATACTCTGCTTTGGTAGAGGAGAGACACACCGTGGCTTGTTGTAATAACCCGACCCTCGCACATGTTTTCTGATATATTTTCAGTCCTCGTTTTGTGCTTTTAAATGTTTATTGTAAAATCCCATGAGAAATTAAGGTTAAGTAAGTGAAATCCATGTTTTAAGGATGTCTATCTGTTTAACAAGAAAAGTATCTATTATATCTAGAATGGTTGAATCAGAAATTGGACACCTTAACGGCTTAATTATCTGAAATTGATTATATATCTGTGATCAGCATAATTTTTAGGTAATATTAAGTATGTTTACGAAATTTCAATTTCGGAATGATTAAACGAATGAATTTTGTCCTATATGCTTTTCTTTATGACTATATCCACCTAAGTCCTCTTGAACCTTGATCAAAAACGTGAAATACCTCTTGGAGAGAAATAAGGGTTTGTTTAGGGGAGCAAGTGAGGAAGGGAAAGGGAGGTAGATCATCAAAGAAGGTTGGGAATTTGAGAGATCTAGGCACAAGGTATGTAAATTTCACTTTAATTAACTCCTCTTCTTGTATTGGGGTATGAATTTCTTGGGTGTTCAAGTAAGGTAAGAGTTGTGTTGTGGTGTGTGTGTGTGTGTTTGACACTTATGGAATTGAAGAAGTATGATCATCATGTTGTAGTTGTGTTAATTTGAACCATAAGAGGGAAATTACATACTCTTTATGATTTTACATGCTTGCATCCATCCAATTTTGTAATGGAGAATTGTGTATGATTTATGTTTGATTAAAGAGGGTTCTCATCAATTGGTTGCTTTGACACCTAATTATTTTTATACTTCAATAAACCCCATGAAATTATGTTTATGTCATGTGTTGTGTTTTATGAACATGGAGAACTTGAATTAAAGGATGGAAATTATAAGAATAGTTACTTGATCAAGCTTTTTATCATGTTTACCCTGTGATATTCAAATGATAATGCATGTTATAATGAAGTTGGGTCAATATATTGCCTTAATTTCATCTTGGTTTGCATGTAAAATGACTTGGTGTTGTTGAAATTTGAGTTGGAACCGAGCTGCCCCAAAACAGGGGTCACCACCGCACGTGCGGAGGTCATGGCTGCACGTGCGGACAAGAGGAGAAAAACTGGAAATGCATTCTGCTTTGGGCCGCTCGAGCGGAGGGGGAGGACCGCACGTGCGGTGCATGGCCGCTCGAGCGGAGGGTCCGGCCGCACGAGCGGCCACCCTTGTTTCAGCTTATGCTGAGTAACTTTGAATAGGCATATCTTTTGCATCCGGACTCCGTTTTGAGTGATTCTTGAGCCTAAAATCAAGCCCCGGAAGTCTAGTTTCCAGTGGTGGTGGTCTCACTCCCAAATTATAAGTACATAAATAGTTATGCCCAAATTAGTGATGACTATGCACTTTCTGTTTATTGAGTTTGTACCGTTTCTTCGTCTGAACCTTTCTCCTATCGATTCCTCCTATTTTATGATAACCTATGGAGGACTAGTGAGTCTAGAACCACCATAGCTATTGAGTAAGGAATAAAAAGAGATTGGTTTTATTCTCATAATCTGTTATGTGCATTATGTTTGTAGGTCAAGAAGAGGACACCGTTCCGCCGCTATCAGAGACCTATCGCTGTGAGTAGTAGTACTCTAGTCGTACGTTCAATTATCGTTAATGATTTTCATTGTTAAGATTATGTTCCTTGCAAGTAATTAAGTTAACATCATGTTGATTGGGAAATCTAGAGGCATTAGTGAGTAGTACATTCTGTTTACTGTTGACGATGAATACTAACATTCTGTTATTTGCAAGATAGCTTATGAACAAATGGAACATATAAGCAATTTGGAACTATGGTATCCACGTATCTCTGAACCCACATTATGATGTAACCTATTCTGTCTTTGCTAAGTGTACTATAATGACATGATATAACCAAAAAAAAAATGTTCTATGTTACGTTTTGAATTAATGAACAGTTGGCCATATATGTAAAGTATTCATGACATCCGTAGCACACGACCCTTACCCGGGGGTAATAATACCGTGTTTTCAAGTATGTTACAAGTTCAAGTATGTTTTCAAGCATGTTACAAGTTCAAGTATGTTTTCAGGTATGTTTTCAAGTATGTTACAAGTTTAAGTATGTTACAAGTTTACGTATGTTATAAGTTCTCAGTATCGGGGGATTCCCCTCATGGAACTAACAAGTATGCTTTATATTGATTTGTTAGCGCTATCGAAGTGCCAAGTAGAATCAAGTATGAATTCCGATTTCTGTTTATGATTCAAGTATAATGCATATGTATGAATTTGTTTCCGTTTATGGTATGACATGATATGAATGGTTTGGTCTGTGAGACCCATTAATTACTGGTATGGAACAAAGTGCTACATTGTGAGACACCTCTTCAATTCATACAACATTTCAAGGGCCTCGTGCCATATGTTTCAAGGGCTTTAATGCCAATATGTTTCAAGGGCTTCATGCCACTATGTTTCAAGGGCTTCATGCCAATATGTTTCAAGGGCTTCATGCCACTATGTTTCAAGGGCTTTAATGCCAATATGTTTCAAGGGCTTCATGCCACTATGTTTCAAGGGCTTCATGCCAACACGTTTAAGGGCTTTATGCCATTTTGTTTAAAGACTGGGCCTAAGGCCGTTTTGAAATAAGTATGGAATCAGATAAATCATATGATCCTTATAGTATGTACGCTTTGATATGTATTATAAATCGAGATGAACATTAAATTGTTTATGTACTATTATTCACTGAGCTTCGCTCACTTTGTGTTATGTCTGTTCTGTAGGTAATCACTTTGGAAATCCGTGTTAACCCTTGATGCTCGCCTTTCAGTTATCAACCTCAGTGTGTCCAGGCACCCAAACCAAGCCATGCATTTCTGTAAAGTTTTGTTGAGATTTTGGCTTGCACTTTTGCACTTTAATTGTTTACCTAATGTTTAAATGTATGTATATGACCCCTTTCTTTACCACTATTTGGTTATATACTCAGTAAATGGGGTTGAGCATGTGTATGTGATCCTGGCATGTTAGTATTAGCTCAATGGATGCTGTTATGTATGTTATTTTATAATAGTAAATGCTCCCGTTCAGGCCCCATACGTTATATACATCAGGTTTTATGTCCATTTCTGAGGTGGTCATGCACAAACTTTTAAGGGCGGGTTTGGGGCATGACAAGTGGTATCAGAGCACGAGTTGCCATCTCACACACGAATCCATTGAGCTTTAGGATGTCTAGAAAAAAAAAACTTAGGCATCATGCAAGACATTCTTAATGCATATGAAAGAAAATGATGGCAACGTTAAATGCAATTGTTAACGCTAACGATTATGATCTATGTCGATTGGACATTCCTTGTGTATATTGTGATTGTTGTGCAGAACATGGTGAGAATAAGGATAGAGGATCCGAAGGATCCTACCTCCGTCAGGTTAAATATAAAGAAAAAGGACAATGATTGGTAAGGCAATTTATATGCTTATGCTATCAGTTGTTATTTTTGGATTGATAGTTACCTATCATCTGTTGAGACGAATTGCTTAAACACTACATATTAATAATATTTAGACTTATGATTTTGAAAAGTTGTTGTGTTAGATATGCTGATACGTTGTGTTTGTATGATCATTGAATTATGTCGAGTGTGACCGCTGTAAGAGAAAGTTGTGTACGTAGTGATTCTCCTTAGAATTATGTGAGAGGTTAATTGAATGTAAGTTTGTTCTTGCTGATGGCTAAAATGGATAAGGAAAGTGACTATTAAGCTTGCACCGAGTTGGTCACGCACTATGAACTATGATTTTGACACAAGTTATAACTAAGATGATTTTGTAAGCCAAGAAATTACTGACAACTTCTGATGGGAAAGTGAGGGAATTATGGATGGTAAGTTAACGATATGTACTGGACATTTACCTCTTTTAATTTGCTTATTCAGAGTTGTATAATATGCGCAACGTGATTCCGAATCAATTTACTGTCCTATTGAACTTATCTGGATAAGAATTCTAACTCTGATATTAGATGGCCAAATTAATTTGTGCTGTAACAAGAAGAAATGCTTATTAAAGAAGGATGTTACACCTTATGGTACGATTAAGTATTTAAGCATGATTTTGAATTTGATTTCTGACTTTGGTTTTAAGTGGTTCCCTTTGCTCAAGTAATGGCTTTTATAGTTGTATTTATTGTGCAGATTTGGACTTAGGATGACATTCCTATGTCTGTATGAATTTACAAAGCTGTATGTTATTTGCTTTGGTAATACCGTAATTATTTGATTTGGAATATGGTTCTCTTTGTGCTAATATGTTTAAAAGTGAAACTATGAAGAATTAACGATATTGACTGGGATCTTTTTCCATTTTTCTGACCTTGTCAAAGTACTAGATATAGTTTTGAAGCAAGGTAACGGTATGACTTTGATCTGTTTTCGGACATAGAGAATACTAAGAACAATTGTAAAACTAGTGACTACATGCTTGCGCGACTTAGTATGTCTGTCGGAGTAATGTACAGTTTGGGTTACCAGCTTATCTCTAAGTGACTCCTACTGAGAATTACTAAGTAATGGGATTTGTATATAAACTATTAATGTTGGGTCAATCTGGGTACGAACATAGTAAAGAACATACTGTGATTGAAATTAACATGTGCTGTGGAATGTATGAACTCTGTATCTAGAGAAACGGAATCTACTATATTTCTGTACTTCCGATTGTATGTTTTGTATTTGGGAATATTCCGTAGTGAATTCATGTAGTTTCGTCTCATTCGACATAGGATCGTATGAAATAAAGATATGAAACGGATGTTTTATTTTTACACAACAACCAATTGCTTAAAACGATAAGATGATTATTATGACAAGGACTTTTGACTAATTGTGATAAATATTAAATTCCCCTGTGTATGGTTTGTACGGAGAAATGAATTGAACATCTATAGCAGAATGGGATAAGCGTGTAAGACTGGGGTTTTTTTTTACATTAATAGTAAGGAATCTCTGGTTAACCTGTGAATTGTTTGGACTGAAGAATTACATGAGCTTCTATAACAGATCTGCATAGTACAACAAGTTTGGAGGACCAACCTTATTTAAGGGGGGGAGAGTGTAATAACCCGACCCTCGCACATGTTTTCTGATATATTTTCAGTCCTCGTTTTGTGCTTTTAAATGTTTACTGTAAAATCCCATGAGAAATTAAGGTTAAGTAAGTGAAATCCATGTTTTAAGGATGTCTATCTGTTTAACAAGAAAAGTATCTGTTATATCTAGAATGGTTGAATCAGAAATTGGACACCTTAACGGCTTAATTATCTGAAATTGATTATATATCTGTGATCAGCATAATTTTTAGGTAATATTAAGTATGTTTACGAAATTTCAATTTCGGAATGATTAAACGAATGAATTTTGTCCTATATGCTTTTCTTTATGACTATATCCACCTAAGTCCTCTTGAACCTTGATCAAAAACGTGAAATACCTCTTGGAGAGAAATAAGGGTTTGTTTAGGGGAGCAAGTGAGGAAGGGAAAGGGAGGTAGATCATCAAAGAAGGTTGGGAATTTGAGAGATCTAGGCACAAGGTATGTAAATTTCACTTTAATTAACTCCTCTTCTTGTATTGGGGTATGAATTTCTTGGGTGTTCAAGTAAGGTAAGAGTTGTGTTGTGGTGTGTGTGTGTGTGTGTGTTTGACACTTATGGAATTGAAGAAGTATGATCATCATGTTGTAGTTGTGTTAATTTGAACCATAAGAGGGAAATTACATACTCTTTATGATTTTACATGCTTGCATCCATCCAATTATGTAATGGAGAATTGTGTATGATTTATGTTTGCTTAAAGAGGGTTCTCATCAATTGGTTGCTTTGACACCTAATTATGTTTATACTTCAATAAACCCCATGAAATTATGTTTATGTCATGTGTTGTGTTTTATGAACATGGAGAACTTGAATTAAAGGATGGAAATTATAAGAATAGTTACTTGATCAAGCTTTTTATCATGTTTACCCTGTGATATTCAAATGATAATGCATGTTATAATGAAGTTGGGTCAATATATTGCCTTAATTTCATCTTGGTTTGCATGTAAAATGACTTGGTGTTGTTGAAATTTGAGTTGGAACCGAGCTGCCCCAAAACAGGGGTCACCACCGCACGTGCGGAGGTCATGGCCGCACGTGCGGACAAGCAGAGAAAAACTGGAAATGCATTCTGCTTTGGGCCGCTCGAGCGGAGGGGGAGGACCGCACGTGCGGTGCATGGCCGCTCGAGCGGAGGGTCCGGCCGCACGAGCGGCCACCCTTGTTTCAGCTTATGCTGAGTAACTTTGAATAGGCATATCTTTTGTATCCGGACTCCGTTTTGAGTGATTCTTGAGCCTAAAATCAAGCCCCGGAAGTCTAGTTTCCAGTGGTGGTGGTCTCACTCCCAAATTATAAGTACATAAATAGTTATGCCCAAATTAGTGATGACTATGCACTTTCTGTTTATTGAGTTTGTACCGTTTCTTCGTCTGAACCTTTCTCCTATCGATTCCTCCTATTTTATGATAACCTATGGAGGACTAGTGAGTCTAGAACCACCATAGCTATTGAGTAAGGAATAAAAAGAGATTGGTTTTATTCTCATAATCTGCTATGTGCATTATGTTTGTAGGTCAAGATGAGGACACCGTTCCGCCGCTATCAGAGACCTATCGCTGTGAGTAGTAGTACTCTAGTCGTACGTTCAATTATCGTTAATGATTTTCATTGTTAAGATTATGTTCCTTGCAAGTAATTAAGTTAACATCATGTTGATTGGGAAATCTAGAGGCATTAGTGAGTAGTACATTCTGTTTACTGTTGACGATGAATACTAACATTCTGTTATTTGCAAGATAGCTTATGAACAAATGGAACGTATATGCAATTTGGAACTATGGTATCCACGTATCTCTGAACCCACATTATGATGTAACCTATTCTGTCTTTGCTAAGTGTACTGTAATGACATGATATAACAAAAAAAAAAAAATGTTCTATGTTACGTTTTGAATTAATGAATAGTTGGCCATATATGTAAAGTATTCATGACATCCGTAGCACACGACCCTTACCCGGGGGTAATAATACCGTGTTTTCAAGTATGTTACAAGTTCAAGTATGTTTTCAAGCATGTTACAAGTTCAAGTATGTTTTCAGGTATGTTTTCAAGTATGTTACAAGTTTACGTATGTTGTAAGTTCTCAGTATCGGCGGATTCCCCTCATGGAACTAACAAGTATGCTTTATATTGATTTGTTAGCGCTATCGAAGTGCCAAGTAGAATCAAGTATGAATTCCGATTTCTGTTTATGATTCAAGTATAATGCATATGTATGAATTTGTTTCCGTTTATGGTATGACATGATATGAATGGTTTGGTCTGTGAGACCCATTAATTACTGGTATGGAACAAAGTGCTACATTGTGAGACACCTCTTCAATTCATACAACATTTCAAGGGCCTCGTGCCATATGTTTCAAGGGCTTTAATGCCAATATGTTTCAAGGGCTTCATGCCACTATGTTTCAAGGGCTTCATGCCACTATGTTTCAAGGGCTTCATGCCACTATGTTTCAAGGGCTTTAATGCCAATATGTTTCAAGGGCTTCATGCCACTATGTTTCAAGGGCTTCATGCCAATATGTTTCAAGGGCTTCATGCCAACACGTTTAAGGGCTTTATGCCATTTTGTTTAAAGACTGGGCCTAAGGCCGTTTTGAAATAAGTATGGAATCAGATAAATCATATGATCCTTATAGTATGTACGCTTTGATATGTATTATAAATCGAGATGAACATTAAATTGTTTATGTACTATTATTCACTGAGCTTCGCTCACTTTGTGTTATGTCTGTTCTGTAGGTAATCACTTTGGAAATCCGTGTTAACCCTTGATGCTCGCCTTTCAGTTATCAACCTCAGTGTGTCCAGGCACCCAAACCAAGCCATGCATTTCTGTAAAGTTTTGTTGAGATTTTGGCTTGCACTTTTGCACTTTAATTGTTTACCTAATGTTTAAATGTATGTATATGACCCCTTTCTTTACCACTATTTGGTTATATACTCAGTAAATGGGGTTGAGCATGTGTATGTGATCCTGGCATGTTAGTATTAGCTCAATGGATGCTGTTATGTATGTTATTTTATAATAGTAAATGCTCCCGTTCAGGCCCCATACGTTATATACATCAGGTTTTATGTCCATTTCTGAGGTGGTCATGCACAAACTTTTAAGGGCGGGTTTGGGGCATGACACTTGTTTTTTAGCAAACTGAGAGATAAGATTGGAACCCAAAAATATGCAATATCCAGAGGTGGACTTCCTATTAATCACATCCCCTGCCCAATTGGAGTTGGAAAAAGCATGAAGATCAAAAGTACTAGGTTGATATGTCAAACCATGAACAATGGTGCTGTGAACGTATTCCAGCAATCTTTAACAGCTGAAAAATGTCTAAAAGTGAGAGCATGCATGTGTTGACAATACTGATTGACAGTCAAAGAAAGATCTAGTCGAGTGATGGTAAGGTATTGCAAGGCTCCGATAATACTGCGATATAAATAAGGGTTATCAAAGGGAAAATCAGCATTAGGAGGAAGAGAGGGTTTGGCGACAATAGGAGAGGCACAAGGCTTACAATCAGCCATGCCAGCTTTAGTAAGAATATCTTGAGCATGCTTATGTTGGGAAAGAAAGTAGCCTGAATCACCAATGGATTGGACTGAAATACCAATAAAGTAGGCAATATTCCCTAATTCCTTCGTAGAGAATGCTTGATGCATCTGAGTAATAAGGGACTGAATATGAGAGGAATTATTTCCTGTAAGCAAAATATCATCTACATTGATTAACAGGATAGTAAAAGAGGTTACAGTTCACTAAATGAAGAGAAAGGTATCACATTTGCTATTGCAAAATCCTTGGGAGAGAAGAAATGTAGGAAATGTGGAATACCAAGCATGAGGAGCCTGTTTTATGCCATACAAAGCTTTGTGAAGCTTGCACACTTGGAATGAAGAAGAAGACTGCTCAAAACCAGGTGGTTGTAACATGTAAACCTTTTCTTCAAGGACTTCATGTAGAAAAGCTTTGGAAATATCAACCTCAAATTGGCCAATGATGATGAAGGACAAGGCACAATAAAATGCGAATAGTGGGTTGTTTGGCAACTACGACGAGTGCCTTACTGAGTGATAGTACCATCAGAATTACTTTTCACTTTAAAAACCCACTTACAACCAATGGCATGCTTGTAAGGTGGCAAAGAAATAAGAGTCTGTAGACCGCCCGAACTCCGCTTCGCGCGCGAGGGCGCGAATTGTGTTCTAGCTACTACAGCTCGGACTCCTGTCATGGTTCTGAATCTAATCTCACAAAGTGCAATGTGAGACTGATAAATCACCAAAGATTCCAAATCCAGCAAATCGTTTTGGAAAATCGATTTTAATCAAAAAGCGCCAAACATGGAGTGCTTTGCCAGATTTCAGAGTTGCCACCTAAATATTTTATTTTGGAAAATTTAGGAAACCCTGACTCGTGTCTAAGGCCACGTGTCCGTCATCACCAAAGTTGCCTCGGCTCAGGAACTTAGGTACGAGAGGGGAAGGTCATGCAACGAGCACCCCCGCTCGCCCCGATCAAAGGATCGGCCTTTACTAATATGATATGTTGTTTTTGAAAACACATGCGTTCTTATTCCAGTTATTAATCTAGAATTACTATGTGATGCGCACACCATACAAGTATAGACTAAATCGCTCAAGTTGGAACAAAACATCTCAAGTTTGTTTGTTTGAAAAATGGTTTGAAGTTGCTACTCGCAAGTAGGCTAAGTCGTGGATTTGCCACCCTCAAGTGGGCTTAGAAAAGCATGATGATTTTGCCACCCTCAAGTGGGCTTAAAACTCACATTTTGATGAATTGTCCCAATTCAAGTAATGAAACCTTCATCCACAGACATTCATGCAGTTAATCAATTAAGTAGTTAGCCTCATGGCAAGCATGCTAACATGGCAACATACACATCTCATGCAGTATGCTAAAACGTAAACACTTACAGTGTACTCCGAGTCAAAATAGAAAACTATGTTAGAAATCAATGCATGATCCTAGCTATGTCAAGAATGCCTAATGCAACACATGCAAAATGCAACTAAGATAGGCTCGGCTATTCTAAGATGTCATGTGAATGCAACTTGATAACATGTATTCAAATTGATATTGAAATACAATGCAGTTTGTATGATGCGCAGAGCCAAGTGCATACAAAACAGATGAATGATGCACGCATGCAAAGCATAAGTATGTTAATCGAAGTATGCCCTAAAACTAACCATCGAAAGCGGTTAAGTAAAAGGGAGAAAGAAATGGGATTGGAAGACATGCATCACACACATGCACGCTTATTACAACATTTGTGCCCTCTCGACGGAGGGTCCGAATAATAAGCTAACCAGCTACACTAAGCTAATTAAACTAATTATTACAAAACGAAGCTAATTAACTAACAAGTTAACTAATTACAAACACAAATGAATAGCTAAGTGCATTAACTACTTAAGTACAGAACCAAATAGCTAACTAGCTAAGCAAAGCAATAAAACAGGAGCCTCGAGGCGAGAAGTCCATGCGTGCACGATCGCCTCGTTCAGAAATCCATCCCTATGCCCCAACTTGCCTCTATTTGCATTTGATTTCAGATCACTGCACAAACCTCCAGATAGCTTCTACTCCAACATGGGAACCTCCAGGAGGGCTGCCGACCACTTAGTGGTGTTGTAGACCACCTGTAGACCACCTAATTATGCTGCAGACCAGAAAAAGTGGTCGGCCAGCCACTTTTATTGGTCTGCTGACCAGAAAATTCTGCCCAACTCCAGTTTGCTGCAATAGAGAACAAGAAGGGGCACGACAGTGTATTTGCAAGATATGTGTGCACAACCACCCTCCCTATCATTTCTCAAGCTCAAGGGAGTGTAGTTCTCGACTCTCAGGCCACCAATCGAGCATCGCAATGCATGATGGCCGAGAAACCAAGTTTGCACAATTCAATGTCAATGAATGCGCAAATAACACATAAGGGCCTCAACCTCTATCATGCATGATCAAAAGGGTCGGCGATTGAGAAATGAGGCACATTTCATCACTTCAAGTATGAAACATCCCACATTTCTCGTGTTTGGATTAACACCCTATCCAAACACTATGCATTGCAACATGATCAACTTATCAATACTAATGGCATGCAAACACAATGCAATGCAACAACAAGCAAATACAATGCAATGCAACAACATGCAAACATGTGCTATTCTACCAATGCTAGGATGGCATGCACAAAACTCTATCATGCAAATAATGCATGCATGGCAAGCTTAGAAGCTAAGGCATCAATGCTAGTAAAGGGCACCTTACAAGGGGCATGCAAAACAATGCTCAATGGACTTAAACCGAATATGGACAGACCTAAATCATGCTAAAACAGTGGCCAAAATGCTATGAAATGATGGCATGAGAGGCAAGATGGTCATGCTCATGCAATGGCTCATCAATTAAGCATAAGAGCACAACTCTCAAACATCATCAAGAAGTGACAAACATAGAAGTGTGACAACACTATATGCTCTAAAATCAAGTATGAAATGATGCCAAATCACTCAAACAACACAAGTATAGCGTGAAAGAGGGCCTAAGGCACAAGGCTACCAAAATGAACTACACAAGAGGCATACAATACATGGCACAAATGATTGAACCAACCATGGACAGAGCTCAATTAGGTCAAAATGAAGACCAAAACATGCTGAGATGGGAGCTCAAAAGTCTAGGCATGCATGCATACACATTGGCCCACAAACAAGGCAATAATGCATAACCCTTAAAAGCATTCAAAGAGTGGAAGAAGTGAGAATATGGCCATGCTATATGCTCTAAAATAAAATGTTAAATGATGCCAAATCATGTACATGTCACAAATGAAGCACGCTAGGAGGCTCAAAGCTTGAAACTAGGATAGGCACTTGCACTATAGCTATACAATACATGAACCATATGGCCAATACAACCCAAAACAGTCCTAGAGCATGTCAAATCAAGGTTAAAACATGCACGGAGTGTAGCCAAAACAAGCTAGCATGAAGGCATGAAGCATGGAGCATGCTAGGCCAACAAAGAGGATTACACTACATCTACCAACACTAAGCATGAGATGACTTTACCAACAAAAATCAGAGTTGTAACATGGTAAAAAAAACACCAAAAACCCACTGAGATGGCATCCCAAAAGCTTAGGAAAGATGGCATACATAAAGGCTCATATTTAAAGCATAAAGCACAAACCCTCCGAAGCATTGAAAGAGTGAAAGATGTGAGGATATGGCAATGAAACATGCTCTGAAATCACATAACAAATGATACTAAATCATGTAAATAGCCCAAGCAATGCATGCTAGTGACTTGGAAACTCAAAGCTAGTGAGCTAGAATGCACTATGGCTATACAAAGCAAGGCATGCATGACCCAAAACACTTAAATCAGACCTAGAGCATGCTAAAACATGGCCAAAAGCTTGCTCGAGTGGAGCTGAAAACATGCTAGAATGATGGTCAAAAGCATGATGCATGTTAGGCTAGTGAATGGAAATGCACTACAAGTGCAAGGAGCATGCAAGAGGCTATCAAACCAACCCTAGACAGAGCTATAACATGCTGAAATAATGCCTAAGACATGCTAAGATGGAGCCAAAACAAGCTTAACAAACATGCTACTTTGATGAGCCACAAGTAGGATTACACTACACATACAACAAGCATGCAAGGGGTGACCAAAACAGCCAAAAATAGAGTCATGGCAGGTCTAAAAGGTCACCAAAAAGTGCTCAAACAAAGCCTCAAGAAGATAAAACTACATGCTTTTTTGATGAGCCATCAACACAAGCAAACAAGAGAAGAGGAGGGGGGACAACCCCCTCCTATTTGAGACCTCAAAACACACTTTTCACCACTGAAATTCCTTTGGAATTTAGTAGTGAAGAGGCCAAATAAAGATGATCACAAAGACTTAAAGTGATGGCTCAAAAGCCTAGCAAATAAGGCATGCAAGGGAGTAGGCCACCCTCAACACCAAAGAGGCCTTAAACAAACATTTCAAATACTTAAAAATGAAGCTTTTTGCAGTAGAAAGTCAAGCCAAAATAAGCATGCAAGGGTGGCCTAGTAAGCAACTACAACAAGGCTTTAAGAGGATTAGAGACTCACCCTTGAAGAATCAAAGCAAGACAGCAACTTCTGAGGCAAAAACCAAACCTTGGGCTCCAAACAAACCTCCAAGAACCTCAGTCCAAGATTGAAGGTGTTTCACTATGTGTTTGTGTGTAAGAGTGTGAAGAAAATGCACTTTCAAGCACAAATATGAGACAAAGAGAGAAATATAGAGATAGAAGTGTACGTATAGCTCTATGCAATTTTTCTGTACCTAAAGCAAGAGGGAGGAGGCTCCCTTTTATAGAAAAACATGCATCAAGCTTGTTGAGCAAGCTTGAAGCTTGAATCAATCCCTCCATACACGTGTATGGTGGATGCTTTCTGTGCCCAACAGCTGGCATAGCTGGCATGGAAAATATCTACAGAAAGTGTAGGAAAGCTGCTGACCAGTTGAAGTGGTCGGCCAGCTACTTGCACTGGTCAGCTGACCAGTGAAAGTGGTCTGCAAGGAGACCAACTGGTCGGCAAGGGGAAGAGGTGGTTTGCACTAAGAAAGCAAGGTGGTGGCATGGCTGCCGACCACTTTAGGTGGTCCAAAGACCACCAAGACCAGCTGGCCGACCAGAAAACTGGCTGGCAGGGAAGAAAAGTGGTCTTCAGGGAGAGAAACTGGTCTACACCCCTTATTCCACCCTCCAAGCAAGGAAAACAAGGTTTGGTTCAAAACCAAACTAAAAAGGAAGCAAGACAAAAGTCTGCGGGACAAGGGGCGCAGCTGGAAGCCTCGAAAACTAGTCTATGGGCGCAAAAAGTGGTCTACCAGGGAAAGGTGGTCTACGACCACAAAAAGTGGTCTACAGACCTTTGTTTCCCTCTAAGCAAAGGCAACAAGGCATGGTCCAAAAACTAGGCCAAGAGGAGAACGTTAAGAGGTTCCGAGACAAGGCGCTCGGCCGAAGGCTCCGGAAACCGAAAACTAGTCTACAAGAGGGAAAAGTGGCCTACGACTACAAAAAAGTGGTCTACAAACCTCTCCCTCCCTCTAGGCAAGGTCAACAAGGCATGGTCCACAAACCAAGCCAAGACACAAAGAGTTCAGAGGCCCAGAGGCAAGGCACTCAACCGAAAACTTCGGAAACTCGAAACGAGCACAAACATGCGCAATCACCGTGTGCACAAACGATGACGTCTGAGTCTTAAGGTCGGTCAAAAATGGGGTGTCTACAATTGCCTCTCTTTGACAGAACTCGGAAGTCAAGAAGTGACGGGAGTGAATGTCAAAGTCCAAAGACGACCCATTTTTGACAAGGCCAAAGACTCGGACAAACAGGCAAGATAACAAAGAGATGCGCCCGCAGGTAGGGGCAAGATGCAAATGACATGCACAATGCCGAACATAACTTATGATTATGCAAAGAGGGCTGTGATGACGCAATTATGCAAAATAAATGCAACAGTTTAAGCGAGTGCTATGCAAGCAAGTAAACACGAACCAAACTACATCTCATGCAGATAGGATGTAAGAAAATTATACCATTCTCACTACGTCTCACGCGGAGAAGGCTAAAGGCGACTATTGGGAACATGCAAAGTCTCAAACGGAACACCTCCCGGCGTATCAGATGCAAAAGGGAAAGGATTGTGCAAGAAAGCGTGATACACATGACAGTGCGAGTATGTCCAAACGCGCCACACGTCAGTGGAGAAAGGTTGTGCAAGAAAGCGCGATGCACATGACAGTGCGAGTACGTCCAAATGCACCACACGTGAGTGGAGAAAGGTTGCGCAAGAAAGCGCGATGCACATGACAATGCGAGTACGTCCAAATGCGCCACACGTAAGTGGAGAAGGGTTGCGCAAGAAAGCGCGATGCACATGACAGTGTGAGTACGTCCAAACGCGCCACACGCGAGTGGAGAAGGGTTGCGCAAGAAAGCGCGATGCACATGATAGTGCGAGTACGTCCAAACACGCCACACGCGAGTGGAGAAGGGTACGTCCAAACGCATGTCAAATGCGAGTGGAGAAGGGGTACGTCCAAACGCATATCAAACGCGAGTGGAGAAGGGTAACCGAACGCGTGCCAAACGTGAACATGTGCGATAGATAGTAGTCAAACTGAACCGAAACTCCTCTTGAATGAACCGTATATACAATATCGTCTAGTTGCATCAACTTCAAATGAACCGTACGTACAATATTGTGCCTGCACAAGAAAGAAACTGAACAGGTATAATATAGTAGAAACACATGATCAACGCTATATCAAGATACAATTTCAATACAAGATAAACACGTGCACATATGATGCCGATGGAAAGGTGCATAATAATGCAAGTGAAAAGTGCATAGCAATGCAAGTGAAAAGTGCATAACAATGCAAGTGGAACGTGCGTGACAACGCAAGTGGAGTGCATAACAATGCAAGTAAAACGAGCATGACAATGCAAGTAGAACGTGCGTGACAATGCAAGTAAAGTGTGCGTGACAATGCAACTAGAACGTGTATGACAACGCAAGTGGAGTGCATAACAATGCAAGTAAAACGTGCGTGATAATGCAAGTAAAAAGGTGCATGACAATGCAACTAACAAGCATAACAATGCGGGATAGGTGTGCATAACAATGCGACGAATGGTGTGCATAACAATGCGGGATAGGTGTGCATAACAATGCGACGAATGGTGTGCATAACAATGCGAGAGAAGTGGTGTGCATAACAATGCATTTGAAATGTGCATAACAATGCGAGAGACGTGCATAACAATGCATTTTCAGTGCAACTCCAACATGTTTAAAGTAAAATGATGAATAAGGAATACAAGCCTTAACGAGAGCAATTCAACTGTAACCCTCGATTTACCTCTCAGAGGGGTCACAATGTACTTAAAAACGATACACCATGCTCTTGATGAGTAACGATGAGCCATGCATCAAAGACTTGAATTGAAGTTCCCACGGGGACATTTTGAGCCGAAAATAGTGAACTTTTCTTGCACTTTCTCGAGAGCCAAGGACTCCAATTAGTCTGAATACATACAGGGAGAACAATGGGACCCTGAAGACCACCCTAGGAGGGTTGCTGACCACCTAGACCAGCTGCCGACCACTTGTTGACCACCTAAGTGGTCGGTTGACTAGAAAAACTGGTTGGCCAACCAGTTTAGCAAAATTGGGGCAGTTTAGTCTTTTAAAGGTCGGCTCTTTAAGTACATGACTCCAAATCACTTTTGGTCACAAACACCAGGCCGAAATACACTTCTCTTTGCTCCTAGGCACTTTTCTCTCTCAGATCCACACTTTATACGCATATTCCAACACCCCCGCGAAGTTGATTCGCGAAAAACTTTCGATTCTCTTCGTTTTGAACCGATCAGAATTTGTTTTTGGAGCTTCTTTCTCCATTTCACCACTTCAGGTATGTTTCTCTCGAAGTTTAGCACCTTTTCCTGGGCTTTGACTTTCTTTGACTTTTTCTCTTCCCGAGAGTTGACTTTTGTTGACTTTTTGCAATTTTGGCTCATTTCGCTCATTTTTGCTCATTTTGCACCTTTTTTCATATGGCTGACCACATTCCACAAGATGGGGGTTCTCTATGAGTAGAGGATGAGCCTGACAACATGCCATTGCCGCCCAGGATTTGGCCTTTCAACCCGGAGAGGTACCACCCTCAGTAGCACATCCTACCCCTGAGCACCTTTCATCATTTCACAGATTTTGCATGACGAGCACCCGCAGACTTGCTGCTATAGGATCCAGAGTCTCACTTGTCTCATCACGTGCGTGAGGTGCGTACTTCACTTTTACATTTTCTGCGATGTATTTTGAATTTCTTGCACACTTCATGCTTTCACTATGTATTATATCTGCTCGTTCTAAACACATTTACATACACAACGCTTCTGCTCGTTCTGAACACAACTCACACACGGCATTCTATTCATTCTGCACACGGCTCATACATAACACTCTGCTCACTTGGCACACAGCTCACAACACAATACTCTGTTCATTTGGCACGCAGCTCACAACACAGCACTCTATTCATTTGGCACACAGCTCATACACAACATTCTATTCATTTGGCACGTAGCTCACAACACAGCACTCTGTTCATTTGGCACATAGCTCATAACACAACACTTTGGTTATTTGGCACGCAGCTCTTAACACAGCATTCTATTCATTCTGAAACTGAATACATCTATTCATTCTGAACATAGGTATCTTCTCGTTTCACCCGGGGATATGGGTTGATCATTGCGAGGGAGTGGTACATGGAGCTCCCAGATGCTATTTGATAGATTGTAGATGAGGCGGGGTTCGGTCCATTTTGTGTGGGGATGTCGCGTCTTCAGGCGAGCAGGATCCTCATGGATGCACTTGTAGAGAGATGGTGGGACACCACAAACTCCTTCCATTTCTCTGCTACCGGGGACATGACGATGACCCAGTACGACTTTTCGATGCTGATGGGCCTCGACGTGGGAGGCCGGCCGATCCCATACGATATTGATATGGGCGAGTGGGAGGTAGCCTGGACTTATCTTCTCGGAGCCCATCTGCCGACCTACAGATCATCAGTCACGGTCAGGTACACCTGGTTTATAGAGCAGTACAGGGGGACTACGCTTGAGACTGTTGAGGCCATAGAGTAGTATGCCCAGGGATTTTTGATGTTCCTTCTCGGGACCACACTGTTCTCCGACAAGGGGAACACGGTCGGGCTTTATCTTCTCAGTGCTCTGGTAGACCTATCACAGGTCTGGCAATTTGATTGGGGTGGCGCTGGCCTTGCTACCCTTTACTGCTACATGAGCGCGACCTCCCGCGGGCGGGGGAACATAGTAGGTGGCTACTGGAGAGCCTGGGAGGTACTTTCTGCCCTCTTGATTTACATTTCTGCTTTTCAATATCTGTACACTGCACACTCCACACATTGCACACATTACATTCTGTACTCTGCATTTTGCACTCAGCATTCTGCATTTTCTGTATATTATGTATTCACATTCTGCACTCAGCATTCTGCATTTTCAATACATTCTGTATTCGCATTCTGCACTCAGCATTCTACATTTTCTATACATTCTGTATTATGACTGCCACTGTCTTGCCTTTCACAGCTGTGGGTATGCGCCTACTTCCGGACACTCGCCCCTGATCCGGACGTGGAGGGACCACTCGATGTGCCATACTCAAGCAGATTCGAGGGTCGGTATCGGCCTAGGCCCCGGGAGACATTGCCATATCTCCGGCAGTATTTTGATACCGTACAGGCGACCAAGGTAATCCAGAACTCTTAGTTCTTCATGCTTTCAGCTTTGATTCATCTTGCATATTTATGACAACTAATCAATTTATGCACTTGCTATTTGCAGATCACCTGGTAGCCTTGGACAGTGATGCCAGGGTTTTCTCGGTTCCAGTTCGCTGGGGCATGGGGTGCCTCCCGGTACTAGATTTTGTTTAAGGGACTAGTTGGCAGAGCCTGGTTTCTCGGGGAGCGCTTTATGCGCCAGACACAGGGCTATCTCGCTCAGGACATCCCCTTACCCCCTCCGCTGGACATGCGATCCACAGAGAGTCTCACTCTCCAGGAGGTTAGCGACCTTATGTTGGGTGCCGACGCAGTCCTTTTCCATGAGGAGGGGGAGTACGCGACTTATCTTCACACATACCTGATGCCCCCACTGACAGGCGTTCGCACCCCCATGAGGAGAGCTGCTGACATCCCTTCGTCGAGCCGTGCCCGAGCTGTAGACATTTCTTCGACTAGCAGGGCCAGCACATCGAGGGGTAGGAGTAGGGGGATGCCCCCTGCTTGGCAGTGTGCTGGGTGGCCAGATCCTCTGACCGAGCTGACAGGCTGGCGGTATGGGACACCTTACTAGATTCCACTAGAGGCTCCATTGCCGGATCATCGATATGTCAGTGCGCCTGATGCAGCATCGGTATGCTCCACAGCTTTCATCTATCATTCAGATATTTAGACATTCATTTATTCACTGATGACTTGAACTTGCATTTGCAGCCTCCCAGAGGATATGTTCAGGGATTGCTTGAGGCGATGGCCTCACTCGAGTTCATGGTTTTGAGGAGAGAGACGATACTGCACTCCTACGGCATCCCGGTACTTTCCAATTTCCTTACATTTATCATACTTCTGATATATCGAAACTGAACATTCACTGCACTGATTCACTACATGTGTAGATCACATCCGACACATCATATTCATATACTATATCTGTATGCACTCACTCCATGCATCATACTCACATCTGCATCTGCTATACAAACCCTGGCTGATGTATTCAAACTGCCTTTTTAGGTCACACCTGTACAGCCAGGGCCACCCGGGCCTTCTCGAGTAGCATGGAGAGGGGTCTCGACACGCGGCCGAGGGAGACGTAGAGCACCTGCCAGACATGACGATGAGTCCAGCAAGGAGGAGTAGTCAGCACACCCTCAGTCGGAGACATCCGCGGGCAGAGGTGATGACACCGGTTCCAGTTTTGAGGGCGAAGACAATTCCGAGGATGGTGGCTCCGGTTCAGACGGGAGTGCCGGTGGTGGTGGTGTAGAGGTTGCTCAGCCGAAGAGGGTGAAGAGAGCCTCTCGATCTTGAGCCTGATAACACCGATTCAGTTGTTTTGCTTTATTTTCTTTTTACTAGTAGTTATAGCACCTTGTACAACGTTACGCAGTTTTATTTTCTTTAAAACTTGTACCCTGTTGTAAAAAGAAAGCATGATGGAATGAAAATAGCTTTTGTTCAAAAAGTGTTGTATTTGTATTCTAAGCATCGCACCATTTTGCACAAAAATGAGATTGAAGGAAATTGAACATCGTGTATTGCCAAGTCAGGTAGTGAACCAACGTAACAAACTAAACAACTTAAAACAAAGACAATTTGGTAAATGAATTAAAAACAACTTGATAAGCAAATGAGCAACAACTCGATAAACAAATCGCAACAACTCGATAATCAAAGAGCAACAACTCGATAACCAAAGAGTAACAACTCGATAAGCAAAGCTTAACAACTCGATAAGCAAATGCATATTGGATAAACAACGCGACTAGACGCATCCGAAACAGAAGTAAACTCAAACCTTCAGCACTCTCAGCAAATAGGAAGGCTAGAAACTCTTTTCTGTAGACAAGAAATGGCTGCAGACCACCTTTTTGCTCACTACCGACCACCAACATAGCATGCCAACCAGTTTTGTGGTCTGCATACCAGAAAATATGGCTGGTCGACCAGAAAAAGTGGCTGGTCGACCAGAAAAAGTAGTCAGCCGACCAGTTAGCCTAGGGACCTCCAGATTTTGGCCACCTGTCCTCTAAACAGTGGCTTATCCTCCATAAAGGTTCCAGCTTCGTGGTTCCCTCATTCTAACTCAGTTTTTGCACCAAATGGAAGCACTTCTTGTCCAAAATCTCACAAATTGGATAGCTAACTTGGATGGCTCGGAAAAGCTGAATTTCCGGGGCTTCGGCATAAATGCACTATTCACGTTGAGCCGCACCCTGCTGAGTTTTCCGTTCCTTCATGCCGCGGCAACGTGTTGGAAGCCGATTACGCACGTTTTTAACTTTGGTGGACAAGAGATATGTCCCACTTTCGAAGACTTCCAAGCTTTGATGGAATCTCAACGCAATGAAGAGATTTTGCCCCAATTCCACTTCGGCCACATCCAAGCCTTAGGACGGATGTTTGGGCTCACTTTGCATGGCGCTCAGTCATTGACTCGCGACGGAGTACTGGATATCCCAGCTTGATTCCTCAGTTTTCTGATGCCGGTGACCGTGGCGGTCATCATTGGTAGGGCTTTCGGCGACATGCGCTTTGCTTGTGCATGTTGTCTCATTTCTTGCTTGCCCTAGGCTTCGGAGGATCTAGCGTCCGTTTGATTGAGGTTGCCTAGGGGTTGAAAGAGGGCAAGGGCTGTATTGCCATGATGCTCGCTGAGACATTGATGGGTTTGGATGCTTTCCATCGCCGAGAGACAACTAGATTCGCGGGGAGTCCACTGCTGCTGCACATAATGTTTCCCTCCCTACTCACATATATTTCTCACATCGCTCAGCCCTCAGGCTCAGTTTTTCTCTCAAAACCCTTTTCCTTACTTTTCTCTCAACATACATCTCTCTATTCTTTAATCTCTCATTTTTCATCCCTCCCCAGATATGGTTGATGGATAAGTTGAAGGTTGTGGACTCATGTCCAGCATATTTAGCTCGCGGCTATTTCTTACGGCGACGCCTAGTCGATGCCCTTGATGAGGGATGGTGGTGCGAATGGATGTGCAGTCTATTCACTACTAATATTGCTTAGCGCTGCCCCTGGCTCAATCTACCGACGATGAGCTACAGTATGACTCGCCAGCCCGGGATTCAGTTGATCGGCCTGACACACTGTGTCCTTTATTTCCCATTTCAAATCCGGCGCCAATTCGGACATGATCAGACTTGCCCGGAAGAAGGGATAGAGTACCCTACTGCATTTCCAGTCCGAGGTGCACAGCTAGCTCGGTATGCCACATCATGGAGGATGAGAGAGCTTCTGGCCCCCGCTCCCACTTTCAGTTGCACCCTCTCTGATGAGTGCATAGCTTGGCTCGATGAAGAGGCACATGTTGGGCCTACTTTGGCATTAGAGGCTTTCGCAAGCTCTGGGAGGGGACGTAGGAACACCTGACTATGCCCTGAATTTATTTGCTTTAATCAGTACTTTCAAGTTTTCTTTATGAATGTAATAAAAAGAAACTTCAATTTGTATTCAAGAGTAGGAGAACTTTGTACTGAAATCAATGTAATTGAAGGTTGTGGGTACTGAAAATTTTTCGTTTGGTCCAAAAATGGTCTAAGTCGTAAAAAGATTAATTTGAGCAAAATCAACTTTTATTAAAACTTTTCAAAACCATTTTCGATATGGATCACAACTGGACACGCCCGAGATCGATCACTGAGATGTACAATCTTGGATCCCAGCAACTGGAAAGTTGCCCCTAGTCTAAATAGCACTGCACTGGAGATCACAACCGAGCTCTTGAATGCAGAATAGACAAAGATGACTAACATGATCAAACGGACAAAGTTGATTTGGAAGTGTTTATGGCTGGACTTCAAAATGAAGTTGCCTACGTATCCCAAAGATGGGAATCAAGCCTTACGTAGTTCGGTTCAGGTTCACTCGTGTATTAACCCTCTCCTTTTGCGCTCTAACTTTTGCCAAGGCCGCCCTTTCTGGGTTTTCAACCTTGCGAGCTCAGTTTTTATCATTTCAAATTTTTCATGCTCTAACTTTTGCCTAGGTCCCCCTTTCGGGTTTTTGGCCTAGCGAGCCACTCAGGGATAGTATTTCTTTAACTTGTCCATGTTGATCGTCTAGGAGAACTCTAGGCCATCTAGGTCCATCATAATGACAGCTCCACCCGACCAGATAGACTTGATGATGTAAGGACGAGTCCAATTAGGTCTGAACTTGCCCCTGGGGTCGTGGATGGGAGCTCGGTTGTCTTTGAGCACTAGATCCCCTTCCTTCAAATTCCTGGACTTAACCTTCTTGTTGAAAGCCCTGGGGTAGACACCCCATTTTTTTGACCGCCCTTAAGACTTGGGCGCTACTGATTGTTTACTTAGTGGTGCAGGCTATGCTATGCAAAGGGTCGATTTCTTCGGCAAGAGGAGAGTCAAATCCCAACCTTACACCTCAGTTTGGACCAAAGCTATTTTGAATGGTTTTTAGACCTTAAAACCTTCTCTTTCAAAATATTTTTGAAATAAAGTTCCTACGATGTTCCGACGCTCGCATTTTGTTAAATGTTGCGCTTTTCGGTAAACTGAGCGAGGACAAAGTGGAAATGAATGAAAGAGAGATGAAATCATTGAAAAATATTTCAAAACACCTTGTTTAGGGGTTTGGAGTTGAAGAAAAGAGGAAAGGAGAGAAGAAAACTAGTTTGGGAGAAGTTTGGCATGAATCCGGGAAGGATCGAAACTGAGGGGCTTCACTAAAACAGGCATAACTTTTTGCACAGTTGGAATTTTGATGCAAGGCTGCCACCATTGGAAATCTTACTTCCGGGGCTTCAATTTGGACACAAGAATGGCCTGAAACGGAGTCCAGATGAAGGAGTTATGCCCATTTGAAGTTGGACCTGGAAAGCAGAATTTTGCCTGCCGACTAGAAAATTGGGCTGCCGACCAGAAAAGTGTCCAACTGACCACTTAGGTGGTCTACAAGTGGTCTGCAGCTGGAAAAAGTGCTTTGCAGCCGTGCCAACACCTTCCTCTCTCTGTGCAGACCACCTTCCCCCCCTTGCCGACCACTTTCTCTTCCGGCAGACCAGAAAAAGTAGCTGGCCGACCAGTGCAAGTAGCTGGCTGACCACTTCAACTAGTCGGTAGCTTTCCTTCATTTTCTGCAGGTGTTGTGGATGCCAGCTGTGCCAGTTGTTGGGCACAGAAAGCATCCTCCATACACGTGTATGGAGGGATTGCTTGGAGGCTCAAACTTGTTCAACAAGCTTGATGCTTGGTTTTCTATATAAGGGAGCCTCCTCCCTCTTGTCTCAGGTTCAGAAAAACTTGCTTGAAGCTATAGATATATTATCTATCTCTATATTGCTCCTCCTCTTCATATTTGTGCTTGAAAGTGCCTATTCTTCACACTTTTGCACACAAACACATAGTGAAACACCATACTCTTGGAGATGAGGCACCTTGAAGCTAGTTTTGGAGTTTTTGGGTTGGTTTTAGCTCAAAAAAGCTGCTGGAGTTGTTGCTTTGAAGTTGTTCTTCAAGGGTGAGTCAACTAGCCCTTTAAAGCTTTGTTTTGCTTAAGCCTTTGGCCTTATTTGCATGCTTATTTTGGCTTAACTCTCAATTGTAAAAAGCTTCATTTTTGAGCATTGAAAATGTTTGTTTAAGGCTTTGTTGGTGTTGGGGGTGATCTACTCCCTTTTGTGCCTTGTTTTGCCTTATTTTGGGCCATCACTTTAGACCCTTGTGATCACCTTTATTTGGCCTTTCTACCACTAAATTCTAGGGGAATTTCAGTGGTGGAAACTTGATTTTGAGGCCTCAAATAGGAGGGGGTTGTCCCCCCATCCTCTCCTCATGTGTGCTTGTGTTGATGGCTCACAAAGTGAGCATGTTTATCTAGCATATGTTGGCTCCATCTTAGCATGTTTTTGGCCTTATTTCAGTATGGCATACCTCTATTTTGGCTTGGTAGAGTCACCCTTTGCATGCTATTTACACTTGTAGTGTAATCCGTACAAACTAGCCTTGTATGCCTCATGTTTTAGCATGTCTTGCTAGCCCATTTTGGCTCTATCTCAGCATGTTTTTAGTGTTGTTTCAGCATGCTTTAGCTCTATTTTGGGTTGGTTTGATCACTTCTTGCATGCTCCTTACACTTGTAGTGCAATCTTGCATGCTAGCCTAACATGCATCATGCTTTAGACCATCATTCTAGCATGATTTTGGCTCCTTTCCAACAAGATTTTACTCATGTTTTGCCATGCTTAAGGTTTGATTTATGTTGTTTTGGTCATGCATGCCTTGCTTTGTATAGCCATAGTGCATTCTAGCTCACTAGCTTTGAGTTTCCAAGCCACTAGCATGCATTACTTGGGCTATTCACATGATTTGGCATCATTTGATATGTGATTTTAGTGCATGTAGTGTGGTCATGCCCTCATATCTTTCACTCTTTCAATGCTTTGGAGGGTTTGTGCTTTATGCCTTAAATATGAGTCATTATGCATGCCATCTTGCCTAAGCTTTTGGGTTGCCATATCAGTGTGTTTTTGGTCTTATTTTGCCATAATACAACTCTGATTTTTGTTGGTAAAGTCATCTCATGCTTGGTTGTGGTAGGTGTAGTGTAATCCTCCTCATTGGCCTTGCTTACTTGATATTTTGGTCTTTCATGCTAGCTTGTTTTGGCTATACTCCATGCATGTTTTAGCCTCATTTTGACATGCTCTAGGACTATTTTGGGTTGTCTTGGCCATATGGTTCATGTATTGCATAGCTGTAGTGCAATGGACTTGACTAGCCTTGTGTTTTCATGCCTCTAGCATGCTTCATTTGTGACATGTACATGATTTGGCATCATTTCACATGTTATTTTTAGAGCATATAGCATTTCCATGTTCTCACTTCTTTTACCCTTTGAGTGCTCTTAGGGGTCATGCATTGTTGCCTTGCTTGTGGCCTAACTTGTATGCATGCATGCCTAGACCTTTGAGCTCCTACCCCAGCATGTTTTGGTTTTTGTTTTGACCTATTTGAGCTCTGCTTGTGGCTGGTTCCTCCATTTGTGCCATGTATTACATGCCTCTTGTGTAGTCTCCTTGAGTAGCCTTATGCCTTAGGCCCTCTTGCATGCTATGCTTGTGTTGTTTGGATGATTTGGCATCATTTCACACTTGATTTTAGAGCATATAGTGTTGTCACACTTCCATGTTTGTCACTTCTTAATCATGTTTGAGAATTGTACTCTTATGCTTAGTTGATGAGCCATTGCATGTGCATGCATTTTCTTGCATTTCATGCCATCATTTTGGAGTATTTTGGCCACTGTTTTGGGCATGACTGAGGTCTGTCCATATTCGGTTTAAGTCCATTGAGAATTGTTTTGCATGCCCCTTGTGAGGTGCCCTTTACTAG
Source organism: Camellia japonica (assembly GCA_030407325.1). Classification (NCBI taxonomy): domain Eukaryota; kingdom Viridiplantae; phylum Streptophyta; class Magnoliopsida; order Ericales; family Theaceae; genus Camellia; species Camellia japonica. The sequence continues at coordinate 100,242,134 of JAPPVO010000016.1, read as the reverse complement.
CTTTGATGCCTTGGCTTCTAAGCTTACCATGCATGCATTGTTTGCATGATAGAATCTTGCGCATGCCATATTAGCATTGGTAGAATAGCATGTTATTTGCATGTTGTAACATTGCATTGTGTTTGCATGTTGCTGTATTGGATTGTGCTCGCATGTTGTTGCATTGCATTATGCTTGTAATGTTGTTGCATTGCATTATGCTTGGAATGTTGCATGCATTGCATTGTGTTTGGATCGGGCGTTGATCTAAACATGAGAAACGAGGGACGTTTCATACTTGAAGTGATGAAACGTGCCTCAATTCTCGGTCGCCGACCCTCTTGATCATGCATGATAGAGGTTAAGGCCCTTACGTTTTCTTTGAGCATTCATTCACATTGATTGTGCAATCTTGGCTTCTCGGCCATCGTGCATTGCGATGCTCGGTTGGTGGCCGGAGAGTTGAGAACTACACTCCCTTGAGCTTAAAAAATGATAGGGAGGGTGGTTGTGCATACATGCCTTGCAAATACACTGCTGTGCCCCTTCTTGTTCTCTGTTGCAGCAAAATGGAGTTGTGTAGAATTTTTTGGTCGGCATACCAGAAAAAGTAGCTGGCCGACCACTTTTCCTGGTCTGCAGCAAGTGGAAGTGTTCTACAGGTGGTCTACACCACCAATAAGTGGTCGGCAATGCTCCTGGAGGTCTCCATGTTGGAGTAGAAGCTATCTGGAGCTTTGTACAGTGTTCTAAGATCAAATGCAAACAGAGGCAAGTTGGGGCATAGCGATGGATTTCCGAACGAGGCGATCGAGCATGCATGCGCTTCTCGCCCCGAGGCCCCCCTTTTACTGCTTTGCGTAGCTAGCTTATACATTGGTTTTGTACTTAATTTGTTAACGTGTTTAGCTAGTTGATTTATGCTATAATGTTTAATTAGCTAGTGTAGTTAGCTAATTAGCTTGTTTTGTAATAATTAGTTGTAGCTAGTTATTCAATTTGTTGTGTAATAATTAGTCTAATTAGCTTAATTAGATTAGTTGCTTAGCTTAGCTTAGAGAAGCTTAGCTTTTATTCGGACCCTCCGTCGAGAGGGCACAACTGTTGTAATAAGTTTGCGTGTGTGTGATGCATGTCTTCCAACCCCCATTTCTTTTTCCTTTTTATTTAACCGCTTTCAATGGTTAGTTTTAGGGCATATTTCAATTAGCATCCTTATGCTTGCATGCGTGCATCCATTCATCTGTCTTGCATGCACCGGGCTCGGCGCATCATACAAACTGCATTGTATTTCAATTTCAATTGGAATACATGTATCAATTGTTGCATTTCATATGCCATTCTAGATAGCCGAGCCTATTTTAGTTGCATTTTGCATGTGTTGCATTAGGTATCTAGCATAGTTAGGATTCATGCATGATTTCTAATTAGCTTCTTTCTTTGGCTCGGAGTACACTGTGAGTGTTTACGCTTTAGCATCCTTGCTTGTGTGTAAGTGATTTCCATGATTAACATGCTTTCCAGGAGGCTAACTGCTTATGTGTTTAACTGCATGAATGCCTGTGGGTGAAGGTTTGGTTGCTGGAATTGGGACAATTCATCAAATGTGTGTTTTAAGCCCACTTGAGAGTGGCAAAATCATGTTTTTCTAAGCCCACTTGAGGGTGGCAAATCCGCGTCTTAGCTTACTTGCGAGTAGCATCTTCAAACCATTTTCGAAAACAAACATGAGATGTTTTGTTCCAACTTGAGCAATTTAGTCTATACTTGTATGTTGTGCGCATCACGTAGTAAATTAGATTAATAACCGGAATAAGAATACATGTGTTTTCAAAAACAACATATCATGTTAGTAAAGGCCGATCCTCTGATCGGGCGAGTGGGGGTGCTCATTGCATGACCTTCCCCTCTCGTACCCAAGTTCCCGAGCCGAGGCAACTTTGGTGATGACGGACACGTGGCCTTAGGCACGAGTCAGGGTTTCCTAAATTTCCCAAAAATAAAATATTTAGGTGGTGACTCTGAAATCTGGCAAAGCAATCCATGTTTGGCGCTTTTTGATTAAAATCGATTTTTCAAAACGACTTGCCGGATTTGGACTCTTTGGTGATTTATCAGTCTCACATTGCACTTTGTGAGATTAGATTCAGAACCGTGACATGAGTCCGAACTGTAGTAACTAAGAACAACGATTCATATCCTCGCGTGCGGAGCGGAGTTCTGGGCGGTCTACACCTGGCAATTCTTCGTTGATAACCCTGGACATGATACAGTGCTTTCAGCCTTCTTTCATCAAAGAGTATGAGTTCTTCGAACCTGCTTTGTTGCCAATCTACCTCAGCTATCTGACACTCAACCAATACCTGTAATGACTGAACCTCAACTTCGATAGGTAGAACAGCCTCCATCCCATAAACCAAGGAATACAGAGTTGCCACAGTCGAAGTTCGAATTGAAGTCCGATAGCCCCAAAGAGTAAATGGCAACTTATCTGGCCAGTCCCGGTAGGTTTCCACCATCTTCTGCAGAATGTGCTTGATGTTCTTGTTGGCGGCCTCAACTGCTTCATTGGTGTGCGGCCGATATGTAGATGACTTATGAAAAGCCATGTTGTACTTCTCGAACAAGTCGATCACCTCCTTCTTGAAGTGGGAACCATTATTCGAAATAATCTTATTCGGGACCCCGTAGCGACAGATGATGTTGTTCCTGATGAACTTAGCAACATGCGATGCCTTCAACACCGCGTAAGATTGGGCCTCAACCCACTTCGTGAAGTAGTCTATCGTTACCAGAATGTACTCATGCCCATTGGACCCCTTCGGAGTGACAGCCCCAATTACATCAATCCCCCAGACTGAAAATGGCCATGGCGAAGTCATGTTGTACAGCTTCGACGGCGGGATGTTCATGTGGTTTGCATGGATCTGACATTTGTGGCACTGCTGGACAAAGCCAATACAATCCTCTTCCATGGTGGACCAGTAATAACCCTGTCTATGGATCTTCCGGGCTAGCATCACCCCGTTCATGTGCGCTCCGCACTCTCTTCCATGGATGGCCTCCATCAGGCGCTTGGATTCTTCAGCATCAACACACAGTTTATGCATCCCGAGATGACCTCTCTTGTAAAGTTTACCCCCGCAGACGATGAACTGAGCAACCATTCTTCGAATTGCCCTCTTGTCTTTGGCATTTTCCCCTGGTGGATACGCCTCATTTTCCAAGAAGTTCAGATGTCGTAATACCAGGGATTCTTATCTTGTACCTCATCTATGGCAGCAATCAGCTCGTAGGCCGGCACGAATTTCTGTTCAATGATGATCGAACGCATCCGGACTCCGAAAGAGATGTCTATCATAGAAGATAGAGTTGCTAATGAATCAGCGAACCTATTGTTCTCTCTTAACAGATGAGCGAAGTTCAATTTTTCAAGCCGAGGAATCAGAACGTCCAAGGTCTGGTGCTAGATTCTCATCTTTTCTTGTTTAATTTTCCAATCTCCTTTAGCTTGAGATACAATGAGGTTCGAGTCCCCGATGACATCCAACTGTTTTGCCCCTAGTTCTAGGGCGGCTTCTAGTCCAGCAATACATGCCTCATATTCTGCCTCATTGTTCAACACTTTGAACCGGAGTTTGAATGCTAGAGGTATAAGGGAATTGTCGGGTGCTATCAGCAACACCCCTATCCCATAGCCGTATTGGTTTGACGCTCCGTCAAAGTACATCATCCAAGTCTCTTCTTCGACATACAGAATGGCCTCGTCTTGGAACAGATACTCAACTGCTTCATCTCCTTCAACTGGGTGATCGGCAAGGAACTCCGCTACCGCTCTCCCTTTCATTGACTTGCGCGTCATGTACTTCAGATCGAATTCGGAAAGCAGAAGCAACCAACGGGCTAGCCTACCCGTAAGTGCTGGTTTCTCGAAGAGATATTTGATGGGATCTAATCTCGAAACCAGTATTACAGAGTAAGCTAACAGGTAATGCCACAGCTTCCTCGTAGTCCATACCAAGGCTAGACAAGCCTTCTCCAGCGGAGTGTAGCGGGTCTCGTAATCCAACATTTTCTTGCTCAGGTAGTAGATAGCTTTCTCCATTTTGTCCTCAGACTCTTGTGCAAGCATGCAGCCCATTGTCGTTTCAGTCACTAAAAGGTACAGAATCAACAGTTTCCCCGGCTCAGGCGGTGACAACACATGTGGGTTCTGTAAATATGGCTTGATCTGCTTGAAAGCAACTTGGCATCGGTCGTCCAATTAGAACTTCTTTCCTTTCTTCAGGAGACCAAAGAGCGGTTCACAAGTCAAGGTTAATTTTGCAATAAACCGTCTTATGAATTGCACTTTACCCAAAAAGCCTCACACCTCCTTTTCAGTACTCGGTTGTGGCATTTCTAAGATGGCCTTGATTTTGGAAGGGTCGACTTCGATGCCCCTCTGTGTGATCAAGAACCCCATCATTTTCCCTGCTCTAACACCAAATGTACATTTCTGAGGACTCAGCCGCAACCGATACTCTCTGATCCTTTGGAAGAATTTCTGCAAGGCGGTGTAGTGGCCCTCTCTTTCCTTGGACTTAACAATCATGTCGTCCACGTACACCTTAACCACTTTATGGATCATATCATGCAAAATTGTGGTCGCAGCCCGTTGATACGTAGCCCCAGCGTTCTTCAGCCCAAACGGCATCACCCTATAACAATAGGTTCCCCACGGGGTGGTGAAAGCAGTCTTCTCCCGGTCTTCGGGTGCCATCAAAATCTGATTGTAGCCTGAAAAACCATCCATGAATGAGAGCAGCGCATGCCCAGCAGTGAAGTCCACTAATTTGTCGATATGCGGCAAAGGAAAGTCGTCCTTCGGACTGGCTTTGTTCAAATCCCTGAAGTCCACACATACCCGAATTCTGCCATCCTTCTTCGGCACCGGAACTATATTGGCCAACCAAGTTAGGTATTCAGATACCAGTAGGAACCCTGCGTCAATTTGCTTGGTGACCTCTTTTTTGATCTTTAGAGCCCAGTCCGAGCGGATCCTTCGGAGCTTCTTCTTAGCAAGTCGGGCCTCTGGGTCAAGAGGGATCCAGTGCTGTACAATCTCAGAATCAATTCTAGGCATGTCTTCATAGGACCACGCAAAAACGTCTTTGAAATCTTTTAATAAAGCGACTAAGCGCTCGCACTCCTCCGAAGACAACGTGGACTCGATCTAGACCAGCCGCGGGTCCTTCTCAGTACCAACATTAATTGTGGTGATTTCATCAACCAAGGGTTTTACAAACCTCTCCTGCTCTTGATTAAGCAAATATTTCAAAACCGGAGGAATTTCTTCCTCGTCGTTTTCATCAAAATTTTGAAAATCCTAATTAATGCAATAAATTAAAGGCATAGAAAAGTACTTGGAAGCCACAGCCGTACCATTCTCATTAATAGCATCCAGTCCGCCTGATTCCTCTGTTACAACAGACTCGAAGGAAAAAGAAAAAGATGCCCCGGACAGGACAGTGGCATCCGGGTTATCACCTCCAAGAATACCGGACTCGGACTCAGACTCAGACAAGCTAAAACTTGATTCTGACTCCACAGACTTAGTGGAAATAGATTCCAGCTCACTACCTAACCTAGTGCTGCTCGATAAAAAACCCTTCTCGTATTGCCAGATGAGGGAGGGTGCGATGGATGCATCTAGAATGTTTGAAGATGGGCTCACAGCCGTTTCATTCCCGATCATGGACACTGAGAAGTTATCCCCCAAACACTCCTGTACGATCTGAGGATCTGAGAGTAGACAAGCCAGTGCTACCCCCATTTCAATCTCTGTGCTCTCGAAATCCTCCTCCTTGCACTGCTTAGCCTCAGCTGGTGGGTCTGTCTGCTCTTCGGCAACGTCATCCCGGTACAATTGCAAGTCAAAGAAAATCTCACACCTCGGCAAGCGACGCCTCTCTGCATTTAGCCATGGCTCTGGAAAGCCGCAGAATGGGAAGTCTTCCCCCTCCCGGACAAAGCATCCGTTCAGGGTACCCTGGATAGGTCGGTGCATCAACTCATAATGCTTCTTGGCCTGCTTGGCTCTGGCTCTTCCGGCCATCTCTTTTCCTTTCCTCGCCCAATCCTCTTTGGTAGGCAGATAACCTAAGCCAAAGGTATATGGGTTGTGCGGCACTTCGGCCGATGCTGCAACGCCTTTCCAGCCACTTCGCCCTAATCCCATCCTGGGGATGTGCTGAAGCTTGTTCATAAGGTAGACAGACTGTGCGCTGACATATAGCCCCTCATCAACAGCTAGCATGTTCTGTACAACCTGGGCCTCAGCTAGGGTAAATCCTAACAAAAACACATCCTCCGCGCCATGCTCAATCTCCAAAACTAGTGTAGAAACCTCTAGCGGTGGATGGATTGAAGAATTCCCAAAGATGATTGCTACCCCCTTCCCGTGGGGGTACTTCAGCATTTAGTGTAAGGTGGAAGAGACGGCTTTCACCTGGTGTAGCCACGGCCGCCCTAGGAGTAAATTAAAGGTGGTCGGGACATCCAAGACATGAAAGTCAATATCCTGTTTCCCTGGACCAACCTGAGTCTGAATCTGTACAGTCCCCATCACCTCTCGGCTGGTATTATCGTAGGCCCGTATCACTTGGGCAGTAGGCACAAAATCCGCGGGCTTCAACGCGATAGCATATGCCGTTCCTGTGTCAACAAGGACCATCGGTATCCATTTCTCTCTACACTCGACAGAGATGTAGAGTGGTTTGTTACGATCTGAGCCCTCAGGCGGCAGTTTCTTGTCAGTGAAAGTCAATGTCGGGGAAGCTCCTCTCGGGAAAACCAACCCTACCAACTATTCGGGCGTGGTATCAATTGAAAGTTTCGCCTTGTCCATAGCAGAAAGGATAGCTTGTCTGTGAACTCTTGAGGCCATAAGCAGTCCCCAGATGGAGATGTCTACTTGGATCTTCTTAAGCTGTTTCAGTATAGCCTCCTCCTCGAGCAGTTTTTCCTTCTGCCACTCAGCTTCTTTGTCCTTTCCGGACGCCTCTGGTTGATCCAAGTGTGGGGGCTTGAAATACCGCCCACTCTTGGTCATGTGGTCAACCTCCTCAACGTACCAGGTATCATCTGGTTGGTTCTGCGCCTAATCTTTGTCAGTGTGGGCAAGACGTAAGTCGTCGTCTTCCCATCACATCCTATCGGCAACCGACAGACAACTATCCGGCTTCGTCGCAACTGTTCCTATGCTCACAGCACATTGGGTCCCCACAGGGACTTTGGCCTTCCTAGCCCTCTCAAGATCTTCGATCTTTTCCTGCTTAAACTGCTTCAGTGCAGCCTGCTGTTCAGTATCTTCTGTACTCAAACTGCCCAGATCCCGAGAAAAATTCTTCACACCGGTGCTCTCCGGCGATTTCTCCTGATTCCTGGCCATTCCGGCCACTGCTGATATCCCAGCTCCTGATTGCCCCTGTTTTGGCTGAAGTTCTTCAACAACATCCGGCTGGTCGCTGAGCCACCCAATATTCTCTACGGATCCATCCAAGTCGAACCAGTTGATGTTCATATCCCCTGAGTCCTGCTCTTCAAAGAACTGCAGATTTGCAATATCCTCTTCCAGCTTTGCTAGGTCATCTAACCCCTGATTAGGTCCATCCTCCCGAACCACACTGATCTCTGCCCCACCTGGCAACTCTACCCTCTGCTTAACCTAGTCTGTTGATGTGATATAACCACTCGGGTTGTATGCAAAGCTCGTAGACCCCTCAGGCTCTAAATCATCATTCCCATCTGTCTCCAAAGTCACCCCAGTTCTGTGTTCAATAGTCACCACCACCGGTTCAGGTTGGGTTTGGGAGGTGCTCAACATACACAAGTCTGTGCTGTCTGGGATAAACACCTCAGTCTTGGGTAGGTGGGAGGGTGTGATATATATGCTAGGGTCATATGACACAACCCCAATTTAGATCAGGTTGATGCGTTTAGGTGGTGGAGCTTGGTTATGTGGTGGGAGAGGGTTGGTTGTGACATTTGGTTTTTCTGGAGGTGCGATCACCCTATTATCAACGAGATCCTGGATCTCATGACGCAGTCTATAGCACTGGTCGGTGTCGCGACCATGCTGTTGGTGAAAGGCACAGTATTTAGCCAGGTTATGGAAGGGAGGAAGTTTGTCTAGTAATGGCCGCGGCTCCAGGGGCTTCAAATGCCCTTTCCTGATCAGAAACCCCAGAGCTTTGGATAGGGGCATGTATAGTGAAGTGAAGGTTCTCTGGCCTTGGGGTGGATATCTGGCTGTTTGTGAGCTGGTACCGGACGCACCAGTGAATGGGGTGGCTGTAAGTGTTTTTTGGAGTGGTGGTGGTAGTGGCCATGCCCACATCGGAAGTTCTGGCAGCTGCAGCATTACTCGTGCCTACATTCGTACTGCGGGAAAACGCCCTCTTGGGCTGCTCTCTGTCGTGGTCAATCAGACCCTGCTTCATGGCGTCTTCAATCTATACCCCAATCTCGTGTAAATCCACAAAGGTGGGAAGGGGTAAGACGATCATCTTTTGCATCAGCTTGGGTTGGAGGTTGCTCATAACCATCCGTATTTGATCCTTCTCGACCGGCGTTGTGGTCATCATAGAAGCTTTGGCCCTCCAATGGGTTACAAAGTTGGAGAAGCCCTCCTTCAACTCCTATCTAGTTGTCTCAAGATCACGAGTTGTGATCTTGATCTGCGTGTTGTAGGAGTATTGAGCTATAAAGGCCTCAGCCATCTCCTCCCAGCTTCTCTTGACAGAGTCCTCCAGCTTTGCGTACCAAATAGCCGCAACACCCGACAGGGTCTGACCGAAGAGGGAAAACGTTTGCAATCTGGAGAGACCCATTGGCCTTAGGATATTTGAGAACAACCGGAGGTGTACCATGGGGTCCCTAGAACCATCAAAACGGTCTATATGCGGCATCTTGAACCGGTCCGGTAAAGTAACCGCTGAATCGGTGTATCCATCTTCTATGTCCGATATGGAATTAACGCCTTGAGCTTTCTTGAACATTTTTTCTAACTTGCTCACTCTCAGCGCTGTTGGATCCACCTCAAATTCAAACGGCGTATCCGCTAGGTTAGTTGGTGCTCTAGACAGTTGCGGTAGGATTGGGGGTGGAACTGGCCCCATTGGGACGTTCGTATTTTCCTGGACGTTTGCAGTCTCCCCGAGTATTGGAACTCTAAGTGGGGGTTGGGGTGGATTCAAAGCAGATGCTCTGGCTTGTGGTGGTTATTGTTGTTGCTGAAGTCTGGCAATCAGTTCTGTCTGTTGAGCAACAACCTCTGCCTGACGCGCGTCAAACTCTGCCTGGCGAGCAGTATCCCACTGCATGGCTTGCATAGTCTCTTGGAGCTGATGCATCATCTCCTCCATTTCGACTATAAAGTGTGGATCTGACTGAACTGGTATATGTTCCCTCTCCGCGGGAGAAATAGAACTTTGATCCCTACTGTGCACAAGTGGGGTAGACAAAGACCTCTGAACTGACTATTGTACTAATGATCTGCGCCTAACTGACCTCCGTCTAGTAACCAGGGGTAATGAACAGAACACTTGTTGTCCGTCTATCAGATCCTCAGATCGATGAAGTCTTCGACCTCTGATCCAAAGTGCTTAGGGAATATCTGCCTGGTCGGAAGCAATGATGCTAAACTACCTTGCAAAAAGATAAATAAAGCGTAATAAGGAAACAAACAACCAGAAAAACGGACAGCATAACGGCTTAAATAAACACAACACACAGTTGATATTTGTAAGCTGAACACACTGTTCTCAAACACTGATCACTGTTTCCAAATCACTGCCTCAAATCTGATACCCTCAGGTAAAACTGATTCCCCCAAATGCTGATGCCCGTAGGCCTGATACCTAGACTTGCAAACTGATACATACAACCTGTAGAGACACACTCTGACAGCACATATCAAGCAAGTAAGAGCCAAAACACCCCTATGGAGGGGTATGGTTTCCCTGTCCTATCTTGTCAGGAGCTAGGGTTTCACTACGCACACAACGGTTTCAAACAACCTACAATCGGGTAAGCAACCTGTCCTAGTTTGGAATAGTCACTGTGGATTCCGATATGCACTAGGTCACATGGTCAAAAAGGGTGCCTCGGTGAAAATCAAGGTTTGTGTTCTCGTCATGGCAGAGCCCGCAACCGGTTAGCCTTGTGGCACGCTTCTCAAAGCAAGCCTCCGGCAAACCATTCAGAAATAGCAGACGGCAAACACTGTGACTTAGGCACACCAATGCAAATGCAATGCAAAGAAACACATAAGTGTAGACAAAACAATATATCATGAGTTCGAGTCAAGTTCTCTAAATCTCCAGCAAAGTCGCCAGAAACTGTAGACTGCCCGAACTCCGCTCCGCGCGCAAGGGCGCGAATTGTAGTTCTGGCTACTACAGCTCGGACTCCTGTCACAGTTCTGAATCTAATCTCACAAAGTGCAATGTGATACTGATAAATCATCAAAGAGTCCAAATTTGGCAAATCGTTTTGGAAAATCGATTTTAATCAAAAAGCGCCAAACATGGACTGCTTTGCCAGATTTCAGAGTCACCACCTAAATATTTTATTTTGGGAAATTTAGGAAACCCTGACTCGTGCCTAAGGCCACGTGTCTGTCATCACCAAAGTTGCCTCGGCTCGGGGAACTTAGGTATGAGAGGGAAAGGTCATGCAATTAGCACCCCCGCTCGCCCAATCAAAGGATAGGCCTTTACTAACATGATATGTTGTTTTTGAAAAAACATGTGTTCTTATTCTGGTTATTAATCTAGAATTACTATGTGATGCGCACAACATACAAGTATAGACTAAATCGCCCAAGTTGGAACAAAACATCTCATGTTTGTTTGTTTGAAAAATGGTTTGAAGTTGCTACTCGCAAGTAGGCTAAGTCGTGAATTTGCCACCCTCAAGTAGGGCTTAGAAAAACATGATGATTTTGCCACCCTCAAGTGGGCTTAAAACTCACATTTTGATGAATTGTCCCAATTCAAGTAATGAAACCTTCATCCACATGCATTCATGCAGTTAATTAATTAAGCAGTTAGCCTCATGGCAAGCATGCTAACATGGAAACATACACATCTCATGCGGTATGCTAAAGCATAAACACTTACAGTGTACTCCAAGCCAAAACAGAAAACTATGTTAGAAATCAATGCATGATCCTAGCTATATCAAGAATGCCTAATGCAACACATGCAAAATGCAACTAAGATAGGCTCGGTTATTCTAAGATGTCATGTGAATGCAACTTGATAACATGTATTCAAATTGGTTTTGAAATACAATGTAGTTTGTATGATGCGCTGAGCCCGGTGCATGCAAAACAGATGAATGATGCACGCATGCAAAGCATAACTATGCTAATCGAAGTATGCCCTAAAACTAACCATCGAAAGCGGTTAAGTAAAAGGGAGAAAGAAATGGGGTTGGAAGACATGCATCACACACACGCACGCTTATTACAACATTTGTGCCCTCTCGACGAAGGGTCCGAATAATAAGCTAACTAGCTACACTAAGCTAATTAAACTAATTATTACAAAACGAAGCTAATTAACTAACAAGTTAACTAATTACAAACACAAATGAATATCTAAGTGCATTAACTACTTAAGTACAGAACCAAACAGCTAACTAGCTAAGCAAAGCAATAAAACAGGATCCTCGAGGCGAGAAGTGCATGCGTGCTCGATCGTCTCGTTCGGAAATCCATCACTATGCCCCAACTTGCCTCTGTTTGCATTTGATTTCAGATCACTGCACAAACCTCCAGATAGCTTCTACTCCAACATGGGAACCTCCAGGAGGGCTGCCGACCACTTAGTGGTGTTGTAGACCACCTAAGTATGCTGCAGACCAAAAAAAGTGGTTGGCCAGCCACTTTTATTGGTCAGCTAACCAGAAAATGCTGCCCAACTCCAGTTTGCTGCAACAGAGAACAAGAAGGGGCACGGCAGTGTATTTGCAAGATATCTGTGCACAACCACCCTCCCTATCATTTCTCAAGCTCAAGGGAGTGTAGTTCTTGACTCTCGGGCCACCAACCGAGCATCGCAATGCACGATGACAGAGAAACCAAGTTTGCACAATTCAATGTCAATGAATGCACAAATAACACATAAGGGCCTTAACCTCTATCATGCATGATCATGAGGGTCGGCGACCGAGAAATGAGGCACATTTCATCACTTCAAGTATGAAACGTCCCTCGTTCGGGTTTGGATTAACACCCTATCCAAACACTATGCATTGCAACATGATCAACTTATCAATACTAATGGCATGCAAACACAATGCAATGCATGCACATGCAAACAACATGCAAAGACAACGCAATGCAACAACATGCAAATACAATGCAATGCAACAACATGCAAACATGTGCTATTCTACCAATGCTAGGATGGCATGCACAAAATTCTATCATGCAAACAATGCATGCATGGCAAGCTTAGAAGCTAAGGCATCAAAGCTAGTAAGGGGCACCTCACAAGGGGCATGCAAAACAATGCTCAATGGACTTAAAGCGAATATGGACAGACCTAAATCATGCCAAAACAGTAGCCAAAATGCTATGAAATGATGGCATGAAAGACAAGATGGCGATGCTCTTGCAATGGCTCATCAATTAAGCATAAGAGCACAACTCTCAAACATCATCAAGAAGTGACAAACATAGAAGTGTGACAACACTATATGCTCTAAAATCAAGTATGAAATGATGCCAAATCACTCAAACAACACAAGTAAAGCATGCAAGAGGGCCTAAGGCACAGGGCTACCAAAAGGGACTACACAAGAGGCATACAATACATGGCACAAGTGATTGAACCAACCATGGACAGAGCTCAATTAGGTCAAAACGAAGACCAAAACATACTGAGATGAAAGCTCAAAAGTCTAGGCATGCATGCATACACATTGGCCCACAAACAAGACAATAATGCATAACCCTTAAAAGCATTCAAAGAGTGGAAGAAGTGAGAATATGGCCATGCTATATGCTCTAAAATAACATGTTAAATGATGCCAAATCATGTACATGTCACAAATGAAGGATGCTAGGAGGCTCAAAGCTTGAAACTGGCATAGGCACTTGCACTATAGCTATGCAATACATGAACCATATGGCCAATACATACACTACATCTACCAACACCAAGCATGAGATGGCTTTACCAACAAAAATTAGAGTTGTAACATGGTAAAACAAGACCAAAAACCCACTGAGATGGCATACCAAAAGCTTAGGCAAGATGGCATACATAAAGGCTCATGTTTAAAGCATAAAGCACAAACCCTCCGAAGCATTGAAAGAGTGAAAGATGTGAGGATATGGCAATGAAACATGCTTTGAAATCACATAACAAATGATGCTAAATCATTTAAATAGCCCAAGCAATGCATGCTAGTGACTTGGAAACTCAAAGCTAGTGAGCTAGAATGCACTATGGCTATACAAAGCAAGGCATGCATGACCCAAAACACTTAAATCAGACCTAGAGCATGCTAAAACATGGCCAAAAGCTTGCTCGAGTGGAGTCGAAAACATGCTAGAATGATGGTCAAAAGCATGATGCATGTTAGGCTAGTGAATGGAAATGCACTACAAGTGCAAGGAGCATGCAAGAGGCTATCAAACCAACCCTAGACAGAGCTATAACATGCTAAAATAATGCCTAAGACATGCTAAGATGGAGCCAAAACAAGCTTAACAAACATGCTACTTTGATGAGCCACAAGTAGGATTACACTACACATACAACAAGCATGCAAGGGGTGACCAAAAAAGCCAAAAATAGAGTTATGGCAGGTCTAAAGCTCACCAAAAAGTGCTCAAACAAAGCCTCAAGAAGATAGAACTGCATGCTTTTTTGATGAGCTATCAACACAAGCAAACAAGAGAAGAGGAGGGGGGACAACCCCCTCCTATTTGAGACCTCAAAACACTCTTTCCACCACTGAAATTCCTTTGGAATTCAGTGGTGAAGAGGCCAAATAAAGATGATCACAAAGGCTTAAAGTGATGGCTCAAAAGCCTAGCAAATAAGGCATGCAAGGGAGTAGGCCACCCTCAACACCAAAGAGGCCTTAAACAAACATTTCAAATACTTAAAAATGAAGCTTTTTGTAGTAGAAAGTCAAGCCAAAATAAGCATGCAAGGGTGGCCTAGTAAGCAACTACAACAAGGCTTTATGAGGATTAGAGACTCACCCTTGAAGAATCAAAGCAAGACAGCAACTTCTGAGGCAAAAACCAAACCTTGAGCTCCAAACAAACCTCCAAGAACCTTAGTCCAAGATTGAAGGTGTTTCACTATGTGTTTGTGTCTAAAAGTGTGAAGAAAAGGCACTTTCAAGCACAAATATGAGACAAAGAGAGAAATATAGAGATAGAAGTGTATGTATAGCTCTAAGCAATTTTTCTGTACCTAAAGCAAGAGGGAGGAGGCTCCCTTTTATAGAAAAACGTGCATCAAGCTTGTTGAGCAAGCTTGAAGCTTGAATCAATCCCTCCAGTGTATGGAGGATGCTTTTTGTGCCCAACAGCTGGCACAGTTGGCATGGAAAATATCTGCAGAAAGTGCAGGAAAGCTGCCGACTAGTTGAAGTGGTCGGCCAGCTACTTGCACTGGTCGGCCGACCAGTGAAAGTGGTCTGCAAGGAGACCAACTGGTCGATAAGGGGAAGAGGTGGTTTGCACAAAGAAAGCAAGGTGGTGGCATGGCTGCTGACCACTTTAGGTGGTCCACAGACCACCAAGACCAGCTGGCCGACCAGAAAATTGGTTGGTAAGGAAGAAAAAGTGGTCTTCAGGGAGAGAAACTGGTTTACACCCCTTATTCCACCCTCCAAGCAAGGAAAACAAGGTTTGGCTCAAAACCAAACCAAAAAGGAAGCAAGACAAAAGTCCGCGGGACAAGGCGCGCAGCCGGAAGCCTCGAAAACTAGTCTACGCGCGCAAAAAGTGGTCTACGGCCACCAAAAGTGGTCGAAAGACCTCTATTTCCCTCTAAGTAAAGGAAACAAGGCATGGTCCAAAAACCAGGCCAAGAGGAGAACGTTAAGAGGTTCCGAGACAAGGCGCTCGGCCGAAGGCTTCCGAAACCGAAAACTAGTCTACAAGAGGGAAAAGTGGTCTATGCCACAAAAAAGTGGTTTGTGCCACAAAAAAGTGGTCTACAGACCTCTCTCTCCCTCCAGACAGGTCAACAAGGCATGCTCCACAAACCAAGCCAAGACACAAAGAGTTCAGAGGCCCGGAGGCAAGGCACTCAGCCGAAAACTCCGGAAACTCGAAACGAGCACAAACATGCGTGATCACTGCGTGCACAAACGATGCCGTCTAAGTCTTAAGGTCGGTAAAAAATGTGGTGTCTACAGAGTCCAGGTCTTCTGCTGGTGTAAAGCATCATGCTTCTCAGACATAGCATTAGACCAAATGGGAGATAGACATGCTTCTTTATGAGATAGTGGCTCAGAATCAGTATAGAGAGAAGAAGAGGATTTTTGAGCAGACAGACAAGTCGGGACTGTTTTAGATCTGGCGAGCATATGATGAGTATTTGTAGGAGGAGGAGGCAAGGAAAAAGGAAGCTGAATAGAAATTGACTGAATAAGAATAGAGTGAGAAGGTTCAGGAATAGAGGGAGGTGTAAGAGAAAAACTAGAGTGAGAAGATAAGGAAGATGGAGCCACTAGATAAGGAGTAGAAGAATGAGAAGCACTAGGGTGAACCAAAGATGAAGGTAAACAAGAAGGAGAAGACCAAAAAAATTATGTAATTGAGGCAAAGAAATAGATGAAGAAGTAGAGAAAGAGGGAAAGAAGCATAAGGAAAGTTAGACTCATTAAAAACAACATGACGAGACAAATAAATTTTACCTGTAAGAGAATCAAGACATCGATAGCCTTTGGCAAATGGATGGTAACCAAGAAACACACAAGAAATGGATTTGGGCTGCAGTTTATAAGAGACATATGGCTTGAGTCAAGGGAAGCCCAAGGGAAGCATTGGCAACCAAAAACTCTTAACTGAGAATAATCTGGTAAAGAATGAAATAACATTTCAAATAGACACTTATTACTCAGTTTAGAAAAAGGTAATTGATTAATAAGAAATGTGGCAATAGCCACAACATCAAACCAAAATTGCAAAGGCATTGCAGCATGGTGCAGGAGAGCAATAGTTGTGTCAATAATGTGTCTATGTTTCCTCTCTGCCACTCCATTTTGTGGAGGGGTGTAAGGACAAGAATATTGATGAATAATACCTTGAGTAGAAAGAAAATTCTTCATTTTATTATTAAGATACTCAGTAGCCCCCATCAGTTCTCAAAATGTGTAAGGATATGTGAAATTGCTTCTCTACACAGGCCTTAAACTCTACAAATTTAGTATAGACTTCACTTTTATAGGCCAATGGATACAACCATGTAAACTTAGTCATCCATAGAAAGAGCATAGTACTTATAGCCAGAATTAGAGGTATATGGACCCCACACATCACTATGAACAAGAGAAAGTGGTTGATCAGTAGCAGAGTTTGACAATTGAAAAGGAGCCTGTGGCTCTTGGCAACACAATAATCAATACATGAAAGTGATGTTTGCTTATTAGTAGTACAATGTAAAAGTTTATGTAAGCACTGAAACTTCAAGGGAGAGGGATGGCCTAGTCTATTATGCCAAGCACTCGCACTAATAGGTGAAGATGAATGAGAAGTACAAAAATGCAGTGGATGTTGCGGAGTATAGAATGAACTAGGAGTAGCAGATGGCAAGAAATGATAAAGACCATGGATATTAGAACCCTTGTGAAGCACTTTCTACGAAAGCTTGTCCTGGATCACGAAATTGGCATCATCAAATGTGATAAAACAGTTGTTATCCCTTGCTAATTTCTTAACAGAAACAAGATTAGAAGAAATTGCTGAAGCATGAAGAACATGATTAATCTTGAAAGAATGATGAGGTGTAGGTAAGAGGCCTTTACCAGTATGCTGAATGGGTACAAAATTACCATTGCCAATGGTGATGTGATCTGTCCCTTGATAAGGCTGATAAGAAGTAAGATTGGTCATGTCATTAGTGATATGATTTGTTACTACAGAGTCAAGGTACCAAGGAACATAGGAAGAAGCAACAGGAGGAGAACCAAATGAAGCAACAAAAGCTTTGGAATGTGAAGGAGCAGAGTTAGAAAAAGATTGATGTGGTAGATATTGAGGATCCCTCCCATACCAACACTCAAGAGCAGTGTGGCTAAATCCACCACATATCTGACATGGTTGTGAAGTATGGGAATTTCGACCTCTGCCTCTAATGGAACCATCTGTGAATCTGCCACAACCACCACTACCTCTGTAACCATGGGATTGACCTCTATTTCCTCTATAAGAATTTCTGCCTCTGAAACCATAGTTTTGTTTTCGAGATTGAAAGTTGGATGAAGGAGAGGAACCTTTAACAGTTGAAAAAACTACTATAGGTTCTAAGATATTCTTTTTAGTTTTTGACTCCATACGAATAGAGGTGGTAAAAGCATCAGATTCATCAAGAAGACCATTCAGGGTGAGTAAAACAAGATCTTCATCATCGATGATGACTAAGGCAAGAGCTAACTGATTCATAATCTCTTTGATTTTGAACAAATATGCTTCCATTGAATTTTTCTTCTTTGTAACAGTGTTTAATTTGTTCTTCAACTGATGGATGTGTGATTTGTAAAGTGTAGTAAAATGCATGTGCAAAGCAAACTAGATTTCAGATGACTGTTGACATTGTAACACAATTGAGTAGATTGAAAGGGATAGAGTTGCAGAAATACAACTCAAGAGGTGAACATCAATAAGACACCATGGAATTCGATCACGATTGGAGACCTGTATTCTAGTTGAATCTGTGATCGTAGTAAGAGGACATGAGATTGTGCCATCAACATATCCAAGCAGATCTGTAGTTTTGAGAATATTCTGAAGTTTCCTTTTCCAAATCACAAAGTTACTAGAATCAAGTTTCACAGTAATGAATGAAGAAAGGTTTGAGATTAACATTGTGAGATTAGATGGAATCGAAGAAGAAGAAGACAGATTGGCCAAAGATCTGTGCTCGTAGGAGCTTTAAAGCTTTGATACCATGAAGAAACTGAGATTTCAAGAAAGAATTCTTATTCAATTCAAATACTTTTACATATTACAATTATATATAAATATCAGTTGGGAGTTTGTTATAACAAACTACTGATAAACTAGTTACATACACACTAACCAACTCCTAAGCTAACTGACTTTGTAACCAACTGAGTTGATGTGGCTACGGTTATAATATCTACTACTGGGACTGGCTTAGCCATTGACTGAGTTTCTGAGCTCTACATTTGAATGAAACTACGTCACGTTTGAACACCCTAGACATAATTTGGAAAGACTATATTTGAAGAAAGCTATTTAGGTTCTTTCTTAGTCATTTTTGTGTTGATAATTTCTTTCTAAAGATTGGGTCTATAATTTTGTAGCTTAGGTTGAGTCCTTGAGCGTCGCTAGTTCCAATCTCATGGAGACTCAAGAGAAGGTTGGAACATACTTAGTAGACTTGGTGTAATAGAAAGATGATGGACATTAATTTCAAGTTCTTCAAGTATAATGCACTCTTAGAAGCTCTTGGACTCCAAACACAAACTCTTCCTAACTCCAGAATATTGCTTTGGTGTAGATTTATCAAAGCAAGAAAGAAAACTTTGAACTAGGGAAACACCAAGCTAGAGTAGCATAAAATCCGTAGCCTTTACTCTTTTATATTTCTTTGTGTGTTTTTGAACAATTTTCAAAGTGTAAAGGCTCAAGGTATTTAAAGTAGGCTTCTAAGGATGATTTAGTAAATTTTCAATGCGAGATTGATAAAAAAAACTAAATTAATTTTATGCCAATCAAGTAATTTTTTTTATCAGCAACAAATTTTTTTTATTGATAAAATTAACGATATAGAGTATACAGAGAGAACATTAATAAAGAGTGTAAGTATACAAAGTATCATAGAAAAACTAACAATTCCAATTAGGTTGGTACCAAAGGGCAAGCCAAAATCATATGCAAAGCACGACACCAAAGTTGATGAGAGTCCAACCAAAGAACCAAACAATCAAATACAAAAGAAGACCATAAGCAAACTACACATAGCACCCCAAGAGCACCACCCAACCATGTGAAGCACCTACAACATTTGAATCTTAGTCACGCCTTTGGAGCTACTAGTGTAAATATCATTAGCAATAAAACAAACAACATCCAACAGCCAAAATAAAGGCAGTCATAACAGAACATGTTGAAATTCAAAACTAAACATATTCACAGAGGAGCTCCTTATTTGATGAAAATTTGAAATGAAATCATGTACTAAATAATCACTCCCAAGTGAATTATATTTTATCCACAGTGCAATCTGTACTTTAACATGCTCACAAAATTCATCCAGCTGAAGCTAATGTCATTTAAACACACATTCATTTATGCTTTTCCAAATAGATGACATTAGAACCAGCGGAATGACCCTTTAAATCCCCATCAAGTTTTTTTTTTTTTTTTAATCTAAACCCAGCCCACCAATTAAGTACCTATCCACTTGTGGACGCCGTGCCTTTTTTGGGTATAATGTGCGTTTCCACACTAGGTTGTACCAACTCGTTTTCTTACATCAATAGAGTCGCCACTTAATTTTTATGGGAAAATTGAAACCTTTTAACAATGCAAACTTAAATAAAGATACTAATACATCACATTTTTGGTTCAGGAACTTAGGTACAAGAATGGAAGGTCATTAATTGATGCAACCTCTCTTGCCCAATTAAGTTATTGTCCTCCACTAACCTTATTTTATGAGATTAAATAATTAATTACTCCACAAAATTCATTATTAACCCTAATTCTTTTATTAAACCTAACAATCAGGTGATTGAATAAAATACATATCATTTAAGTTGGATTAATGAATACAATCACATCGAGCTAACGATTTCTCATAAAATAATGATTTTCTTCCAAAAAGATGGCCCGACCATCATATGATTATAAACATAATATGTGAAAAAGCATTCAAAACACTCATTTGATCTCCAAAAACTCATAACTTGCATTATTTGAAGAACAATGCACAAACCAAGCCATATGCTATGAAGATTCAAGAAACTTACTTGGATGCCCACTCAAGCATCTTATACGCAAAGACATAAAATAAACATGATCCTAATATGCAACTAAACACACAAATGATAATCTTAAGCCCAGTTTGAAACTATTAAAATCATGATTATGCAAGTAAAGCAACTACCAAATAAAAGAGAAGCAAGCAAACTTTTTATATGATGATTTAAGCCAGACTAAATGCATGATTTTTAGATGATTAAGGAAGCCTAAATATGCTATTCTAATAAAAATAAAGAAAACATTCAAGAATAAGTGAGAAAGTGGATAAAACTTGAAAGAATGAGAGAATTACATGATGCTATCATGGACTAACACTCTAAATGATTACATATTAAAAAGAGATGAGAAATAGTTATTGAAATAAAGAAAAGAAAAGAGCTTACCTGTTGATTTAATTAAACCAAAGAACACGCGAAGAAAAGTGAGTTTTCTTGCTTGATTGCTTCTCTCCAGCTTAGGTTCTGATTTAGTTCAAATTCTAAAATCCTAGATGCACTTTTAGTTGCTAAAGTTGCTATAGGGCTGTAAGATTTCAGAGCTTAGGGTTTAGAGGAAGTGGAGGCAAGAGTTCTCTCTCTAAATCACACAAAACTTGGCTAAAATGTTCAACTTTTGAAGGGGAGGGAAGGGGGTGCTTTTGTAGGCACATAGAGCTCAGATAACAAGCTAAAGAAGGCCGCTATGGTTGAGTATCGCTTCCCCCTTCGCCTCCCTAAACAATTGCACTTACAGACTTGTTAAAAACTCATAATTTGGGTATTTGGGAAAGGTGCAACTGTACATAGCTTGTGTGGCTGGACGACCAAAAAATGTTTAAAATGGGAAGTGTGGCCGCACATTCCCATTAGACTCACACTTCCCATTAGACTTTCGTATTTTGGGTACATCTCTCTCATTTGATATCAGATTAAGGTGAATAAAGCGGTGTTGGAAATCCAATTCAAAGGGTTACAATTTTGTGTAAAATTTCAAATTTCAAATTTCAACGTTTTCTAAGAGAAAATAGGCCTTAAATATGAACCAACAAATAGTAATTTTGGCTAAAAATGGATTTTGGCACAAAATAGCAATACGACAGCGCTAACAACCTCAGGCATCTCTAAGTTTGAAATTATGATACCTTTCATCATCAATAAGCATTTCAAGTGCCTGAGTCTTAATGGTCATTCAAAAATGGAGTGTCTACAGTTGCCCCTCTTTGAAAAAACTTTCGTAGCCATGGGTGACGAGAGTGAATGTCAAAGCTCCGAGACTGTCACGACCCAACCCTGGTTACTTAGGATAGGATTCGCAGCTAGCTAAATTCTAAAATTACCAAGGATTAAGTTTAGATTAAACAAATTAGATAATGCATCGAAATAAAAGGTGCATATAAATATCTAAAGCGTACATGGGAATTTTTATTTATGTAACAAGGGTTAACTAATAATTACAAATAAACACACACACACACACACACACACACACACACACACACACACAAACCGATGTTCATCTCAAGTCTGGGTCTTGATTAATGGGTAAAACAATTCCTCCTTAAGTTTCTTTACCTGAAAGGGTTTAACACCTATAAGCACATGGTAGAGTGAGGAAAATCACAATAGATAATTATTTAGGCTAAACAATGAATAGTTTGGTTTGAATAAATAAATCATTTTAAGTGACAAAATCATAATGCAAAAATTGTATAAGTAAAATAATCATAACCATGGTACAAAACAACACAGAGGGTCAATGGATCCATGACAGACAGAGGGTCACAAAGTGACTAATCAGAGAGCCAATGGTTATTTAAGTCCCCTAAGGCATGTGATCGTCAGAGGGTCACTAAATTGACAATTCAGAGGGTCAATGGTTATTTAAGTCCCCTAAGGCATGGGACCTCCGTGGTGGTACTTATAAAATAATTTTTCAAAAAACACATTTAATATACAGTTATATCCATGGGTTTCCATTTTTAAGTGAATAGGATTTATAAAATAAATAACATAATTGTAATGTTAATATAATTTTAAAAGCATGATTTGCATAAAATAATAAAACAATTTATGATTACTCAAGATATAATATAACTCACCTTAATATTAAATCTCCTTCTTTTTTTGTTCTTTTTTTTTTTTCCCTTCCCCTTTCCTGAAGCTTTCCTTTTCTTCACTTGCTGACTTTCTTCCTCTTTTTGTTCTTATTCCATTTGCTAATACTACTACACTGTTTATACTAAAGCTAACACAGGTGCTTTATCCATTAGACTTCAACGCGTTTGTCTCAACAAATTACCGCCTTTCTTGATTAGACACTTCTTATGAGGCTTATCTCCAAGTAGACAACCCGTGGTGGTATGTAGATAACCCATGGCCTAAGTGCCTAACTTAAACTTTGGCCCATATACTAAGGTAATTATATTATCACTTTTGTTTGACAGGACATAATGACTCCTAATGTACTTTTGTGCTCGAGTGACCTTTGTGAACTCTCAGTACTTTTGTAGGCCTGCAAAACTATTGGGAGAGTGTATTCTACGCTTGTGCGGTGTTTCATACGCTCGAGCGGTAGTGCGCTCGAGCGACCATTATTGAGCTCGAGCGATGGTTTTCTGTTTGTAAAACTACTGACAAGATGTATTCTGCACTCAAGTGGAGTAACTTATTGTGTCTGACGCTCGAGCTTCACTTCTTGTGCTCGAGTGGATTGTGCGTATATCAGATCGTAATCAAACCATTTTACCCTAGATCTAGAGCTCTTTTCTATAGAACTCACTCGCTCTCTACATTTTTACCTAGATTTAGTGGTTTCTCTACCCGTGTGCCTTTGTTGAAAAGGTGGAGCATCTCAAGAGCTACGTTTTCATCCGAATAGAGTTGGATTTCGGCTTCATCCGAGTTTCTTCCATGCTTTGCTTGTCTTCTAACTTTGAGGTAGGGATTTTCTACACTCTTTTATGACTTTTAACTTAGCTATTTGTTTCGTATAAACAAAATTTTGATTTTTAGAGAATTTTGAACAAACCTAGGGTTTTGGTTTAAAATCAAAAGAGGGGTTTCTCTATAGTGCTCTTGAAAATGGTTGTGGGAGAGGAAATAAGGTTGAGTTGTAATGAAATTATTGATTTCTAGACTTGGGATGGATTTTGGATGAAAAGAGGATTTTTTCCTAAATATGTAAATATTTATTTTGTACAAATAAATAGAATTAATGTCGAAAATGTGGAATTGGATGGATGTTGATATGGGTGGTGGAGTCATTATGTATTACTACTCACACATGAAAATTGGATAATTTATCTCTCTTGGAGATTGTATATCTGTTTAGAAATATTTGTTTTAGGCTATTGGTGGAGGATAGCTATGATTGTTGTAGAAATTTCATGAAAATTAGGTGGATTGAAATTAATTTTCTCACCCATTGCATTGAGTGTTGTCACATCTTTAATACATTGCAAATGTATGACTTTTTGGAGAAGAAAGGGGATGTACTCCATGTTTAGGAGGAGAAAAGGGGATGTACTCCATTGAATTAAGTTGGCCGGAGTATCCAGGGTGAAAGTCTCGAAAACTGCGTGTATACATGGATGCCGATTCATGCAGAGGAAATATCCGTAAAATGGAAAATAGAAGTGATTGTATGATGGTTATATTGGTGAAAGACTCACTGAGTTGTATCCTCAGTTTGGTTGTCTGAATAAAATGGAAGTGACTCATGAATTGAGATAAACTGGATCGAAATATAAGTTCGTCATAGTATGATTTTGTGAAAGAGTTGTAAATGATTTTATCACGGACATGGTATGTGCATATCACACTTATATCTTTGTTAAGATTCATATATTGTGTTAGATTATTTCTAATAGGCTTTGGCTCACCCTATTTGGAAAAGAAAAAAAAAAAACCATTTTTCAAGTACTGGTGATATGCCTCCACCAAGGACTTAGCTTGGGAGGACTGTGGAGTTGAAGACTCAATTTATTTATTTTGTATTCATTTTTGTACAAGCCGAGGGCTTTACTTGTATTGAGCTTTAGACTCATTTTGTTGTACTCGAGCCTTGACTTGGAAAAATGTAAGCCTTTAGGGCATATAATTATTTGTTCAACTTTAATTTCTTTTTACAACTTGGTCGCACATGCTGTAGATTCAGGATGTACTATTTATGAATGTATATCACATGTGCCACTCTTTTGTATAATCGAATCTCATGAAATAGAAGGATATCTCTGTGGACACTTCATTTTTGACCGTCTGCAAGGCTCGAGCGCTTTGTTTGGTACACTCAATGATGAAAGTAGTGTTGTGCGTGGTTTGAGGTCTCAACGAAGAGGCCATGCTTAGAGCTCTGAAACAATACCAAACCTCTCATATTTCCACTGATTATACCCAAGAAATCCATTTTTACACATTGTGCCACCATATGCCGAGGCTGAAACAAAAAAACAGGGGAACACATTGAGGCCCGACTGTGCCTCAGTGAGGGCCGGCCGTGGCTATTGAGGGCCGGCCGTGCCTTAGTAGCAAGAAACATTGTTCTGGGCAGGAGGCCGCCAACTATCCATTTTTGAAGATATTTATGACCCCTCTTGCTCAAATTCTATAAAAAAGGACCATATATCTCTGTTTTGAGGGGTTGAAGAATTTCTAAAAAGCCTCTATACTACCTTAAGAGCTCCCTCTTCTCTTTTTTCTTGTGCAAGCAACACTTTGAGTAAACCTATCACCTTGAGCCTATATCCATACACCATATACACCTTCACACCTTAGCCTAGGAACCTTGGTTGAGCCTTGAACACCATAATTCAAACTTGAGAGTGTGGTGAGACTTAGTTTGATTTATTAGCAAAAGCTCACTTCTTTGAGAGGTATAAGCTTCTTATCCTCTCTTTTACTTCTTGTTCTTTCATTTGCTATCTAGTTCTTGTAGTTTTACGTTGTTTTGATTTTATTCCAAGTGTTTGAGTTTGGGTTTGGAGAGCTACCAAAAGGGTAGAGAGAGTTTACACTCTTTCTACACATTTACCTATAGCTTAAACCCTTACTTTTACACTCTTTTTCTTTGTTCCCTAAACTAATTTTCAGAGTTTAAAAGGCTAAAAATCATGCTTTGAGGTTTCAAAAGTGGAGGGGTTCGCCACCTCTCATTGTTCTTGTTCACTAGTCTTGTTTTCTCTTTTTGTTGATTAGCTTTTTAGGTTCTTTTCATGCATTCTAAGCCACTATTTTTCATCTCATGAGGGCTGTTTTGAGGCTGTTCTAAGTTATTTAAATAGTTCATCCTTTGATTAGCTTGGTTGTTGTCTCATAAGTTTGCCTCCATAGCTTGTTGTATAGTGTTCTTAGTTTTTCTTTAACTGATTTTCATGTTTAAGAACTTCATTTTAATAATCAACTTGCCATTCATCTCTTTCATTTGAGAGTTGTTTCAATCGGTTGACGGTTATTCAAAATGTGAACTAGCGATTTATGCTTAATGGCTTAATCTCTACGGAGGTTCATTGCCAACAGTGTAGTCTCTTTTTCATGTTGAGAACCACCTCTCGTTTGACATATTTCTCACTTAGTGGATGTAATCTCTAGTGGACGTAACAATCATCTTGGATTTAATGGATTAAAGGATGGTAAAGGCTAATGAATTTGGCTTAAAATGAACCAACCCACATAAAGAAAAATGAGTTATTTTGCTTAGCTTTTTGCCAGACGTTATGCCGAATCCATTGTGTCAAGGGTTGTCCTACATCAATCCATGATGTTTTGATGAATCTTGAAGCGTCTCTACCTCCCTCTTTGAGTTCACTCTATGATAAGAGGGAGGGGTGGTTGTTGTTCATTGCGTTTATTGGTTTTTGTCCAAAATTGTACTCGAAATCATCAAGCAATCAACTTGCTCATTGATGATTTTGGAAACGATTCCAACCTTTTCTCGAGACTTTCCTATAACAAAGAAGTGTGAAAGGGACAAACAGAGTTTAGAACACTCTGTCTGCACTGTTTTCACTTCAGAACACAAAACAAAATTTTGCATGAAATTGAGGCATGGCTAGCCTTCCTTAGGCCTGGCCGGGCTTCATTGAGGGCCGGCCAGTCATCAATGTTTGGTCAGTAGTGTGTTTTTGCAGAAAACAGAGGGTAGTGATTGAAGGTGAAACAGAGCAAGCCTGGGCTGATAGAGCTATTCTTGTACATTGTGCATGCAACCCTTGCGCATCCTTGCTTACATCATGATCATTGTTGTAATTAATTAATTAATTAATTATTGTTCTTATAATTAGTCTTGTTAATTATCATTGTTGTAATTATTATTATTGTGTATTTGGAATTGTTATAGCTAATTAGCTTAAATAGTTAGTTTGCTTATCATGGTTATCCTTGTCGTAATAGCCTAGTTAGCTAGTTAATCCTTCGCTTATTTATTCATTTGGTTTTGTAATAATTAGTTTAATTAGGGCTTTTGGACTTTGATTCGCACCCTCTTGCACGAGGGCAACTATGTAATAAGTAGTATGTCTTCCAACCCCACGTCTTTCTCCCTTTTACTTACTTGCTTACGATGGTTAGAATAGGACATCATTTTTCAAATTAGCATTCTTATGCCTTGCATCCATTATCTTGCATGCATCCACGGCTCGGCTCATCATGCTAACCCGATATCAGTGTTCAAATTCTTGAATACGTGCTTTATTGCATGTCTTGAATGGAGTCATATGCCATGCTCATAAGCCGAGTCTATAAAATACATAATGTGTGTGTTGCATTAGTCATATTGCATTTAATTAGGAACATACATATTTTTCTAATAATTTTTCTTTATTTTGGCTCAGAGTACTAGGTGAGTAATTTTGTGTTTTAGCATATCGCATGAGTATGGGTGTTACCATGTTCAAACCTATTTCCATGAGGCTAATTGCTTAATTGATATAACTGTTTGAATGCCTGTGGATGAAGGCTAGTTGCTTGAATTGGGATAGTTTGATTAAATGTCAATTTTAAGCCCACTTTTTCAAGTGGCATATTAACAAAACAACTTCAAATAAAACATGAAATCAAATGTTCCAAAACTTGCAAATTAGTTTATATTTGTGTGTGCTTCACATAGTAATGTTAAACTTAATAAATCGGAATAAGAACATATAATGTAAATAAAAATGACATCATGATTAATAGAGGCCGATCTTTGATCGGGCGAGTGAGGTGCTCAATTCATGACCTTCCCCTCTCATAGCTAAGTTCTCAAGCCGAGACACTTTGGTGATGACGGACAAATGGCCTTTGGCATGAGTCTTGGGTTTCCTAAATTTTCCAAAAATATTTAGGTGGCGACTCTGAAATCTGGCAAAGCAGTCCATTTTTGGCATTTGATTTAAACATCGATTTTCCAAAAGAATTGCCAAATTTGGACTATTTTTGTGTTTTCACTGTTTTACATTGCACTTGTGAAATCAGATTCAGAACCATAGGAGTTCGAATTGTAGGGCTATGTGTCTTTCGAAAGGAGCACGAAAAAGCAAGCCACAATCGTACTTTGATTTATATTGTGATTTACTTATTGTTTGGGTTGGTTAATTGCTTTTATCTTAGGGCGTTGCAGAACCCTCAGGTTGTCTACATATCCTTGATGCAAGGAGTCAGATCAGTGTAGTTCGGGGTTGGTTATGCAACAGATCATATGTGAGTGAGTGTGTGCAACAAGAACTCAACATTCATCCAAGCATGCAATCTTTCCAAAAGGAGAGGGGAGCGAGCGATACTTGCCATACTCATCTTGCTATGTTAAAGCCTATGTCGAGTTCCTTTCTATTCCATTCCAAGTTTGATGCATGTGCAACTATTTCAAATTTAAAGCATAGCATTCCCAAGCAATAATACACACCGCAGTGTGGTTAGGGTGATGCCAATATGATGTGAATGTGTGCCATTCCTTTATTTGGCAGGTTTACCCCATTCCTTTCCATTCCATTCTATTCCACTCTTGTCCATTACAAGGCAGGGATTTCTATGGTTTCCATTTCGTTCCATTCCATCATCGCGCCTTACGAAGTGAGGGTTTATTAATTCCCAAGCTATTCCGTTTCATCATTGTGCCTTGCGCGGTAGGGGTTTATTAATTCCTGAGCCATTCTATTCCATCCTCATGCCTTATAAGATGAGGGTTTATTAATTCCTGAGCCATTCCATTCCATTCTCGTGCTTTACGAGGTGGGAGTTTATTAATTTTAGAGTCATTCAGTTCCATCCTCTCCCCTTATGAGGTGGGGGTTTATTAATTTCCTTCTATTTCGTTTCGTTCCATTATCGCTTCTTATGAGGTGGGGGTTTATATTCAGGTTATGTTCCTAGTGGTTCCAAGTATTTTCCAAATTTTTTAGAATTTTCCAAGTGGTTCTAGGTGTTTTTCCAAGATTTTCCAAATTTTCAATGTTTTTCCAAATTTTTCTACTTTTTGCCAAGTTTTTCCAAAATTTTTGAATTTGCCAAGTTTTGCTATTGCCATGCTTGTTTTCTAGAAGACGACTCAGCTAGAGGTTTTATCTGGATGCCAAGTGAGTAGTGTGCCAGTGCGGTGCAATGCCCTGTAACAGATATTTTATACAGAATTTGAGAATGGTGCCTTGAAAGGAGTGTTAGTGCTCTAGTGTGAGTTTATATGTCATTCTATTCGGTATCACACTCGTGCCTTGCGAGATATTAGAGTGCCAAAGTTCAAGCCAGACATGCAATGATTTAGAGGTTACCATACACATGCTAAGGAATTTTGCCAAAAGGCAGCCACTGCAACGAATCTCCCCCTTCTACTGTCTCTCCTACCTACCACGAGAAAAGAGGTTGAGGCAATGAATCCTTTCTTTTTATTTTAACCTAATTCTTTCCAGGTGGGACAAGAAAATGCCTTTCCTTTTTGATGCAAGAGAGTTATAACCAAGCAGAGAGAGAGAGTTAATGCAATCATGCCAGCCAAAGTCCAAATACTAGACACGAAATCAAGTAGATAGGGGAAATCAACTAGATAGAACCTTAACATCATCCTAGGAAAACTTTCAAAAGCCTAATCAAATCAGAATCATCATGTGAGTGAACTTGCTTAAATTAGGGAAAAGTGTTTGACTAATAGCTTTAGTATATTGAGGGGGAAGTTATCGCTCATACCTATTGCTTGGTGGATAGCTTGTTCAAAGATGCTCATGCCCCTATTATTCAATCCTTGTTCACATTGCTCACAAATTTCAACATTTTACAAGCTGATGTGGTGGGAACTAGTGCTTCACAGTTGATAATGAAGGACATGCTACTGCAACCAATAAACAGTCAAGCTCATGCTTCTTCAATGCACCAGTGTGTTGTGAACTTGTTTGATTCTTAGAGCAATCCAATGACCATGGATTTGGTGTCCCTTGTGTAGTTACTCTCAGCTTGTCTATGAATTTCACATAAGGACTTGTTTTGAACTTTTAAAATGTTAACCATGCCATTCTATCAAACTCTGAATCGTACACATACTAATAAACTAACACTGACAAAGATGCCAAAGACAGACTCGACAAAGGAAATTGACTCGACAGACCTCAAACTACACAAAACCATTTTTGGCATTCTACAAGATTGATAGCCCTCTAATGTGCCGAGTGTTGTTCTACCCCATCTTTCAGAATGATTATACTTGTTCATATAGTGCTTTCTCAGTGGCGATTACCCCTGTGGTCTGTAATGTGGTACTTTTGCATTATTTGACTTCATTTTCATTCTCTTTTTGGTTTGATGCAAATTCCTCATTTTTCATTTATCTCTCACCTCTTTTTTCTTTTATCTGTCTTTTCTTTTGTGCACACACCCTCATTTTTGGTTTTACATTGAATAGAACAAATAATTTCTAAAGGGATGTGCTATCGGTAGTAGTTTTGCAAAAGTTTGGCAGTACAGTAGTTGACAAGTTATGTAATCTTCCAGATGAAGGATTCTTCAATTGATGTGACTATCAATATTGGTCTTCTTCTGATGGTTGAAGCTAATTGAAGTTTGAGAAACACAAGAAAGATTCAATGTAGGAAATTAAAGTGAATGTGAATCACGACACCCCCACAGCAGGATGGCACACCCACAACACCAAGTAACAACGTGACAATATGCCTACGACCCGAAGCAATAAAGCGACGTACCCATGACACGAGTCAATAAGACAACATACGTACTGCACTAGACAAGACACAATTAGCAACTAAACAAAATGTCTAATAATATAGACAAAACTCAAAGCGAATGATCATTCATTGTGCTCCTAGTTTTCCTTATAATTTCTTATTATTGAAGAATTGCTTTTGAAATTCAATTTTGCAAAGATCAAGTTTGTTTCAAGCTCAAGATAGAAATTCCATTGATAAGTTCAAGTGCTGAAAATTACTCAACTTATTAATCAAAACTAGTTCTTTTTTAATCCCCCACAAGATGTGTTATGTGCAATATTGATTATAGCTCATGAATGACTACGAAAGTAAGGATGTAAATCGGGTAAGGACCTACGGCTGAACCTCGAAAAGAGGTTGCCTAAGGTAAGAATCAGGCTGGACGTAGTTCCAGTTTAGGGTTCACTCGGGTATTAACACTCTGATTTTTTGCTCTAACTTTTGCCAAAATTGCCCCTTTTGGAGTTTTAGGCCTTGCAAGCTCTTGTTCTTTCATTTTTCATTTTCTCATGCTCTACATTTTTTTTGAGTTGCCTTTTCAGGTTTTCAGCCTAGCGAGCCTCTCAAGGGTAGTGTTACAATAGTTTTAATTAATGTGATCCACAATTATCCTCATCCTTACCCTAGCAGTCTAACATGTTTTGCCTTGGTTTGCGCTTAGGTGCCTTTTTGAATTGCACACTTGAACATGATGGTTTTCTGAATGATTAGTCATCCTCAAAATGAGGTATTGACTTTACCCATATGGTAATAATTCCCTACACTAGTTCTTTCAACCGTTGATGGCAAAGCTTTCATTCTTCACAATTAACTAGATTTCATTCCATGAGTGCTTCGATCTTGATGGTGAATTCTCTCTCTCTCTCTCTCTCTCTCTCTCTCTCTCTCTCTCTCTCTCTCGATTTAAACCAAAAATGCCATGGAGAGGAAATCTATCCTTGTGAGGTTTGATTATACCATGAAGTTTGAAAATAGCTTCTGTTTGCCAAGGTTGTCACTCAAATGTGAGAACTCCCAAAAGAGTGTAGAATATCATGCATAATTCTGAATTTATCCTTGTAAGTTTAAAGAAAAATCTTCTTAGAGATTTTATTTGAAAGCTCACATGTAGTCTTGCGAGGACAATTCAGAATTCGTTCAAACCATTTAGGGGATCCTTCTCAACGCTTGAGCTTATTAGTAGAATTTCATTCTCATTAGTACGTTAAGTAATTAACACCATTCTCTTGCTCAATTGAATTATTAAAGTTTTTCTTGTTTTCATTAGGTCATAAGCCCAATTGAATGATTGAAACCTAACTCTTTCTTATTAATATGATGAAGGCTAGAGAGTACACAAATGCGACTCAACAAAGAATAAACGATTCAAAGACTCAAGTAAAGATAAAGAAGCAAAACCTAGCTACGACACACGACTCAATTACTAACACAACACGACTCAAAATTTCACAAAATAGCACCATCATTATTCTAAACACAAAAAGGTTTTATTTTCAAGTCCACAAGCAGAATATAAGACAAGCATCCACTGATCCATCAACGGGTTCAACTCTATCTTCCTCATAGTGTCATGATCATCCCTACCCAATAAACTTAATTGAAAATAGTCAGATTAAGTCACATCATTAGCCCCATAGTTTGCAGCTTCTTTCTTGACCAATGTGTCATCCTCTTCAAAACTCTCTCATGCTACCCCTTGTTTGGAGAGTTCCTTCAAAGTGCATTGAACAATTGCCCCTAGTTTCGAAGATTCCTTCAAAGTGCCTTCAATTATCTCCTCTAGATCAATAAACTCCTCCAAAGGATAATCAAAAATTGCCCCTAGTTTAAAGGACTACTCCAAATGAGAATCAATAATTGCCCCTAGTTCATCGCTCCATTCACCATTGCTGATGTTGTGTTAGGTCCCTTGTGTTGTCAATTTCATAAACAAACACATTTGAGTTGTAATTGCTAAGCCTTTGTTTATTCTTGGACTACTTAAGCGATGAAGTGGTGGTTCTAGCGATGAAATACCTCGTTTAGTTGTTCAAACTTGTTTTGAAAATATTGGGAGAATTCAATCTTCGCTTGAGCAAACTTTTTATCGCTCGAGGGAAGGAATTTATTGTTCCACCACCTTTTAGACACATCGCTCTAGCGATCATTCCTACGCTCGAGTGGTCTTCGCGACCCTCTTTCATATAAAGCTGCGAAAGATGAATATTTTAGGGTTATGGCTTCCAGATCAGAAATAAGAGACTGGTGGAGGTTTGTGTTTTCATTTGAAGAGCCTAGCTAGTGTTTGCTCTTGATTACTTTGTGAGTTTGTCATCTCACGTGGATTAAATTGTATATATGAAGGGGTTTGTCACGAACTTCAATAGAGCGTTTTATTAGTGGATTCTAAAGATTTTGGGCTTGGAAGTTTTGAAGGAGTTCGAAGCAGCTAAGTGTCATGGATTCGACTTGGGTGATGGGGATTCAACACTTGGGTAATCAATTCCGAGATGAAGATGTTAATGGAAGAGACACAAAGAGTGAGAGTCAATTCATGAGTGAGTGTTGGCTAATTGCTAGTACGCTTATGTAATTTCATTATCTTCATAGTAGATTGTTTAGTGGCTTTTAGCTTGTTTTTTTTTTATTTTTTTTTAAACACAATTGAAGGTGCTCCAATTCTCATTTTTGTACGTCAAAATCTTTTGTGGTTGATTTATCGATTGAGAAGTAATAAGTGAAGTGGGTAAAAATTAACTAAGTCTTCGTGCTTGACCCAACGCTTGATCTGCACCAAAGTGGGGCAAGCTTAGAGCTCGGCCTAATGGCCAAACACTTGCTAGGAAATCAAGGTAGCTCGACCCAATGATAGGCCCACTTCGAAGTGGGCAAGCTTCCGAGCGTGGCTTGACATGTAAGGCTTGTTTTGAAGCAGACCGAGCAACATGCTAGAGATCCAGGTTGGACAACCACTCCAAAATAGACCAACTTGGAGAAGGCCAACACATCGAAGATCTATCTTGAGCTCATAAGAGACAAACAACTCTACTCCTCTCCTTTTGTCTGAACAGAATGTGGAGACATGGAGGAACAAAAAGATAAGGCCTACACATGACAGACCTGCACCTGAGTGTCAGGTGGAGTGGTCATCCTCTTTTAATAGGAGATGATCACGAATAAGATAAACATGACAGACCCGCAACTGAGTGTTAGGTGAAGTGGTTGTCCTCTTCCAATAGGAGGTGACCACGAATATAACAACATGATTGATAGTAGAGAGAGAAGGTCTTGGAGGACAAGCAACCTTCGTCTACAAAAGGTGAGCACTATTCACCCTCATGGGATCCAAAATCCACACTCTCAACATATACTCACTCTTTGCATTCTCCCTTCTTCTTTCCCCCTATTCCCTGACTTTACCATCAGAGGGGTTTTTGACCAAATGCCGGTCGAGCAGCCTCACCATAATCACTATGATGGAGGGTAGAGTTTCGTGGAAGAACAACATGCTTCAGGAAGTGAAGATCTGTACAGAGTAACAAACAGAGAGGCTACCCAATTGGGGTTTGATTGGAAACCCCTCTGATGGTAAAGTCAGAAACTAGGGAAGAAGAAAATGAGAGAATGCAAAGAGTGTGTATATGTTGAGTGTATGGATTTTGAATCCCCTAAGGGTGAATAGTGCTCACCTTTTATATGAGAAGGTTGCTTGTCTTTCAAGACCTTCTCTCTCTGCCATCTGTCCTATTTGTCCTATTCGTGGTAGTCTTCCATTGGAGGAGGACGACCACTCAACTTGGCACTCAGGTATAGGTCTATCCTATTTGTTTCATTTGTGATCGTCTCCCAATAGAGGATGACGACCATTTCGCCTGACACTTAGGTACAGGTTTTTTGTGTGTGTGCCTTATCTTTCTGTACCTCCATGTCTCCGCGTTCTGGTTAGATAGAGGGAGAGGAACAAAGTTGTTTGTCTCTTGTGACCTCAAGATGGATCTTCAGTGTGTCGACCTTCTCCAAGTTGGTCCATTTCAGATTGGTTGTCCAACTTAGAGGTCCAATATGTTGCTTGGCCTGCT
The DNA here is from genome assembly GCA_030407325.1 of Camellia japonica. Lineage (NCBI taxonomy): Eukaryota > Viridiplantae > Streptophyta > Magnoliopsida > Ericales > Theaceae > Camellia > Camellia japonica. Next base: position 100,207,684 of record JAPPVO010000016.1, on the reverse strand, counting down.
CCAGAGCAAGCCTTGCATGTCGGGCCGAGCTTGGAAGCTTGCCACTTCGATGTGGCCCTAGCATTGGGCCGAGCTACCTTGATTGCCTTGCTTCGGAGCAAGTGTTTAGCCATTGGCTTTGGTGCAGATCTGGTGTTAGGTTGAACACCAAGACTTAGTTAGTTTTACCCACTTCATTTGCCCCCTGGCTTGTGCCTTTTATTCATGAAATGGAAGTCAATATTGTCACCAACTTCAGAGTTTCATTAATCACTACTTGGATTGATCTTGAATCATTCTAGCTGGTTGCAACTTGAGTTGAGCTACACAGAACTTGTTGGCCCAACCCGCATGAGGTTTGACTTGCTTGGTTATGGCTTAACCATGGTACTCAGTCTAGTAAGCTTGGCTTAGTTCAATCATATACAGATCGATTGCCTTTGATAGTATTGCTCAATCAATCTTGGGTAATATTATAGCTCAGTTGGTTCTCATTTAAGCCTGTTTGCCTGAAACCAACATAGTAGAAGCCAACTCTCTAAATCCGTCATGACCCTTTGCTTTTGGTGCAAGTTGTCAAGTTGCTCACTTCACCTTGTGCACATTTAACTCAGTTTGCCCAAGTTAGTCACGTTGCTCGATTTGAAGTATTTTGGCCTAATTTATGAACCATTTCAACTAGGTTTGATCTATACTTGGCCAAGAATGAAGTGTTATTGTTTTGGTCCATTCGAAGGGCTAAACATTGTTCCACAACTTGGTCACAATTTTGATAGAGAAATAGATTGATTTGAGCTTGTTTAATTCTAAAACTTTATCTTGGTTGGCCTATTTTTTGCTTAGGTTGTTTGCATATGGTGGACATGAAAGCCGAACTGATGTTGATGCTCGGTTGGTCATACTTGTTTGGTTGTGTTCATGTTGTTGCTTGGGCGTAACCTACGATCGTCGACCTGTTTCGATTTTTAAGCTTAACTTGATTCATGCCCATCTTGTGCATGCCATTTTGATTCAATCTGACCACGAATCTTCTCGGTCAACCTTGAAGGTTGTTAGGCTTTATTTCTCTTCATAAGTTCAATTCACTACGTGTGTCTTAGCTTGGTGTTGGGCTAACCTCATGCTTAGTCGGCCTTAAGCGTGTCAAAACTTGGGTCTTTGTAGACTGGGTTCAAATCCTTGCATGCATTTACTTGGTCAATTTTTCACTTGGTGGAATGGACATGCTTTGAAAATTCCTTGTGAAAAATCCTTGCATGCATTTACTTGGTCAATTTTGCACTTGGTGGAGTGGATGTGGGACCCACGAGCTTGGGTTTGGTGGTGCTTCGATACTGGGTTAGACCCATGCTCGATCTCGTCCTGGTTTGTGTATGGTGCCTAGCTTGATTCTCTTTCTTGCTCAACTTTGGTATTGATTGGGGAACATTTACTGGCATATAATTGTGAAGTACATAATTGGGAGTTGTCTAACACATAATTGTTCGATCGACCATTGCACCTTTAGCTTTTGAGTTGTCCATCACTTAGGTTGTCGGCCATATCAACTTGTTTGTATTCTTAATTTCAATTTTTTTTGGTTCATCATTGAGTTGTTTGGTCGGCCCTAGCGGCTTTGGTGTTAGAAGTTTGTCTGCCTTCTCGTTGTTTAGTAGGCCTAACAATCTGGCCTTGCAAGTTTTTATTTTTTTATTTTGGTTACTCTACCACCTAGCTGCTTGGTTGGTCCTAGCACCTCCGATCTTGAGAGTTGTCTAGCACATAGTCATTTAGTCTTGATATTGACTTTGATAATATTGACTGCCGCCGGACACTACACCTCTGACCTTTGCTTGTTGTCTTTTGTTTTTCTTTGGTTTTGATTTCAAAAATATAGACTTCGGCATTGTTGGTCATTCGGTTGGCTATTGCACTTCTGGCCTTGCAAGTTGTTCATATTTTTTTTATTTCAATTGTTGTACATCACCAAGTTGCTTGGTCAGTCCTAGTAACTTTAGACTTGTAAATCGTCCGTAGTCCAGTTGTTTGTAAAACATTGCACTTGCACTTGTTTGTTGTCGATCTTTTGCTTGTTCACTCGAGCTCTATAGCTTGGTTTTCCCTTAGCCATTTTTGATCCACTTCAATTTCTCGGCCCACTTTGGAGTGGCTGTTGGGCATTCAATTGATCTTTGTTGCTCAGCTCACTTTGGAGTAGGTGTTGGTGTCTGACCAACCTTTGTTGCTCAGCCCACTTCAAAGTGGGAATTGAGCATCTAACCAACCTTTGTTGCTCGTCCCACTTCAAAGTGGGCGCATTAGCGTTCGACCAACCTCTATTGCACAGCCCACTATGGAGTGGGCATTGACTGCTTAACCAATTTTTGTTACTCAGCCCACTTTGAAGCAAGCTCATTGGAGTCGAACCAACCTATGTTGCTTGGCCCACTTCAAAGTAGGCGTTAACAATTTGACCAATCTTTGTTTCTTAGATCATTTCAGAGTGGGCATTGGGCATCACACCAACTTTTGTTGCTCAGTCCACTTTAGAGTGTACATTGGTCGTCCGACTAACCAACCTTTGTTGCCTGGCCCACTTCGGAGTGGGCATAGGGAATCTATACAACCTCTATTGTTTGGCCTACTTCGGAGTGGGCGCTAGGCGTCCAACCAACCTTTGTTGCTCAACCCATTTATGAGTGGGCATTAGGCGTTCAACCACCCTTTATTGCTCGATTTACTTAGGAGTGGGGGTTGGGCATCCCACCAACTTTTGTTGCTCGACCCCCTTGAGAGTGGGCGTTGGATGTCCCGCTAACTTCTGTTGCTCAACCCACTTGAGAGTGGGCATTAGGTGTCCGATAACCTTTGTTGCTCGACCCACTTCAAAGTGGACGTTGGGCATCCTAACTTCTGTTGCTCAGCCCACTTCGGAGTGGGTGTTAGGCATTAGACTAACCTCTATTTCTCGGCCCACTTCAGAGTAGGTGTTGGTTGTTTGACCAACTTCTGTTGCTAGGCCCTTTTGGGAGTGCTAGGCATCTAATCAACTTCTGCTGTTCGGCCCTCTTGGGAGTGAGTCTTAGGCGTCCGACCAACCTCTGTTCAACCTTCTTCGTAGCTCTTCCGCTTTGTAGTACCTTTACTAGGTTGACCTCCTTCTTTTCTAATGAAATTAAGTTAATGAAGTATCTTCGAAGTTTGCCAAGTGTTGGACTTGTAATTTGCACTTTCAATTTCTTCATGTTTATGTTGTTTGGCCCCGGGCCGAGCAACAAAGATGTAGCCCTACATTGTTGGTTGCTCTACCAAGCTTTGCCTTATGCCTTTGAAAAATTGAGTTGCTCTTCCAGTTGAGCAATAATATGGAAACCTTGCAAGATTGTTCATTTAGCCTTAATTGAATAAGTTAGTGTAGACACCCCATTTTTGATTGCCCTCAAGACTTGGGCGCCTCAGGTTGATTACTCGAGGATGAAGGCTATGTTGTGCAATTGCTCAATTTCTTCAGCAAGAAGAGCTCCAAATCCTAACCTTATACCCCATTTTTGGACCAAAACTTTTTTTAACCAAAATTGTTTTAGACCTTAAACCCTCTCTTTCAATTTTTGAAAATGCTTCTACGATGTTCTGAGGCTCGCATTTTGTTAAAAATTGCACTTTTCGGTAAACCGAGCAAGGACAAATTGGAAATAAATGAAAGAAAGGTGAACTCTTTGAAAAATATTTGAAAACATCTTATTTTTAGGTTTGTAGTTGAAGAAAATAGGAGAGGAAGGAAGAAAACTAGTTTGGGAGAAGTTAGGCATGAATCCGATTAGGACAAAACTGAGCAGCCTTCACTAAAATAGGCATATCTCTTTATACACTTAGAATTTAGATGTGAGGCCACCTCCATTGAAAGTAGACTTCTGGGGCTTCAATTTGGACTCAAGAATGACCTGTAACAGAGTCCGGATGAATGAGATATGCCTGTTTGAAATCGGGCCAGAAAATAGATTTTTGTGGCCGGCCACAAATAGTGGCCTGCCGGCCAGTAGTGAAAATTTTGACCTATTTTTGAGTAGATTTACCCACTTTTGGGGGGGTGCTATCCACTAATGTGTTTTGCCGTCCACCATTGATGGCCTGCCGGCCACTGATGTTAAACAATAGATATTTTACAGATATTTGTGCCAGCTGTTTCCAGATTGCTCCACCTGTCCCTATATAGATATTTCGACCTGAAGCTCATATTTTTCTATATATACTTGACCTTCTCTATTGGTTTTATGGTTAGAAAATTTTGTAGCAAAATTCTCTCTCTCTCTCTCTCTCTCTCTCTCTCTCTACAAAATTCTCCCTCTCTTGAAATTTTGTGCTTGGTTGCTTAGTGTCTCTATACTTTTGTCTATCAACCCCAGACCAAAGTTGCTTCTCTTTGGGCTAAGGTTACTTGAGACCCTCCTTGAGCTTTAGAAGGTGGTTGTGGCTTGCTTTGTTGCCTAATTTTTGCCTTGGCTTCAAGAGGTATAACATTTGCTTGGTTAGCTTGTTTTATATACTTCCTTTGCCATATTCTTCTCCTGTTTTTGGGCTGTTTTGGGGCATATTTTGAACTGTAAAAAACTTGGTTTTTTTTGGCCTAAAGGTGGTGGTTTGAGGCCATTTTCAGTTAGGGGGTGGTTCACCCTTCTTACTTATTCGTTTGTAAAGCTTTTGTGCCTTTGTTCACCACTTTCAAACCAACTTTTTTGGCACTTTTAACCACTGAATTTCAGAGGTTTTTCAGTGGCAAAAAACTCATTTTGAAGTCCAAAATTGGAGGGGCTAGCCTCCCCTCCTTGTGTCTTGTTTGCATGCTTAGTTAACTCCATATGTTAGCATGTTTTTTCTAACTTAACTTAGCTCAAGTCCAGTATGTTTTAGACTTTGAAATAGCTTGCTTTAGCTATCTTTTGGGCTGGTTAGTTCATTTGAGTCTTGTTTTGCATGGTTGTAGTTAATAGTCTTCATAAGTTGGCGTTTTAGGGTCTTAGACACCTATTGTTTGAGTTGATAACATCTTTTGGTGTTGTTTTTTGCTCCATTTCAGCACTATAAACTCGGTAACCTCTCTCTTTGCTTCACTCTTTCATTTTCTTTTGAGGGTTGTTCCAAGCTTGGGATCCTTTAAGCTTGAGATTGACGTCATGCTTAATGGTTTAATCCTCTTTGAAGGTTCATTATCAACGGCATGATCTCTCTCTTGTCTTACATTATCCCTTGGTTGACACTTCTTTAATCATAGATGGCACTCACCGATGGACAAATTGATTAAAGAATGATTTGGTAACTAAAATGTGTAAACAAAATTGGTAAGTAAAAGTGGCATTTATGTTGCATTGCATGTGTTCAAATCGGACAATAATTTAAACACAAGGAAAATGGGACATTTCATATTCAAAAGTGATGAAATGTGCCACTTTTCTAGGTCTTCGTTGCCCTTGATCATGCATGATAGCGTGATGCCATTTGTTGTATTCATTAAACTTATACAAATTGGTCCCTTAGCCATCATGCATGGAAATTGCTTGATTGATAGTTTGAGGGCCAAATGTATCACTACTTTGATATTGTCTTGATGATAAGGAGGGATACAGAGTACAAACAACCTGTGAGAATACCCTCTCTTTGCCCTGTTTGCTCTCTTTGTTGGAACAAAAATGGTGTCTCATTAGTGGCCTGCCGACCACTGCTACTAGCCAGTAACTCCCCAGTGTTAGACGACAACCCCTCAGTGGTGGCCTGCTGGCCACCAGTGATTTTTGGGAAGAGTGCTTGTGAAGTATGACAAAGTTAATCAGGAGAAGGAAACAGAGCAGTGGTTGTGCAAACAGAGGCTTTCGAGGGCAAACAATAGATGTTCTTCGGGTGGAAATCGAGCATGCATGGGCCTCCCTCGCTTTCCAAGACTAGTTAACTAGTTACTTAGTTTAATTAGCAATCAATCATTCATTTGTTGTAAATTAATTAGTTGTAACTAATTAGTTTGTGTTGTAATAATTAATTAGCTTAGAATAGTTAGTTAATTCATTTCAAGTGTTGTAATAATTAACTTAATTAGCTTAGTTTAGTTAGTTACTTAGCTTATTTCATTCGGGCACTCCTTTGCGACGGCGTAATGTTGTAATAAGTGTGTTTGTGTGCGTGTATGTCTTCCAACCCCACGTCTTTCTCCCTTTTACTTAACCCCTTTCGATGGTTAGTTTAGGGGCATCATGTTTCAATTATCATACCTTATGCTTACATCCATTCATTCGTGTTGCATACACCGAGGCTCGGCGCAGTTTTCAAACTGCATTGTTATCTCAATATCTTATTTGAATACGTGTTTGACTGCATGTTATTAAATTACTTCATATGCCATATTAGTAGCCGAGCCTATTAATTGCATATCGCATGTGTTGCATTTGGCATCTTGTGTAGTTAGGAATCATGCATATTTTTCTAACTCATATCTTCTTAGCTTGGAGTACTAGGTGAGTTTTTATGATTTAGCATACTTGCATGAATGTGAATGTTGCCATGATTAGCATGCTTACTATGAGGCTAAATGCTTATTTGATAAATTGTTTGAATGCTTGTGGATGAAGGCTTGTTGTTTGAATTGAAACGATTCAACGAATGTGTGTTTTAAGCCCATTTTGTTAAGTGGCAAATCAGTTTTAAGCCCACTATGTTTGGTGGCAGATCTGCAAACTTTAAGCCCACTTGAGGTGGCAAATTCAAACCATTTTCGCAAACAAACATGAGTTGAATTGCTCCAAATTGAGCAAACTAGTCTATACTTGTGCGCATCATATAGTAAAGCTAGCTTAAATAACTGTAACAAGAGCACATAATGTTTATAAAAAAAATCATATCATGATTAGTAGAGGCTAATCTTTGCTCGGGCGAGCGGGGGTGCTCAATTCATGACCTTCCCCTCTTATACCTAAGTTCTCGAGCCGAGGCAACTTTGGTGATGACGAACACGTGGCCTTTGGCACGACTCATGGGTTTCCTAAATTTCCCCAAAATAAAATATTTAGGTGGTGACTCTATATCTGGCAAAGCAGTCCAATTTTGGCACTTTTTGATTGAAAATCAATTTTCCAAAATGATTTGCCAGATTTGGACTCTTTGGTGTTTATCAATTTCACATTGCACTTGTGAGATTAGATTCAAAACCGCGGGAGTCCGAACTGTAGGGCTATTCATTTTCCGAAAGGGGGCGCGAAAAAGCTGAGCTATAGTTTCTGACAACTTTGCTGGGGATTTAGAGAACTTGACTCGAACTCATGATACGACTTTTTATCTACGCTGATGTGTTTCTTTGTATTTGCATTTGCATTGGTGTGCTTAAGTCACTGTGTTTGCCATCTGCTATTCCTGAACGGTTTGCTGGAGGCTTGCTTGGAAAAGCTTGCCAAAAGGATGACCGGTTGCAGGCTCTACCATGATGGGAACACAACCCTTGGATTTGGACTACTGCTGTAGCGTTTGATCCTCCTTTCACTTCTCGGTGTTTGGTGTGAGAGGTATATTAGGTAGTCTTGTTGAGGTACCCTTTTTGACCAATCGGCCTAGTTGCATATTGAAAGCCATAGAGACTGTTCCAAACTAGGACATGTTGCTCACCCGAAACGCAAGATTGCGTGAAAATCGCTTTGTTTGCATAGTGAACCCTAGTTCTTGGCAAAACTAGGATAAGGTAACCCTACTCCCTCATAGGGGTGTTTTGGCTCTCTTTTAACTGGTATGTGCTTTATAGTGAAACTATACAGGAATGTGCATATCAGTTGCAAAGTTGGTGTCTATTTTGGGGCAGAATTCAAAGTGGAGTACAGTCACTCAGCTGTGATCATATTTGTTCTAGTGAAATTGGGCTGAGGTACTATCTGTTTTCTTTTTTGCAGAGGTAGGCCTGGAACCATAGCTTCGGAAGGCTCTGATATCCCCCAGGTACTCCGGACTCGTGTCGATAGACTTCGTCAGATCGGAAATTTAGTTCAGAGGCAGCTAGTGTTTGCTTCACTTTTGCCAGTGGCAAGACGAAATGGGGGCCATACAAGGTTCATCAGTTCCACTGATCAAATATTAACCAGTTAGATTACTTTTGTTCAGCTCATCCCGGGCATCTACCCCCATTATGGTTTAGCCTCCGACAAATTTGGAGGAATTATTACTCCATCTGTAGCAAAATGACGCAGTCCGTCAAGCCAAGGTTACGGCTCGTTAGGCCGAGGTTACGGCTCATCAGGCTGAGGTTATAACTAACCTACAGCAACAGCAACCGCAACCGCAGCTAGTAGCGGCCTCTGCATCACATGTACCCACCGCGGCCATCCCTATGCCTGGTAGCACAGCTAATGCTATCATTGCTCAAGATCCACAAACGAAGGATGTTCTGATTTTTCTAGTCCAAGCAAAACCCATCCCAGTACAAACTTCCAGAGCCCCGGTGTATCAAACCAACGCACCGTTTGAATTTGAGGTTGATCTAACCGCGCTCAAAGTCAACAAGCTAGACAAGCTAGTCAAAAAGGCATAGTGGGTCAACTCTATTCAAGATATAGAGGATGAGCACACTAAATCAACAGTTGCCTTATCGGAGCAGTTTAAGATGCCATATATTGACCGCTTCGATGGCTCTGGAGATCCGATGGTGCATTTGCATCTGTTTTCTGATATCTTACGACCAATGGGTTTGACCCGAGTACAGAAGTTGTCACTATTCAGCCGAACCATGTTCGGAATAGCTGTCATCTGGTATGCTAAATTGGAGGACTTTGTGAAACAGAGCTGGCAGGAGTTGGCCGAATCTTTTGTTGCCCAATATTCCTACAACATGTAGATCGAGGTCACAACTCGTGATCTTGAGGCAATGTGTCAGGAACTAAAGGAGGGTTTTAAGAGTTTGTTATGTGATGGAGGGTAAAGGCAGCTATGATGACAAACATGCCTCCAGAGAAAGAGCAAGTTCGTATAATTGTTAGAAATCTGCATGAAAGGCTATTACAGAAAATGATAGCCCTCCCGCTATTCAACTTTAATGACCTCCATGAAATTGGGGTTCAAATCGAGGATGCCATCAGGCAAGGGATCATTGTGGAAGGTAATGAACCTATGAGAAGGAATGTTGTTTGCAGCTCCAATGGTGGCACAGCTGCGAAATGCTTAGAAGTAAACACTGTCACCACTTCCATCAATAGCCAAAAACCAACCACTTCAACTCGGCCCCAAGCCCGAAATTTCCATCCTCTTTACATGAGTCTCTCTTAAGCTTTGAAAATGGTGCAAGGAAAAGGGTACCTAGAACTTCTAGAACCCCGACCTCTTCCAAATCCTCTTCCACCAAGATATGATCCAGCTAAATATTGTGTTTATCATCAACAGCACGGTCATGATAAAAACCGTTGCATCCGCCTCTGTCATAAGATTCAGGATCTTATTGACGAAGAGATCATGGCTCCACCAAAAGGACCTCAGGCCACCCCTAACCTATTACCTCCACATCTCAAACTAATCCATATACACTGCCATCTATTTACAACCCCAGCATACACATCACCCTAGCCCATTTACCCAATCCTGAGGTGCTCATTCCAGAAAGCATGGACTTGTGTATGATGGATGCACTTGAAACCCAATCATGTCAAACCCATGAACCCACTACTTTTGAGCTAATGAGCATGATTGAAGATCTTTAGAGAACTGTGGCAGATCTAGCCTTTGGGATATTGGCTCTGTCATCGACCACATCGCATACCAAGAATTTCATGTCAAAAGGCTCCCCAATCTTAGGACAGGCTGCATTTGAAGAAGGCCAATCCCTTGGCAAAATGGAGGCAAATGGCAAGAACAAGGTAGGGGCAGGCATTGGTCCCTATGAACATCTTTAGTGGGCTATTGAGGCTTTGAAAGCCGAAGGGCTGAACAAACAGCAAGTGCTCATAGTTGTTGCAAAGACTGTGGATGACACTTTTTCCACTCAGGATGAGAGCATTCTGAATCAAGGGGTAAGCCGGGAAAAGGGATGTGGTACCAGAAATGCCCCTTTCAGCTCCAATCCCACACCCATAAGAGATCATCAAACCCAGTCAACACCTGCCAAGCCCTCTATCAAGCCTGTCAGAACTGGTAACCAAACCTTCAATCCCCTCTACATGACTTTGTCTAAAGTTCTCCAAATCCTTATAGGATAAGGCCATCTCAAACCCCTTGACCCCCGGCCTCTCCTTGATCTCCTTCCAGCCAGGCATAATGCTGCCAAGTACTGTGCCTTCCATCAACAAACCGGTAATGACACTGACGGTTGTTATCGTCTTCGGCATGAAGTTCAAGATCTGATTGATACTGAGGTCATCGTCGCACCAGGTCCTACAAAGTCTATTGGTACTGGATCGATGAACTTGGGGGATAAAGTGACTATGTGATCAAGGAATGAACCACCTACTGATGGTGCTCATTTTACTCCAGGTGTGGTGGATGGCACGCACTGTTTTGAGCAATTTGAAAATTTATTGTACTTTCTGACTTGGGTATTGAGTCAGTTCTGTTGTGTTGTATTGAGTCTATCTTGTTGTATTGAGTCAGGTGATTTCGGGGGTGTTACCTCGGACATCACTTTCTTGTTTTGTGTTTGTCTTTTCCACTCCTTCTTTTGAGTCTATTTCTACCATGGAACCAGTTGAGCAAGAAGTTCTGAATGGAATGACAGTACATTTTCACCTACTTTTTCTATGCCTTTAAATCATTGCAGTGACCTAAGTTTTTCAAAACTTTTCTAACACGGTGATGAAAACAAATAGGAAAGAATTCCTCGGGATTTGCAAAAATTTGATCAACTGAGAGAAAGAGAGGCCTGCTAAGCCCTTAATGAATGAGATCATGTTTGTTAATGTGAGTACTGAGAAAGATCCTGGCTTAGTTCAGATTGGTTCTACATTGTCTTCAGAAGAGCACGAGCAACTAGTCGTTTTATTTAAAGATTTCAAAAAATATTTTGCGTGGTCCTACGAAGACATGCCTGGAATTGATCTTGAGATTGTGCAATATAGGATCACTCTCAACCTCGAGACTTGACCCTTGATGCAGAATGCTCAAACAATCAACCACAATGTGAGGCTTCCATGGTCGGATTTGAAGTTGCCCTTGAACTAGGGGCAATAAGGTAAGATGTCATCGAAGAAAGCTTGCAAAGCTGGAAGAGAAGCATCCTTTGAACTAGGGGCAAAAAAGGTCAGATGTGCTCAAAGATTCAAAATTGGGTCATCTCTCAAACCAATGAAGACTGGAAATAAAGCCAAATTCCAGAATCTGAAAGAAGAAAATTTTTGCTAAAGGACAATCGAGTTCCTATCCACAACACTAGGGACAAATTCAGACCCCAATTGGATGGGCCCTCACATCATCAAGACTACATCATCAATGAACAACAACCATTCTCTTGGATTCAGGTGGCTTAGAGATCCTAGGACCGATTAACATGGACAAGTCAAAATTCTCCATCCTTGAGAGGCTCGGTGGGCTAAAAACCTGGAAAGGCGACCCAGGCAAAAGTTAGAGTAAGAAAGAAAAGAAAAAGAACAAAAATGAAAAAATGGAAACAAAAGAAAAAGAAAAGAAACAAAAGAAAGAGAAAAGAGGAAAATAATGAAAAGAAAAGAAAAATAGAGCTCGCAAGGTTGAAAACCTGAAAGGGCGGCCTTAGAAAAAGTTAGAGCACAAAAGGAGAGTGTCAACACCAGAGTGAACCTCAACCAGGAACTACGTACGGCTTGATTCCCATCTTTAGGATACGTAGACAACTTCATCATGAAGTTCGACCCTAACCATTTTCAACCTGCTTGTCTCATCTATGTTGATTGGCTTACCCTTGTTCAACTTGGCTATCCTATCCATGTTCAATTGGCTCATCTTCATTCAAAATCGGTTGTCCTATTCCGTTAGAAGATTCAGCTGCAAGATAATTCGAGTTCAAATCTGAAGTTGTGCATCCCAAGAGTTAATTTCTTATTGGTTGCGTAGTGGCCATTTGCAAAAACAGTTTTGAGGATTTTTAATGAAGCTGACTAATTTTCTCAGAAATTATTCCATTTTTTTTTAAAAATTGGACCATTTCTTGGACCCAAAAAAGGAAAATTTTCAGTGCTCACAACTTGACTTGCTTGATTTCAAAATCAGAAAATCGAACACGTATGTTAATCTAACTCTCATGCTAGTCAAAATTGTTTTAGCAGAAACCAAAAATAAAAAATGGTCAAAACAATAAACTAGGGGCACAGTTGAGTCAGGTTTTCTGTCTTTTCCTCATTATCAACATATTCGCCAGAAAACGGCGCAATTGAAGCTAACAATAGAGGGCCGAAAGCTTTCTTACCCTCCAAGCAGCAAGGTATCAAGCTCAGTATGAAGCACAGACTAGAAATGGAGCAAGGTATTCACTCCCCTCATAAGGTCCACAATTTCCAGCTTATCCATCAACCACACTTGGGAAGGGATAAACAATAAAGGAGATTAAATAATAGAGAGATGTGCGCTGAGAGAAAAAGTAAGAAAATGGCTTTTTAAAGAAAACAGAGATTGAGTGCCAAAGTGATGTGAGAATCACAAATAGGAAAGGGTGGGAAACAATGCGTGGAGAAGCTGTGGACTCCCCGTGAACCAAGACGTCTCTCGCCATTGTAACACATCCAAGTGTTGTGTTTGTTGTTTTTGTTTGTCTCGATTCTTGTTTTGAGTCGTTTCGAGTGTAAATGTTTGTGTTTAGGTTGTTTTACTTTGTTTTCCTTTGTTGAGTTGTTTTGACTGTGGTCAGTCGTAGGCTCAATACCCAGTTAAGAACTCATTCTTGGTTTAAATTGCAAAAATAAATCGTTTTGTGTTCAAAGTGCCATGATATTCCTAACAAGATATACAAAAAAAAATTCCTTCTTTCATAAACAGTAGGTTCTAACTTCGATCAATAGAGGGAGCTTTAGAACAAGGACCTATCTGAAGCTACATGGGTTCCAGACTGCAAAGCAAAAGAAAAGAGGGAAAATTTGGAGCGTCTTAGTGTCTTTCAACTTTGGTAATTTCTGAGATTGCATTCCAGATGCACCTTCTCAGGCCTTGTCTTTTCTCCGGAGTATGAGTGTACGTCTACCTCAAGCTCAAGCTCCAGCCTGCCTCAAGCCAAAATGGTGACTAGAAGTGCTCTCCCTGAGTACCATTCCCTGCCAGAGGCATCTTGGCTGTGTTTGCAATGAGTTCCTAGGAGACCAACTACAGGTGTATCCTCGGCTTGAAATCTGTATGGCACCCCATAGATTGAGATAGCATGTGTGCGCCTCAATTCTGGATACTAAACCAACCAAGTCTGTCACCCCGTTGGAGAATAGGAAAAGTTGTAAATATGATCAGGAAGAAAAGCGGCATCAATGGCTTCTACATAAGGAAACCTTGTCAGCATTTGAGGGCCTTTGAACTTTGAGTTGAAGGTAAAGAGTTCGAAGAACACAAGGGGGAAATCCTTGTCAGAGTAGAGCGGTTAATCGCCACTCACCCCGTGAGGTGCTTTCTAAAGCACTGCTTTGCTTGTTTACTGGATTCCCTAAACATCATGCACTACATTGCTTGTAACATGTATCATATCATCGCACTTATTGCATTTATTTGCATCTTGTGTTCTCTTGTATCATTTATCCTTTTACGTTGAGTAGCGTTTAGGATCGTTGTACCCCGGGGCTTTTCTCAGAACGCGTGGAACGCGCCCCTGAGTGTTTTTCTTAGGACCTCTTCTCATGATTTCAGCGTTGGTGGAGTGTTCTTATCCTCACACAATTTCAGCGTGTTTGGAATTTATCTCAGGACGCGTGGAACGCGCCCCTGAGTGTTTTTCTTAGGACCTCATCTCACGATTTCAGCGTGGTTAGAGTGTTCGTTTCCTCACACGGTTTCAGCGTGTTTGGAATTTATCTCAAGACGTGTGGAACGCGCCCCTGAGTGTTTTTCTTAGGACCTCTTCTCACGATTTCAGCGTGGTTGCAGTGTTCTTTTCCTCACACGATTTCAGCGTGTTTGGAATTTATCTCAGGATGCGTGGAATGCACCCCTGAGTGTTTTTCTTAGGACCTCTTCTCATGATTTTAACGTGGTTACAATGTTGTTTTCCTCACACAATTTCAGTGTGTTTGGAATTTATCTCAGGACACATGGAACGCGCCCCTGAGTGTTTTTCTTAGGACCTCTTCTCACGATTTCAGCGTGGTTAGAGTGTTTTTTTCCTCACACGATTTCACCATTTTTGGAATTTATCTCAGGACGCATGGAACGCGCCCCTGAGTGTTTTTCTTAGGACCTCTTCTCACGATTTTAGTGTGGTTGGAGTGTTCTTTTCCTTACACGATTTCAATGTGTTTGGAATTTATCTCAAGACGCGTGGAATGCGCCCCTGAGTGTTTTTCTTAGGACCTCTTCTCACGATTTCAGTGTGGTTAGAGTGTTCTTTTCCTCACACGATTTTGGCATGTTTGGAATTTATCTCAGGACGCGTGGAACACGCCCCTGAGTGTTTTTCTTAGGACCTCTTCTCACGATTTTAGCGTGGTTAGAGTGCTATTTACCTCACACGATTTTAGTGTGCCTGGAATTTATCTCGGGATGCATGGAATGCACCCCTGAGTGTTTTTCTCAGGACCTCTTCTCACGATTTCAGCGTGTTTGGAATTTATCTCAGGACGCGTGGAACGTGCCCCTGAGTGTTTTTCTCAGGACCCCTTCTCAAGATTTCAGCGTGGTTAGAGTGTTGCCTTCCTCACACGATTTCAGCGTGTTTGGGATTTGTTCGTCCTCTTCTCATGATTTCGGTGTGGTTAGAGTGTTCCCTTCCTCACACGATTTCAACGTGTTTAGGATTTGTTTGTCCTCCTCTCATGATTCTAGCGTGGTTAGAGTATGTCACCCAAATTCATCTACTACATTATCCATTACATCCATTACATCCATTATCATACCATTTTATCGCCTACATCCTTTCTATGTCAAGCTTAGTTTGGCATGTGCCCATACTTTTCACGTTAAAACATAGCTCTGCATGTGTATGCGCTTGTTCTGCAAGAATTGTGGTCTGAGGCTTTCAGCACCTTTTCTTTGTTAGACGTGATCTGTTTTGTGTCCATGCCTTTTCTGGGGAAGATGTGGTTTGGCTGGCGCCTTATTCACTTAATCCATTACATCGAGTGCATTGTACTCTGTCTTGTTGCATTCAGCATTTAAGATTACGATCTTTCCTAAGCAGATCATTCCTCACTTATATCATACCACCCAATTACTTGTACTCTTTCTCTTTCAATGAAACACATAGTTTTGCACGTGCTCGCACCCTTTCATGTTGAAACATGGTTCTGTTATGTGTAAGCATCCACGATGCACTGAGGCCAGCACTGAGGATGTAGGCACTTAGCTTGTGTTAGGTGTTGTTTGGCTGTGCCCACTTCTTTTTTGTGTTAAACGTAGTTTGATTTGCATCTCCATTCCTTTTTGGTATTTGTGGTTTGGCACTGCTTGTGGTTTAATGATATTATTGCATTACATTGTGTATCATTTATATCCTGCCCTTGAACTACACTAGTTTGATTCCTTACAATGGGATACGTAGGCAACCCTCGGGTTCAACGAACTACATCTGCATTTTGTTTGTTTGCACAAGTCGTACGGCCTTGTCAAAATGGGTCATCTTCGGGTTTTGACGTTCACTCACCTCATTTCATGACTTCGAGCTCTGTCAAAGAGGGGCAACTGTAGACACCCCATTTTTGACTGCCCTTAAGACTTGGGCACCTCAGGTTGATTACTCGAGGATGAAGGCTATGTTATGCAATCACTCAATTTCTTTAGCAAGAAGAGCTCCAAATCCTAACTTTACACCCCATTTTTGGACCAAAACTTTTTTTGACCAAAATTATTTTAGACCTTAAAACCCTCTCTTTCAATTTTTGAAAATGCTTCTACGATGTTCCGAGGCTCGCATTTCGTTAAAAATTGCACTTTTCAGTAAATCGAGCAAGGACAAAGTGGAAATAAATGACAGAGAGGTGAACTCTTTGAAAAATCTTTCAAAACATCTTATTTTTAGGTTTGGATTTGAAGAAAACAGGAGAGGAGGGAAAAAAACTAGTTTGGGAGAAGTTAGGCATGAATCCGGTTAGGACAAAACTGAGCAGCCTTCACTAAAATAGACATATCTCTTTGCACACTTAGAATTTAGATGTGAGGACACCTCCATTGGGAAGTAGACTTCCGGGGCTTCAATTTAGACTCAAGAATGACCTGCAACGGAGTCCGGATGAAGGTGATATTCCTATTTGAAATCGGGCCAGAAAACATATTTTTGTGGCTGGCCACAAATAGTGGCCTGCCGGCCAGTAGTGAAAATTTTGACCTCTTTTTGAGTAGATTTACCCACTTTTGGGGGGGTGCTATCCACTAATGTGTTTTTCCGTCCACCATTGATGGCCTGCCGGCCACATTGATGGTATGTCGGCCACTGATGTCCAAAAATATATATTTTGCAGATATTTGTGCCAGTTGTTTCCAGATTGCTCCACCTGTCCCTATATAGATATTTTGACCTAAAACTCATATTTTTCTATATATACTTGACCTTCTCTATTGGTTTTAAGGTTAGAAAATTTTGGAGCAAAATTCTCTCTCTCTTGAAATTTTGTGCTGGGTTGCTTAGTGTCTCTATACTTTTGTCTATCAACCGTTGATCAAAGTTGCTTCTCTTCGGGCTAAGGTTACTTGAGACCCTCTTTGGGCTTTAGAAGGTGGTTGTGGCTTGCTTTGTTGCCTAATTTGTGCCTTAGCTTCAAGAGGTATAACATTTGCTTTGTTAGCTTGTTTTACATACTTGCTTTACCATCTTCTTCTACTGTTTTTGGGATGTTTTGGGACTGATTTTGAACTATAAAAAACTCTTCTTTTTTTTTTTTTTTGGCCCAAAGGTGGTGGTTTGAGGCCATTTTCAGTTAGGAGGTGGTTCACTCTTCTTACTTCTTCATTTGTAAAGCTTTGGTGCCTTTGTTCACCACTTTCAAACTAACTTTTTTGGCCCTTTTAACCATTGAATTTCAGAGGTTTTTCAGTGGCAAAAAACTCATTTTGAAGTCCAAAATTGGAGGGGTTAGCCCCCCCTCCTTGTGTCTTGTTTGCATGCTTAGTTAACTCCATATGTTAGCATGTTTTTCCAGCATACTTAGCTCAAGTCTAGAATGTTTTAGCCTCTAAAATAGCTTGCTTTAGCTCTGTTTTAGGCTGGTTAGTTCATTTGAGTCTTGTTTTGCATGGTTGTAGTGTAAAAGTCTTCACAAGTTGGCATTTTAGGCTCTTAGACACCTATTGTTTGAGTTGATAGCATCTTTTGGTGTTGTTTTTCACTCCATTTCAGCCCTATAAACTCTGTAATCTCCCTCTTTGCTTCACTCTTTCATTTGCTTTTGAGGGTTGTTTCAAGCTTGGGATCCTTTAAGCTTGAGATTGAGGTCATGCTTAATGGTTTAATCCTCTTCGAAGGTTCATTATCAATGGCACGATCTCTCTCTTTCCTTACATTATCCCCAGCTTGAGACTTCTTTCATCTTAGAGGACACTTACCAATTGAAAATTTGATTAAAGAATGATTTGGTAACTAAAATGTCTCAACAAAATTGGCAAGTAAAAGTGGCATTTGTGTTGCATTGCATGTGTTCAAATCGGACGTTAATTTGAACACAAGGAAAATGGGACATTTCATACTCAAAAGTGATGAAATGTGCCACTTTCCTAGGTCTCCGTTGCCCTTGATCATGCATGATAGGGTGACACCATTTGAGTCTTGTTTTCTATTCATTAAACTTGTACAAATTGGTCCCTTAGCCATCATGCATGGAAATTACTTGATTGATAGTTGGAGGGCCAAATATATCACTCCTTTGAGATTGTCTTGATGATAAGGAGGGATACAGAGTACAAACAACCTGTGAGAATACCGTCTCTTTGCCCTGTTTGCTCTCCTTGTTGCAACAAAAATGGTGTCTCATCAGTGGCCTACCGACCACTGCTACTAGCTGGCAACGCCCCAGTGTTGGATGACAACCCCTTAGTGGTGGCCTGCCAGCTACCATTGATTTTTGGAAAGAGTACTTGTGAAGTATGGCAGATTTAATATGGAGTAGGAAACAGAGCAGAGGTTGTGCAAACAGAGGCTTTTGAGGGCAAACAATGGATGTTCTTTGGGCGGAAATCGAGCATGCATGGGCCTCCCGCGCTTTCCAGGACTAGTTAGCTAGTTACTTAGTTTAATTAGCAATCAGTCATTCATTTGTTGTAAATTAATTAGTTGTAGCTAATTAGTTTGTGTTGTAATAATTAATTAGCTTAGAATAGTTAGTTAATTCATTTCAAGTGTTGTAATAATTAGCTAATTTATTTGTGTTGGAATAATTTGCTTAATTAGCTTAGTTTAGTTAGTTAGTTAGTTATTTCATTCAGGCCCTTCTTCGCGAGGCCATAATGTTGTAATAAGTATGCGTGCGCGCGTGTATGTCTTCCAACCCCACGTCTTTCTCTTTTTTACTTAACCACTTTCGATGGTTAGTTTAGGAGCATCATGTTTCAATTAGCATACCTTATGCTTATATCCGTTCATTCGTGTTGCATGCACCGAGACTGGGCGCATCATTCAATTTGCATTGTTATCTCAATATCTTATTTGAATACGTGTTTAACTGCATGTTATCAAATTGCTTCATATCCCATATTAATAACCGAGCCTATTAATTGCATATCGCATGTCTTGCATTAGGCATCTTGTGTAGTTAGGAATCATGCATATTTTTCGAACTCATATCTTCTTAGCTTGGAGTACTAGGTGTAGACACCCCATTTTTGACCGTCCTCAAGACTTGAACGTCATCGCTTACACTTGATGATCATCCATGCTCGTGTTTATTTTGAGTTTTTGAAGGTCTCGGCTGTGTGCCTTGCCTTGGAGCCTCTCAACTTGTCTGTTTTGTGCTTGGTTGTGGACCAAGGGCTTGTGGTTTTGTTTCTGAGGGAAGGGGGTGGCCTGTTGGCAAGCCCTCCAACCCATCAGCTAGGCCCCTACCCATCGGCCATGAACTCTTTCCATCGGCCATCAGTGTTGGCCGGTCGGCACCTTTAATTGCCGGTCAGCCATGTTTTTTGGCCGAGGCCTTTTTCTTTGCTTTTTCAGATATTTCTTTGCCAGCTGTGCCAGCTAGTGAGCATAGATTCATCCTCTATACACGTGTATGGAGGGATTGAACCAAGCCTCTAGCTTGTTCAACAAGCTTGAGACTTGGATTTCTATAAGAGGGGAGGTCCCTCTCCCTTTCCAGAGGTTCTGAAAATTTGGTTGAGGGCTATACATATCATTCTATCTCTATATTGCTACCTCTCTCTCTATATTTGTGTTAGCTTGTGGTCAAAAGTGCCATTTCTTCACACTTTTGCACACAAACACCTAGTGAAACACCTTCACTATTGAGCTGAGGTTCTTGGGGGTTGCATTTGAGTTGTTTTAGCTTGGTTTTTACCTCTGAAGTTGCTGTTCTAAAGTTGTTCTTCAAGGGTGAGTCTATATCCTCTTTAAAGCTTTGTTGTAGTTGTAGTTGCTTATTTAGCCATCTTTGCATGCTTCTTTTAGCTTAACTTTCAACTGTAAAAAGCTTCATTTTCAAGTGCCTAAGGTGTTTGTTTGAGGCCTCTTTGGTGTTGGGGGTGGTCTACCCGCTTTTGTGCCTTACTTGGCCTTGTTTTGAGCCATCTCTTTTAGACCTTTGGATCACCTTTGTTTGGCCTCTTCACCACTGAATTCCAGAGGAATTTCAGTGGTGGAAAGTGTGTTTTAGGACCCAAAATAGGTGGGGGTGGTCCCCCCTCCCCCCTTTGTATCTTGTTTGCTTGTGTTGATGGCTCATCAAAGTAGCATGTCTTTCTAGCATGTTTTGGCTCCATCTCAACATGCTTTAGGCCTTATTTTAACATGATATAGCTTTGTTTTGGCTTGGTTTGATTACCTCTTACATGCTCCTTGTACTTGTAGTGCAATCCTCCCTATAGCCTTAACATGCGTCATGCTTTGGACCATCATTCTAGCCTATTTTTGGCTCTACTCCAGCAAGCTTTTATTCATGTTTTGCCATGCTTAAGCTCTGTTTCATGTGCTTTTGGTCATGCATGCCTTGCTTTGTATAGCCATAGTGCATTTTTGCCCACTAGCTTTGTGTTTTGAGTCCACTAGCGTGCATTACTTGGGCTATTTGTATGATTTAGCATCATTTGATATATGATTTCAGAGCATGTTTCATTTCCATACACTCACGTGTGTCACTCTTTCAATGCTTTTGGAAAGTTATGCTTTATGCCTTAAACATGAGCCAATATGTATGCCATCTTGCCTAAGCTTTTAGGATGTCATTTCAGTGTGTTTTTGGTGTTATTTTGCCATGATACAACTCTATTTTTGGTTGGTTAGAGCATCCTTCATTTGCTTCTTACACTTGTAGTGTAACCATACTCATTGCCTCTTGCATGCTTGGTATTTTGGCTTACCATGCTAGCTTGTTTTGGCTTCATTCCATGCATGTTTTGGCATTGTTTTGACCTGCCTTGGGACTATTTCGAGTCATCTTGGCCCTTTGGGGCTTGCTTGATAGGGCTTTGGTACAAGTGCCTTCGCTAACCTTAAGCTTTGTGACTCCTAGCATGCTTTGTTTGTGATATGTGCTTGATTTGACATCATTTCTTACATGATTTCAGAGCATATTTCATAGCTACACTCTCACATTTGTCACTTCTTAATTGTGTTTGAGAGTTGACCCTTATGCCTAGTTCATGGGCTAATGCATGAGCATGCATTTTCTTGCTTTTAATGCTAGCATTTCAGAGCATCTCAGCCACTATTTTGGCATGCATGAGGACTGTTTAGGGTTGGTTTAGTCCATTGAGCATTGTATTGCATGCCTCTTGTATGATGCTCTTTACTTGCTTTGATGCTTTAGCCTTCAAACATGCCATGCATGCATTGTCCACATGATAGAATCTTGTGCATGCCATTAGCATTGATAGGTTGATCATGTTGTATGTGTTGCATTGTGTTTGGATCGAGCGTTGATCCAAACACAAGGAATGTGGCACGTTTCGTGCTTGAAGTGATGAAACGTGTTGCGTTTCTTGGTCGCCGACCCTCTTGATCAATCATGATAGAGGTTAAGGCTCTTATGTGTTAGTTGTGCATTCATTGACATTGACTTGTGCAACTTGGCCTCTTTGGCCATCATGCATTGAGATGCGTGATTGGTGGCCCGAGAGTCGAGTACCGCACTGCCTTGAGCTTGAGAAATGATAGGGAGGGTGGTTGTGCACACATTCCTTGCAAATACACTGCCATGCCTCTGTTAGTGCTCCGTTGCAGCAAAAGGAGAAATTGCAGGAAGCAGTGGCCGACCGACCATCAAAGCTGCCGACCGACCACCAATGTCTGCCAATCGGCTATCAAAGTGGCCGATGGCCATCCCTCTTGGCCGACCACCCCTCAGCATGTTCCCAAGGTGGATCAGAAGCATCTTGGAAGTTGGCACAATTTTCAGAAGTTCAAAAGAGTGCAAACAGAGGCATCATGAGGCACGGTAGTGGATTTCCTAGCGAAGCCGACCGAGCATGCATCTCTTCCTTGCCCGCGAGGCCATTTCATTACTTATGATTAGTTTGTGTAAACTAGTCATTTGATTTGTTTTGTAATTTTCTAATTAGCTTAGCTAATTTTTCGGACCCTCCGTCGAGAAGGCAACTGTTGTAATAAGTGTGCGTGTGTGTAATGCATGTCTTCCAACCCCACGTCTTTCTCCCTTTTATTTACCAGCTTTTGATGGTTAGTTTTAGGGCAAGTTTCAATTAGCATCCATATGTTTGCATGCATGCATCATTCATTCGTCTTGCATGTGCCGGGCTCGGCGCATCATTGAAACTGCATTGTATTTCAATATACTTTCTTGAATACGTGTTTCAAAGCATGTTATCAAGTGTTGCATTCATATGCTATTCTAGATAGCCGAGCCTATTTTAGTTGCATTTTTTCATGTGTTGCATTAGGCATTCTTGACATAGGTAGGATCATGCATGATTTCTAACTAGCTTCTGTTTTGGCTCGGAGTACTAGGCAAGCTTTTACGCTTTAGCATACTGCATGAGATGTGTATGTTGCCATGTATGGCATGCTTGCCATGAGGCTATGTGCTTAACTGCTATAACTACTTGAATGCCTGTGGATGAAGGCTTCATTGCTTAAATTGGAACAATTCATCAAAATGTGCATTTTAAGCCCACTCTGCAAAGTGGCAAAATCATGTTTTAAGCCCACTAGAGGGTGGCAAATCCGCGACTTAGCCTACTTGCGAGTAGCAACTCCAAACCATTTTCAGAAACAAACATGAGATGTTTTGTTCCAAATTGAGTGATTTAGTCTATACTTGAATGTTGTGCGCATCACATAGTAAGGTTAGCTAATAAACCAGAAAAAGAACACATGTGTTTTCAAAAACAACATATCATGATTAGTAGAGACCGATCTTTGATCGGGCGAGCGGGGGTGCTCATTTCATGACCTTCCCCTCTCGTACCCAAGTTTCTGAGCCGAGGAAACTTTGGTGATGACGGACACGTGGCCTTACGCACGAGTCAAGGTTTCCTAAATTTCCCCAAAACAAAATATTTAGGTGGCGACTCTGAAATCTGGCAAAGCAGTCCATGTTTGGCGCTTTTTGATTAAAATCGATTTTCCAAAACGATTTGCCGGATTTGGACTCTTTGGTGATTTATCAGTCTGACATTGCACTTTGTGAGATTAGATTCAGAACCATGACAGTAGTCTGAACTGTAGTAGCTAGAACCACAATTCGCGCCCTCACGCGTGGAGCGAAGTTCGGGCGGTCTACAGTTTCTGGCGACTCTGCTAGGGAATTAGAGAACTTGACTCGAACTCATGATATGTTGTTTTGTCTACACTTATGTGTTTCTTTGCATTGCATTTGCATTGGTGTGCCTAGGACACCGTGTTTGCCGTCTGCTATTCCTAAACGGTTTGCCAGAGGCTGCGTGCCATAAGGCTGACCAGTTACGGGCTCTGCCACGATGGGAGCAGAAACCTCGGTTTTTACCGAGGCACCCTTTTTGACCATTCGACCTAGTTGCATATCGGAAACCGTAGTGACGATTCCAAGCTAAGACAAGTTGCTTACCCAATAGTAGGTTGTTTGAAACCGCTGCGTGCATAGTGAAACCCTAGTTCCTAACAAGATAGGACAGGGAAACCCTACCCCAACATAGGGGTGTTTTGGCTCTTACTTGCTTGATATGTGCTGTCAGAGTGTGTTTCTATAGGTTGTATGTATCAGCTTGCAAGTCTGGTATCAGGCCTACGGGCATCAGTGTTTGGAGGAATCAGTTTTACCTGAGGGTATCAGATTTCGGGCGGTGATTTGGGAACAGTGATCAGTATTGAGAACAGTGTGTTCAGCTTACGAATGTCAACTGTGTGTTGTCTTAATTTAAGCCGAAATGCTGTCCATTTTTCTACTTATTGTTTCCTTATTATGCTTTATTTATCTTTTTGCAAGGTAGTTTAGCATCATTGCTTCCGACCAGGCAGATATTCCCCAAGCACTTTGGATCAGAGGTCGAAGACTTCATCGATCTGAGGATCTGATAGACGGACAACCAGTGTTCCTTTTATTACCCCCGGTTACTAGACGGAGGTCAGTTAGGCACAGTTCATCAGTACAGTGGTTACCAGATTAGTGGTCCTTATCTACCCCGCCAGTGAGTAGTTGGACTGAGGTTTCTGTTTTTACAGCAGAGAGAGATACACCTGTTGTTCAGTTAGATCAGCACCTTATGACAAGTATGGAGGACATGATGCGTCAGCTCCAAGAGACTATGCAAGCCATGCAGCGGGATGCTGGCCGCCGGGCAGAGTTTGCCGCACGTCAGGCAGAGGTTGTAGCTCAATAGATAGAGTTGATTGCCAGACTTCAGCAACAACAACAACCACAGCAAGCCGGAGCATCTGCTTCGCATCCACCCCCACCCCCACCTAGAGTTCCAACACTCGGGGATACTGCAAACGTCCAGGAAGATACGGACGCTCCAACAGCGCCAGTCCCGCCACTAGTTCTACCGCAGATTTCAAAGACACCGGCCTTCTCAACAGATACACCGTTTGAATCTGAGATGGACCCAACCGCTCTGAAGATGAGTAAGCTTGAAAAGCTATTGAATAAAGCTGAAGGCGTTAATTCCATTTAGAACATAGAGGATGGATACACCGATTCGGCGGTGACTTTGCCGGACCGGTTGAAGATGCCGTATATAGACCGTTTTGATGATTCTGGAGATCCCATGGTACATCTGCGGCTGTTCTCGGATATCCTATGGCCAATGGGCCTCTCCAAACTGCAAAAGCTTTCCCTCTTTGGCTGGACCCTGTCGGGTGTCGCGGCCATCTGGTACACGAAGTTGGAAGATTCTGTCAAGAGAAGTTGGGAAGAAATGGCCGAGGCCTTCATTGCCCAGTACTCATACAACACACAGATCAAGATCATAACTCATGATCTCGAGACAACCAGATAGGAGCTAAAAGAGGGCTTCTCTGACTTTGTAAACCGTTGGAGGGCCAAAGCTTCTATGATGACTACGAGGCCGGTCGAAAAGGATCAGATACGGATGGTTGTGCGCAACCTCCAACCCAAACTAATGCAAAAGATGATCGTCTTACCCCTCCCTACCTTTGCTGATTTACACGAGATTGGGGTACAGATTGAGGACGCCATGAAGCAGGGTCTGATTGGCCATGAAGCAGGGTCTGATTGACCATGAGAGAGAGTAGCCCAAGAGGGCATTTACCCGCAGTTCGAATGCAGGCACGAGTAGTGCTGCAGCTTCTAGGACTTCTGATGTGGGCATGGTCACCACCACCACACCAAAAATAGCCACCCCATTCACTGGTGCGTCCAGTACCAGCTCACAAACAGCCATATATCCACCCTGAGGCCAAAGGACCTTTACATCACTGTACATGCCCCTGTCCAAAGCTCTGGGGGTCCTAACCAGGAAAGGGCATTTGAAGCCCCTGGAGCCACGGCCATTACCAGACAAACTTCCTGCTTCCCATAACCCAACCAAATACTGTGCCTTTCACCAACAGCATGGTCACGACACCGACCAGTGCTACAGACTGCGTCATGAGATCTAGGATCTCATTGACAATAAGGTGATTGCACCTCTAGAAAAACCAAATGTCACGACCAACCCACTCCCACCACATAACCAAGCTCCACCAGCTAAACACATCAATCTGATCCAAACCGGGGTTGTGCCATACGACCCTAGCATATATATCACACCGTCCCACCTACCCAAGCCTGAGGTGTTTATTCCAAACAGCACAGACTTGTGCATGTTGAGCATCTCCCTAACGCAACCCGAACAGGTAGTGGTGACTGTCGAAGACAGAACCAGGATGACTTTGGAGGCAGATGGGAATGATGATTCAGAGCCTGAGGGGTCTGCGAGCTTTGCGTACAACCCGAGTGGTTATATCACATCAACAGATCAGGCTAAGCCGAGGGTAGAGTTACCGGTTAGGGTAGAGATCAGTGTGGTTCGGGAAGATGGACCTAGTCAGGGGTTAGATGACCTAGCAGAGTTGGAGGAGGATATCGCGAATCTATAATTCTTCAATGAATAGGATCCGGGGGACGTGATTGTCAACTGGTTTGATCTGGATGGATCAGCAGAAAATACAGGGTGGCTCAGCGACGAGCCAGAAGTTATTGAGGCACCTCAGCCAGAACAGGGGCAATCAAAAGCCGGAATATCAACAATGGCCGGAATGGCTGAGAATCAGAATAAATCGCCGGAGAGCACCGGTGTAAAGAATTTTGCTTGGGATCCGGGCAGTTTGAGTACAGTAGACGCTGAACAGAAGGTTGCATTGAAGCAGTTTGAGCAGGAGAAGATCGAGGATCTTGAGAGGGCTAGGAAGGCCAAAGCCCCTGCGAGGACGGAACGTGCTGTGAGCACAAAAACAGTTGCAACGGAACTGGATAGCTGTCTGTCGGTTACCGACGGAATGTGGTGGGAAGACGATGACTTGCATCTTGCCCACACTGACGAAGATTGGGGGCAGAACCAACCGGATGACACTTGGTATGTTGAGGAGGTTGACCATATGACCAGGAGTGGGCGGTATTTCAAGCCCCCACAGTTGGACCAATCGGCGGCGTCCGGAAAGGACAAAGAAGCAGAGAGGCAGAAAGAAAAATTGCTCAAGGAGGAGGTTGTACTAAAGCAGCTTAAGAAAATCCAAGCAGACATCTCCATCTGGGGGCTGCTTATGGTCTCAAGGGTTCACAGACAGGCCGTCCTTACAGCCATGGATAGGGCCAAACTTTTAATCGATACAACTCCGGAACAGTTGGTAGGGCTAGTTTTCCCGGGAGGAGCTTCCCCGACATTGACCTTCACTGACAAGGAACTGCCGCCTGAGGGCTCAGATCATAACAAACCACTCTACATCTCTGTCGAGTGTAGAGAGAAATGGATACCGGTGGTTCTTGTTGACACAGGATCTGCTATCAATGTATGTCCGTCGAGGACGACATATGCTATCGGGTTGAAGCCCGCGGATTTTGTGCCTACTGCCCATGTGATACAGGCCTATGATAATACCAGTCGAGAGGTGATGAGGACTGTACAGATTCGGACTCAGGTTTGTCTGGGGCAACAGGATATTGATTTTCATGTCTTGGATGTTCCCGCCACCTTCAATCTACTCCTAGGGCGGCCGTGGCTGCACCAGGTAAAGGCTGCCTCTTCCACCCTGCACCAAATGCTGAAGTACCCCCACGGGAAGGGGATGGCAATCATTTTTGGGAATTCTTTGATACATCCGCTACTAGAGGTTTCTACACCAGTTCTGGAGATTGAACATGGCGCGGAGGATGTGTTTTTGTCAAGATTCACCCTAGCCAAGGCCTGGGTTGTACAAGACATGCTAGCTGTTCATGACGGGCTATACGTCAGTGCACAATCTGTCTACCTTATGAACAAGCTTCAGTACGTGCCCGGAATGGGATTAGGGCAAAGTGGCAGGAAAGGCATTGCAACATCGGCCGAAGTGCCGCATAACCCACATACCATTGGTTTAGGTTATCGGCCTACCAAAGAGGATTGGGCGAAGAAAGGAAAAGAGATGGCCGGAAGAGCTAAGGCAAAGCAAGCTGGGAAGCATTATGAGTTGGTGCACCGACCTATCCACGGGACCCTGAACAAACGCTTTGTCCGGGAGGGGGAAGACTTCCTATTCTGCGGCTTTCCGGAGCCATGGCTAAATGCAAAGAGGCGGCGCTTGCCGGGATTTGAGATTTTCTTTCACTTGCAATTGTCCGGGGATGAAGCTGCCGAAGAGCAGACAGACTCACCAGCTGAGGTTGAGCAGTGCAAGGAGGAGGATTCCGAGAGCACAGAAATTGAGATAGGGGTAGCACTGGCTTGTTTACTCGCAGATCCTCAGATCGTACCAGAGTGCTTGGGGGATAACTTCTCAGTTTCCATGATTGGGAATGAAGCGGCTGTGGGCCCATCTTCAGGCATTCTCGATGCATCCATCGCACCCTTCCTCGTCTGGCAATACGAGGAAGGCTTTTTATCGAGCAGTATCGGGTCAGGTAATGAGCCGGAATCTGGTTCCACTGAGTTTGTGGAGTGGGAATTAGGTTCCAGCTCGTCTAAGTCTGAGTTCGGTAGTCTTGGGGGTGATAACCCGGATGCCACTGTCCTGTCCAGGTCGTCTTTTTCTTTTTCCTTTGAGCCTGTTGTAACAGAGTAATCAGGCAGACTGGATGTTATTAATGAGAATGGTACGGCTGTGGCTTGCGAGTACTTTTCTGTGCCTTTAATTTATTGCATTAATCAAGACTTTCAAAATTTTGATGAAAACGACGAGGTAGAAATTCCTTCGGTTTTACAATATTTTCTTGATTAAGAGCATGAGAGGTTTGTAGAACCCTTGGTTGATGAAATCACCACAATTAATGTTGGTACTGAGAAGGACCCGCGGCTAGTCCAGATCGGGTCCACGTTGTCTTCTGAGGAGCACGAGCGCTTAGTCGCTTTATTAAAAGATTTCAAAGATGTTTTCGCGTAGTCCTACAAAGACATGCCTAGAATCGATCCTGAGATTGTACAGCACCGGATCCCTTTTAACCCAGAGGCCCGACCTGTTAAGAAGAAGCTCCGAAGAATCCGCCTGGACTGGGCTCTGAAGATCAAAGAAGAGGTCACCAAGCAGATTGACGTAGGGTTCCTATTGGTATCAGAATACACTACTTGGTTGGCCAATATAGTTCCGGTGCCGAAGAAGGACGGCAGAATTCGGGTATGTGTGGACTTCAGGGATTTAAACAAAGCCAGTCCGAGGGATGACTTTCCTCTACTGCATATTGATGAATTAGTGGACTTCACAGCTGGGCATGCGCTGCTCTCGTTCATGGATGGATTTTCAGGCTACAATTAGATTTTGATCGCACCCGAAGACAGGGAGAAGACTGCTTTCACTACCCGTGGGGAACCTATTGTTATAGGGTCATGTCATTTGGGTTGAAGAACGCTGGGGTTACGTATCAACGGGCTGCAACCATGATTTTGCACGATATGATCCATAAAGAGGTTGAGGTGTACGTAGATGACATGATTGTCAAGTCCAAGAAAAGAGAGGGCTACTGCAACGCCTTATAGAAATTCTTCCAATGGATCAGAGAGTATCGGTTGCGGTTGAATCCTTAGAAATGTACATTTGGTGTTACAGTAGGGAAAATGCTGGGGTTCTTAATCACACAAAGGGGTATCGAGGTCGATCCTTCCAAAATCAAGGCCATCTTAGAAATGCCACCACTGAGGACTGAAAAGGAAGTGCGAGGCTTTCTGGGTAAAGTGCAATTCATAAGACAGTTTATTGCAAAATTAACCTTGACTTGTGAACCACTCTTTGGTCTCCTGAAGAAAGGAAAGAAGTTCCAATGGGACGACCGATGCCAAGTTGCTTTCGAGCAGATCAAACAATATTTACAGAACCCACCTGTGTTGTCACCGCCTGAGCTGGGGAAACCGTTGATTCTGTACCTATCAGTGACTGAAACGACAATAGGCTGCATGCTTGCACAGGAGTCTGAGGACAAAGTGGAGAAGGCTATCTACTACCTGAGCAAGAAAATGTTGGATTACGAGACCCGCTACACTCTGCTGGAGAAGGCTTGTCTGGCCTTGGTATGGGCTACGAGGAAGTTAAGGCACTACCTGTTAGCTCAAAATATAATACTGGCTTTGAGATTAGATCCCATCAAATATCTCTTCGAGAAACCGACACTTACGGGTAGGCTAGCCCGTTGGTTGCTTCTGCTTTCCGAATTTGATCTGAAGTACATGATGCGCAAGTCAGTGAAAGGGAGAGCGGTAGCGGAGTTCCTAGCCGACCACCCAGTTGAAGGGGATGAAGCAGTTGAGTATCTGTTCCCAGACGAGGCCATTCTACATGTCGAAGAAGAGACTTGCATGATGTACTTTGACGGAGCGTCAAACTAGTACGGGTATGGGATAGGGGTGTTGCTGATAGCACTCGACAATTCTCGTATACCTCTTGCATTCAAACTCCAGTTCAAAGTGTTGAACAATGAGGCAAAGTATGAGGCATGTATTGCTGGACTAGAAGCCGCCTTGGAACTAGGGGCAAAACAGTTGGATGTTATCGGGGACTCAAACCTTGTTGTATCTCAAGCTAAAGGAGATTGGAAACTTAAAGAAGAAAAGATGAGAATCTATCACCAGACCTTGGACGTTCTGATTCCTCGGTTTGAGAAACTGAATTTCGCCCATCTGTTAAGAGAGAATAACAGGTTTGCTGATTCATTAGCAACTCTATCTTCTATGATAGACATTGAACATAAATTCGTGCTGGCCTACGAGCTGATTGCTACCATAGATGAGGTACAAGATGAGAATCCCTGGTATTACGACATCTGGAACTTCTTGGAAAAGGAGGTGTATCCACCAGGGGCAAATGCCAAAGATAAGAGGGCAATTCGAAGAATGGCTGCTCAGTTCATTGTCTACGGGGGTAAACTATACAAGAGGGGTCATCTCGGGATGCACAAACTGTGTTAATGCTGAAGAGTCCAAGCACCTGATGGAGGCCATCCATGGAGGAGAGTGTGGAGCGCACATGAGTGGGGTGATGCTAGCCCAGAAGATCCTTAGACAGGGTTATTACTAGTTAACCATAGAGGAGGATTGTATTGGCTTTGTTCAGCGATGCCACAAATGTCAGATCCATGCAAACCGCATGAACATTCCACCGTCGAAGCTGTACAACATGACTTCGCCATGGCCGTTTTCAGTCTGGGAGATTGATGTGATTGGGGCTGTCACTCCAAAGGGGTCCAACGGGCATGAGTACATTTTGGTAGCGATAGACTACTTCACGAAGTGGGTTGAGGCCCAATCTTACGCGGTGTTGAAGGCATCGCATGTTGCTAAGTTCATCAGAAACAACATCATCTGTTGCTACGGGGTCCCGAATGAGATTATTTCGGATAATGGTTCCCACTTCAAGAAGGAGGTGATCGACTTGTTGGAGAAGTGCAATGTGGCTTTTCATAAGTCATCTACATATCGGCTGCAAACTAACGGAGCAGTTGAGGCCGCCAACAAGAACATCAAGAACATTCTGCAGAAGATGGTGGAAACCTATAGGGACTGGCTAGATAAGCTGCCATTTGCTCTTTGGGGCTACTGGACTTCAATTCGAACTTCTACTAGGGCAACTCCGTATTCTTTGGTTTATGGGATGGAGGCTATTCTGCCTATTGAAGTTGAGGTTCCGTCATTACGGGTATTGGCTGAGTGTCAGATAGCTGAGGCAGATTGGCAGCAAAGCAGGTTTGAAGAACTCATGCTCTTTGATGAAAGAAGGCTAAAAGCACTATATCACGTCCAGGGTTATCAACGAAGAATTGTCAGGGCTTTCAACAAGAAGGTTAAGTCCAGGAATTTGAAGGAAGGGGATCTAGTGCTCAAAGACAACTGAGCTCCCATCCACGACCCCAGGGGCAAGTTCAGACCTAATTGGACTCATCCTTACATCATCAAGTCTATCTGATCGGGTGGAGCTGTCGTTCTGACGGAACTGGATGGCCTAGAGTTCTCCCAGCCGATCAACATGGACAAGTTGAAGAAATACTATCCCTGAGTGGCTCACTAGGCCAAAAGCCCGAAAGTGGGACCTAGGCAAAAGTTAGAGCATGAGAAATTTGAAATGATAAAAACTGAGCTCGCAAAGTTGAAAACCCAGAAAGGGCGGCCTTGGCAAAAGTTAGAATGCAAAAGGAGAGGGTTAATACACGAGTGAACCTGAACCAAACTACATAAGGCTTGATTTCCATCTTTGGGATTGTAGACACCCCATTTTTGACCGTCCTCAAGACTTGGACGTCACCGCTTGAACACTCGGTGATCATCCATGTTTGTGTTCGTCTTGAGTTCCCGGAGGTCTCGGCTACACGCCTTGCCTCAGGATCTCTCGACTCGACTGTTTAGTGTCTGGTTTTGCACCAAACACTTGTGTTTTGCCTTGGAGGGGCAGGGAATGGCTTGTGGGCCATACCCACACTCCACCGGCCATGGCTTGAGGCCACCGGCTGTGTTTTGTTGCCACCGACCAAATGTTTGGCCGGCCGGCACTGTAGATGGCCGGCCGGCTATCTTTCTTTGGTCAATTGCATTTTTGGCCGGCCGACTACTGTGCATCTGCTTTTGCAGATATTTTTGGGCAGCTGGCATACGCTGTCACCCCCTCCATACACGTGTATGGAGGGATTGCCTTCTTGTTAGCTTCCTTTGGAAGCTTTACAAGACAAATTGTCTATAAAAGAGGGGCTCTTCTCTCTTGTTTAAAGGTTAGACATTTTAGACAACATTTTACCAGAGTTTTGAGTTCTAGGGTTAGGGTTTGCATATATCCTATCTCTATATCTCTCTTTGTGTATTTTGTGTGTGTTTTGCCTTAGTTTTGTACACAAACACCCACCATCACACCTTTTCTTGGAGCTGAAGCCCTTGAGGGTTTTTTTTGGAGTTTTGGAGCTGGTTTGAGCTTGAAGAACCAGCTGGTCCACCATTGGTGAAGAGGGTCTACAAGGGTAAGAAACTAGTCCCTTTATTCCCCATTTTTGCATAGCTTATTTGTCTATCTTGCATCTGTTTTTGGGCTTAGTGTATAACATAAAAAAGTTCTTTTTTTTAGCCCTCTAAATAGTTGGTTGAGGTTGCTTTAAGCTTTGGGGTTGTTTGACCCCTCCTAAACCTTGAAAGGCTCCATTTTGTGCCATTTTGGTTGAGCTCCGGGACCATTGTGTTTGGGCCTCCTCACCACTAAAATCTTGAGGGATTTCAGAGGTGAGGATGGTGCCTTGAGGTCCTAGGAAGGAGAGGGCCACCCCCTCTCCTTGTTGTCCTTGAAAAGGGCCATTTTTGCCTCTTTAGTGAGCACCATGCTTAGGTTCATGTTGACCATGCCTTGAGTGATTTTCATGCTTATTATGTCATAATATAGCATTGTGTTTAGTTGGTTTAGACACACCATGCTTGCTTTGCATACTTGTCTTGTAATGCCATGAAATTGCCTTAACATGTATCTAGCATTTAGACCACTATGCTTGCTTGTTTTGACTTACCTTTGTGAATCTTTTTTGCTTGTTTTGACATGCTTGAAGTCTGTTTTTGGTCATTTGGGTCATCCATGCTTTTCTTTGTATAGCTACCATGTAATCCCCCTTGTATGCCTTAAGCATTTACCCCTCTAGCATGCCATCCTTGCATCATTTCAGTGGTTTGGAACCACTTGCCATGTCATTTCAATCCTTGTGGTGTGCTTGTATGATTGCATTTGATGCCCCTTTAATGCTTTATAAGGTTGTTGTCTTATGCTCCATACTTGGACCCTTATGTATGCTTCCATACTTAGACCTTTTAGATGCCATCTAAGTGGTTTTTTGGGGCTTACTTTTGCATGATTTAGGGCTGTTTTGACTCACTTTAGTCATTTTCTTCATGTGTCATTTGATCCTAGTTTAAGTCCTTGGGCTTGGTTACATGTCTTACTTGCATTGGTAGGTTGATTTGGCATCATCTTCTACATGTTTTCAAAGCTTGATATGCATGCCATTAGTCCATGATTATCTCCTTTTAACTGTGCTTAAAAGTTGTCTCTTCATGCTTAAGTGTTGTGTACCTAGTATACATTGCATGTTTGCATTGCTTGCCCTCATGTTCATAATGCATCTTTAGCTTGCATGCCTAGGTTGCATTGCATCTTGCATGCATGCCTTGTCTCTTGACCAAGTGATAGAGATTGGGATTTATATGTTTGTTTGGTGTGCATTACATTTGATATCAAATTGCACAACTTGACATCTTGGGCCATTACGCATTGAAATGCGCGATTGGTGGTCCGAGGGTCGAGTCCCAAACTCCTTTGAGTCATAAACATGATAAGGAGTGGGTCGGTGAATACATTTGCTTGAAATGCATTGCCATGCCATGTTTTTCCCTCTGCTGCTGTCAAAACAGGATTCTGCATGAAGCTTTGGCCGGCCGGCCATCTCCAGTGCCGACCAGCCATCCATAAGTGGCCGATATCTTAATCAGTGGCCGGTGATCATTCCCCTTGGCCGATGGCTATTCCTCTCAGCCGGTGGTGTTCCACAGTGTCCAGAGAGCATACCTTGGGAGTTGTGCAATTTTCAGAGGAGCAGAGCAGGGAAAACAGAGGCAACTTGTGCATGGCGGTGGATTTCCGAGCAAACCCGAACACGAATGCATTGGACCCTCTTCCCGAGGCCTTTTACTGCTTTCAGTACTTAATTGATTTGTTAATTAATTAGGTGGTCTGTATTATTTAATTAGCTTGTAGGTTAATTAAATTGTATTATTCTTTTGGTCCCTCCGAGCGGGGGCGAATTTGTAATAAGTGTGGGTGCGTGTGTGCATGTCTTCCAAACCCCCACTTCTTTCTCCCTTTTACTTACCTGCTTTTGATGGTTAGTATTAGGGCATATTTAAATTAGCATACCTTATGCTATGCATGTTTGCATCCATACATTTGTCTTGCATGCACCGGGCTCGGCGCATCATGTTAACTGCATAAAGTATTTCAAATCTAACTTGAATATATGCTATTTGTGCATTTTCACATGTCATTTATAGACTAGCCGAGCCTACTCTAATGACATTTCGTATGTGTTGCATTAGCCATTTAACATGGACTTGGATCATGCATGATTGCTAACATGTTCTTGTTTCGGCACAGAGTACTAGGTGAGCTCTTTATGCTTTTGCATTTCGCATGAGTGTGAATGTTAACATGATAGCATGCTTACCATGTGGCTAGATGCTTATGTGATATAAACTACCTGAATGCCTGTGGGTGAAGGTTGGATTGTTTGAGTTGGAACCACTCCTTGAAATCAGTATTTTAGCTTACTTGCGAGTAGCAAATTCCAAAACATTTTCCAAACAAACGGATATGCAATGTTTCGTTCCAAGTTAGACGATCTAGTCTATACTTTTGCGTTGTGCGCATCACATAGTAATTCTAGCTAATTAACTGGAATAAGAACGCATAACGTTTTCAAAATAGGATATCATGGTTAGTAGAGGCCGATCTTCGGATCGGGCGAGAGGGGGTGCTCATAGCTGACCTTCCCCAAACGTACCCAAGTTCCCGAGTCGAGGCAACTTTGGTGATGACGGACACGTAGCCTTTGGCACCGAGTCAGGGTTTCCTAAATTCCCCCATTAAAAAATATTTAGGTGGCGACTCTGTATCTGGCAAAGCAGTCCATGTTTGGCACTTCTTTCAAAAAAAAAATCTGTTTCTCAAAACGATTTGCCGGATTTGGACTCTTTGGTTCAGATTTAGAACTGTAACTAAAACGAGTCTAAACTGTGGTAGCATAAGTCCCTCGGGGCACGTCCACAGGGATACGTAGGCAACTTCATTTTGAAGTCCATCCATAAACACTTCCAAATCAACTTTGTCTGTGTGATCATGTTGGTCATCTTTGTCTATTCTGCATTCAAGAGCTCGGTTATGATCTCCAGTGCAGTGATATTTAGACTAGGGGCAACTTTCCAGTTGCTGGGATCCGGGGTTATACATCTCAGTGATCGATCTCGGGCGTGTCCAGTTGTGATCCATATCGAAAATGGTATTGAAAAGTTTTAATAAAAGTTGATTTCGCTCAAATTAATCTTTTTACGACTTAGACCATTTTTGGACCAAACGAAAAATTTTCAGTACCCATAACCTTCAATTACATTGATTTCAGTACCGAGTTCTCCTACTCTTGAATTCAAATTGAAGTTGCTTTTTATTACATTCATAAAGAAAACTTGAAAGTACTGATTAAAGCAAATAAATTCGGGGCATAGTCAGGTGTTCCTGCGCCCCCTCCCAGAGCTTATGGAAGCCTGTGATGCCAAAGTTGGCCCAACCTGCGCCTTTTCATCAAGCCAAGCTATGCACTCATCAAAGAGGGTGTAACTGAAAGTGGAAGCGGGGGCCAAAAGCTCTCTCATCGTCCATGCTGTGACATACCGAACTAGCTGTGCGCCTCGGACTGGAAATGCAGCAGGGTACTCTACCCTATCTTCCGGGCAAGTCTGATCATGGCCAAGTTGGCGCCAGAATCAGAACGGGAAGTAAAAGACACAATGTGTTAGGCCGATTAACTGAATCCTGGGCTGGCGAGACATGCTGTAACTCATCACCGACAGATTGAGCCAGGGGGATAAGCTACACATCCATTCGCACCACCATCCCTCATCTGAGGCATCGACTAGACGTCGCCGAAAGACATAGCCGCGAGTTGAATATGCTGGGCATGAGTCCACAACCTTCAACTTATCCATCAACCATATCTGGGGAGGAATGAAAAATGAGAGATTAAAGAATAGAGAGGTGTACATGGAGAGAACAGTGAGAATAGTGAGAAAAGGGTTTTGAGAGAAAAACCAAGCCTGAGGGCCGAGTGATGTGAGAAATATATGTGAGATAGGGTGGGAAACATTACCTGCAGCAGTAGTGGACTCCCCGCGAATCTAGTCGTCTCTCGGCAATGGAAGTCATCCAAACCCATCAATGTCTTAGCTAGCGTCATGGCAATACAGCTCTTGCCCTCTCTTAAACCTTGGGCAACCTCAATCAAACGGACGCTAGACCCACCAGAGCTTGGGGCAAGCAAGAAATGAGACAACATGCACAAGCAAAGGGCGTTTCGCCGAAAGCCCTGCCAGTGATGATCGCCGCGGTCACTGGCATCAGAAAACCGACGAATTAGGCTCGGAATATCCAGTTCTCTGTCGCGAATCAAAGACCGAGCGTCATGCAAAGTGAGCCGCACATCTGTCCTAAGGCTTGGATGTGGCCGAAGCGGAATTGGGGCAAGATCTCTTCATCGCACTGAGATTCCATCAAAGCTTGGAAGTCTTCGAAAGTGGGACACATTGTGGACGTCCCCGAACGTCCCGGGAAAGATCCCGTTTTGTTCATTTGGGCTTACTACAGTTTGGACTCAAATGTCACGATTCTGAATCTAATCCCGCAAAGTGCAATGCGAGAACGATAAATCACCAAAGAGTCCAAATTCGGCAAATCGTTTTTGGAAAACTAATTTTTAATAAAGAAGTGCCAAACATAGACTGCTTTGCCAGATACAGAGTCGCCACCTAAATATTTATTTTGGGGGAATTTAGGAAACCCTGACTCATGCCTAAGGCCACGTGTCCGTCATCACCAAAGTTGCCTCGGCTCGGGAACTTGGGTACGATTGGGGAAGGTCAACTATAAGCACCCCCGCTCGCCCGATCAAAGATCGGCCACTACTAAACATGATATCTCGTTTTTGAAAACACATGCGTTCTTATCTCGGTTAATTAGCTAGAATTACTAGGTGATGCGCACAACACACAAGTATAGACTAGATCGCCTAATGTGGAACAAAGCATTACATATCCGTTTGTTTGGAAATGGTTTGAAGTTTGCTACTCACGAGTAGGCTAAAACACATATTTCAATGAATTGTCCCAATTCAAGTAACCCAACCTTCACCCACAGGCATTCAGGCAGTTATAACACATAAGCAATTAGCCTCATGGCAAGCATGCTGTCATGTTAACACTCACATACATGCAAGATGCTAAAGCATAAACACTCACAGTGTACTCCGAGCCAAAACAAGAAACTAGTTAGTAATCATGCATGATCCTAGTTCATGTTGAGATGGCTAATGCAACACATGCAAAATGCAGCTAGAATAGGCTCGGCTAATCTAAGATGGCATGTTAGATGCAATACTTGATACATGTATTCAGCTTAGAATTGAAATACAATGAAGTTAGTATGATGCACCAAGCCCGGTGCATGCAATACAGATGAATGATGCAAACATGCATAGCATAAGGATGCTAATTGAAACATGCCCTAGAACTAACGAACGTAAGCAGTTAAGTAAAAGGGAGAAGGAAGTGCAGGTTGGAAGACATGCATCACACACACGCACGCTTATTACACAATTGCGCCCTCTCGACGGAGGGACCGAAAGAATAATACAGATTACATAATTAACTAACTAATCAAGCTAATTAATTATTACACAACACTTAACTAATTAAACAAATTAATTAAGCTACTAAAGCAGTAAAGAGGCCTCGGGAAGGGGGACAAATGCATGCATGCTCGGCTCCACTCGGAAATCTATCGCCATGCTCATGCTGCCTCTGTTTACACTGTCTTGCTCCTCTAAAAATTGCATAAGTCCCAAGGATGCTTCTGAACCACTCCCTAAGCACTTTGGGAGGTCATCGACCAAGAGATGAGGCCATCGGCCAAGGGACATTGGTCATCGACCATAAATGAAGCTCTCGGCCAACAATGCATAGCCGGCCGGCACTGAAGATGGCCGACCGGCCATCTCTTCCTGCAGAATCCTGTTTTTGCTGCAACAGAGGACAGACAGAGCATGGCAATGCATTTTCAAGGAAATGTTTGCACAACCACCCTCCTTATCATGTTTAAGACTCAAAGGAGTATGGTTCTCGACTCTGGGGCCACCAATCACGCATTTCAATGCATGATGGCCAAATGAGCCAAGTGTGCATTTTAATGTCAAATGAAATGCACACAAAAAACATAAAGGACCCCAACCTCTATCATGGTTTATCAAGAGGCAAGAGATGTAAACATGCAAGCAAAACTAGTGCAACATGAGCATGTTAATGACAATGCCATACAAGGCTAGGCATGCCAAATGCAATGCAACTTAGACAAGCATGCAAAATGCAACATGGACATTCAAGCATGCAAGGCAAACATGTGACAACATGTAAAGGGACAAGATATGCAAACATGCAAAGCCACTTAACAAAAGCATGCCAAATGCAATACCACTAAAACATGCAACAACATGTTATGGACTAAGTATGCAACAAGGCACAATTCAACTAGCATGCTACAACATGCAATTCACCGAATATGCAACAAGCATGCGACAACATGCAAGGCAAGCATGCAACAACATGCGGGGATGGACTTAAACCAAAATGGACAGCTCTCAAATAGGTCCAAATCAGTGGCCAATATGCTAAAGGACAAGGGACAAAATCACATACAAACATGCATGGTAATTGGCCTAACACTTAAGCATCAAAAGGCAACTTCTAAGAATACTTAAAAGGAATGAAAAGCATGCAAAATGTGACAACATTACATGCTCTGAAATGATGCTAGGAGTGATGCCAAATCACATAAACAAATCATAATCAAAACATGTATAAGGCTTAAAGCCCAAGACTAGTGAAGGGACTCGAGCCAAAGCTACACAAAACAAGGAGCATATGGAAAATGTAACCCAAAACAGTCCTAAATCATGCCAATATGATCCGAAAACGTGCAAGGAATGAAGCCAAAACATGCTAGAACAAAGGACCAAAAGCATGAAGCAAACTAGGCCACAAAAGAGGTGTTACACTACACCTATCAAAGCCATACATGGCATGACTTAAGCAACCAAAAACAGAGTTATGGCATGTCAAAATGAGCCCAAAAACCCACTTAGATGGCATCTAAATGACCTAAGCATAGGGGCATGCACAATGACCCGATCATGGAGCATAAGACACCAACTCTTCAAGACATTGAAAGGATGACAAATGCAAGCATACAAGCATGAAATATGGACTGAAATAACATGAAAAATGATTCCAAATCTCTGAAATGGCCCAAGTAAAACATGCTAGTGACTTAAGCACCCAAAGCTAGCAAGCTAGATTGTATGATAGCTATACAAAACAATGGAAGCATGACCAAAATAATGAAAAACAGAGCTCAAGCATGTTAAAACAAGGCTAGAAGCTTTATGAAGTTAAGCCAAAATCATGCTAAAATGACATGTTACAACATGATGCATGTTGAGGCAAACAAGAGGATTGCAAGAAAAGTATATGAAGCATATAAGAGGCCATCAAACCAACTTGAAACAGAGGTATATTATGGCAAAACAAAGCCTAATACACACTGAAATAAAGCTAAAACAAGCTAAGCACACATGCTACAAACATAAGCCATTTATGTAAGCATTGAAGATGACAAGGAGAGGGGATGACCCTCTCCTATTTGAGAACTTAAAACAACATCCCCACCACTGAAATTCCTCTGGATTTCAGTGGTGAGAAGGCCAAAGCAAGGTGATCTCAAAGCTTAAAAATAAAGCACAAGAACAAGGCCAAACAAGGCCTAAGAGGAGGTAAACAACCCCAAATACAAAAATGACCTTAAACAAAGGTCTTAAGCACTAAAAATTAGAACTTTTATCAGTTATAAAGTAAGCTCAAAACCATAAGCAAGAAGGGTTAAAAGCTTAAGCAAGAAAGGGGTATCTAAAGCAAGTTTGCTCACCCTTGTAGAATCTCTTCAAGAACAAAGCTCCAGCAAGTTTTCTGAGTTCAAACCAACCCAAGAACACTGAAATCAACCTCCTAGCACCTCAGCAACCAAGGATGGTGTTCTAGTGTGTGTTTGTGTACAATAGTAAGACAATACTACTCTTTTAGACACAAAACAAAGCTAAAGAAAGAAAAATAGATACAATACTGTATCTATCCTCTCAAGAACAATTTTTTTTTGAACCTTGGAGGACGGTGGAGGGGCTCCCTCTTTATAGAGGTTCAAATTCTAAGGCTTCCAAGAGAAGCTAAGCAAAGGGCAAATCCCTCCATACACGTGTATGGAGGAGGTGAATTGTGGATGCCAGCTGCACCAGCTGGCACAAAATATCTTCATAAAGTAGATGAATAGGGTTCGGCCACCAAAAATGGCCGATCGACCAACATAAGTACCGGCCGACCAAATATAGTGCCGACCGGCCAACACTCTTGGCCGATGGCAAGAAAAGGGGCCGATGGCATCATGCCCTGGCCGGTGGGTTGAGGGGATGGCAAACAAGCCACCCTCTTCCCTTAGAAACAAAAACACAAGTGTTTGGTCCACAACCAAGCACAAAGCAGACAAGTTGAGAGATCTTAAGGCAAGGCGCATAGCCGAGACCTCCGAGAACTCAAAACGAACACGAGCATGGATGATCATCGAATGTTCAAACGATGACGTTCAAAAATGGGGTGTCTACAGTTGCCCCTCTTTGACAGAACTCGAAAGTCATAACAATGACGGGAGTGAATGTCAAAGCCCAGAGATGACCCATTTTGACAAGGTCGAAGACTTAGACAAAGCATACAAGGTAGCAAAGATATGTGCCCGAAGGCAGGGGCAAAATGCAGAGACAATGCACAAAGCTGAATCATAACCTATGATCCTGCAAAGAAAGCTGTAATGAAGCACTCATGCAAAACGAATGCAACAATTTAAGCAAGCGAATAAGAGATAACGGTCCTACACATTCCAGCAGAAAGGGTGTAAGAAAATTAAGCAATTCTCACTGCGCCTTACGCGGAGAAGATTCAAGGCGACTATCGAGGACACTCGGAGTCTCAAACACAATATCTCTCAACGTATCATACGCAAGAGAGGCAAAGGAGTATCTCTCAGCGTGGCACACGCATGAGAGGAAATGAAGCATCTCTTAGCGTGGCACACGCATGACAGGAAGGAGAGCATCTCTCGGCGTGGCACACGCGTGAGAGAAAAGAGAGCAATAAAGCACGATGCACATAACAGTGCGAATACGTCCAAACGCAGCACGCGAGTGGAGAAAGGTTGCGCAAGAAAGCGGGATGCACATAACAGTGTGGGTACGTCCAAACGCGGCACGCGAGTGGAGAAAGGATACGTCCAAACACGGCACGCGAGTGGAGAAGGGGTTACGTCCAAACGCGGCACGCGAGTGGAGAAGGGGATACGTCCAAACGCGGCACACGAGCGGAGAAGGGGATACGTCCAAACGCGGCAAGCGAGTGGAGAATGGTTTACGTCCAAACGCGGCACGCGAGTGGAGGAGAGGTTACATCCAAACGCGACACGCGAGTGGAGAAGGGGATACGTCCAAACGCGACACGCGAGTGGAGAAGGGGTACGTCCAAACGCGGCACGCGAGTGGAGAAGGGGATACGTCCAAACGTGGCACGCGAGTAGAGAAGGGTTTACGTCCAAACGCGGCACGCGAGTGGAGAAGGGTTTACATCCGAACGCGGCACGCGAGTGGAGAAGGGATACGTCCAAACGCGGCATGCGAGTGGAGAAAGGTTTACGTCCAAACGCGACACCTGAGTGGAGAAAGGTGATACGTCCAAACGCGGCACGCGAGTGGAGAAAGGTTAACAGTTAAACTGAATCGGGACTTCCCTCGAATGAACGGAACATACAATATCGTGCCTATCAAAAGAAAGAAACTTAACAGGTACAATTTTGTTAGAAACATGCATAACTATGCAATTTAAAGCTGCGTGACAACGTGAGTAAAGTGTGCATAACAATGCAGGTAGAACATGCGAAACAACGCGAGTTAAAGACGTACATAACAATATAAATAACGAACGTAACAGCGCAAGTTAAGGGTATGCGAAACAACGCAAGTTAGAGAAGTTTGCAAAACAATGCAAGTTAGATGAGTTTGCAAAACAATGCAGGTTAGAGGGGTGCAAGACAATGCGAATGAAATATGCAACAATGCGAGAGATTGAAATGCATGATAATGCAAATGAAAGATGCATGACAATGCGAGTTGTTAAAATGCATGACAATGCAAACGGAAGATGCATGACGATGCACGTTGTTGAAATGCATGACAATGCAAACGAACTGAAATGCACGACTGTAGACGTCCCCGAACGCCCCGGGAGGGTTAAGTCCCGTTCTGTTCATATTGGGTTCACTACAGTTCGGACTCAAATTGTCACGGTTCTTAATCTGAACCAAAGAGTCCAACTCTGGCAAATCGTTTTGAAGAAAAACAGATTTTTGAAAAGTAGTGCCAAACATGGACTGCTTTGCCAGATTACAGAGTCGCCACCTAAATATTTTTTAATGGGGGAATTTAGGAAACCCTGACTCGGTGCCGAAGGCCACGTGTCCGTCATCACCAAATGTCTTGGCTCGGGAGCTTGGGTACGATCGGGGAAGGTCAGCTATGAGCACCCCCTTTCGCCCGGTCCGAAGACCGGCCTCTACTAACCGTGATATCCGATTTTGAAAACATTACATGCTCTTATACCATTATTAGCCTAGATTTACTACGTTATGCGCACAGCAAACAAGTATAGACTAGATTGCCTAATTTGGAAATAAACATTGCATATCCGTTTGTTTTGAAAGCGTTTTGGAATTTGCTACTCGCAAGTAGGCTAAAATACGGATTTCAATG
The DNA here is from genome assembly GCA_030407325.1 of Camellia japonica. Lineage (NCBI taxonomy): Eukaryota > Viridiplantae > Streptophyta > Magnoliopsida > Ericales > Theaceae > Camellia > Camellia japonica. Next base: position 100,164,695 of record JAPPVO010000016.1, on the reverse strand, counting down.
AGTTATTCCAACTCAAGCAATCCAACCTCCACCCACAGGCATTCAAACAGTTTATCTCATATAAGCATTTAGCCACATGGTAATCATGCTGTCATGTTAACATTCACACGCATACGAGATGCTAAATCGTAAATACTTACATCGTACTCCGTGCCAAAACAACAAACTAGTTAGCAAACATGCATGTCCTAGTTCATGTTAAGTGACTAATGCAACACAGGCAAGGATGCAATTTAGAGTAGGCTCAGCTAACCCTAAAATGGCATGTGAAATGCAATCATTTGATGCACGTATTCAATCTGGAATTGAAAATACTATGCAGTTTGTATGATGTACCGAGCCCGGTGCATGTTAACAAATGCATGGGTGCACGCATGCATTGCATAAGGTATGCTAAAATAGACGTGCCCTAATCTACCATCATAAGCAGGTAAATAAAAGGGAAGAAAGAAATGGGGGTTGGAAGACATACACACACTCACCCACACTTATTACAAATTTGCCCTCACTCGGAGGGACCGAATAATAATACAGTCCAAAAGAATAAATGAATAAATTATTACAAAATTCTAATTATTCAAATTAAATCAAATAAATAAAAGAAATGGGGCCTCAGCCCTGCCTCGGGATGCGCGAATGATGCATGCTCGATCCAACTTGCCTGGAAAACCCGCACCATGCCACTGCTGCTTCTGTTTCTACTGCCCTGCCTCTCCAAAATTACCAAAGTCCCAGAACACCTTCCTTGCATACTGCTGAGTGCCACCGGCTGAGGAAGTGACCACCGGCTGCTTAAATTGGCCACCGGCTTCTTGTAGGGTTTATCGCACAAAAAGTGTGCCGGTCGGCACATTGTTCTGCCGGTCGGCAGAAAGTTCCTGCAGAGGACAGTTTGACAGCAGCAGCAAACCAGCAATGCATGGCATGGATTTTGAGCATATGTAAGCATGGCCAATGCCTCCTATCATGCTTGGGGACTCAAGGAGGCATGACTCTTGGTTCTTGGGCCATCAATTATGCATCTTGATGCATGATGGCCTAAGGAACCAAGGTTGCATTTTAATGGTAATGCATGCAAACAAACAAATGAAATCCAAGGCCTTATCATGAGCTAGTCAAAGGTCTTGGTGACCAAGAATTGAGACGAGTTGCACCACTCGAAGTGTGAACTCCTCTCAACCCTATGCTTGGCTTGACAATCCCCAAGCCAAGCCATGGAATGCATGTATGCAACATGGCTCAAATGATGCAACAATGGGACTAAGATGCAAGGCATATCAAGTGTCATGCAACTATCACAATAGGCATGCAAAATGCTAGAGCATGCAAGGTATAAGTGGCATGCAAACAAGGGCCAATCAAGCAATGGGACCAACCTACTACAACATTCGATGAACCGAGCATACATCAAGCATATAATGAACATACAATGGTGGCCTTAACTTCAATGGGGCAGCCCCTCAAACCACCCCAAAACAGTGGCAAAACATGCCCAAAATGGTGACCAAAATGCTATACAAATCATGCGAAGTAATGAGCCTAAACCTAAGGCACTAAAGAGAGTAACTTACCACCATTATCAAGGCCATTCATGACATGTATCTAACAACCGAAAACAGACTTTTATCATGCAAAATGACACCCAAATCCCCTTGATGACAACCCCAAAAAGCACTAAACAAACAAGCATGCATGAAGCCTATTCCTAGGCATAAAAGGGACACACCCTTGGAGCATGAAAATGGTCACATATGTAAACATACACACATGATTTATGAACTGAAATAAGGTCACAAATGATGCCAAATCATGAGGATGATCAATGTTGAACATGCTAGGGGCCAAAACACACAAGGCTTACAAGCCTAAAATGCAAAGCAACTATGTCAAGCACACTATACATGGCAAAATCAGTGGCTCACAGCCCTTATACATGGTAATATGATGCTAATACCCTCATGGAACCAAGCTAAATCATGCAAAGAACATGGCCTAGATGCATGGCATGCTTTTAAGCATAGAGAGCATTTCAAAGTAAGTATGAGAGGCAAGTTAAAGGCCATAAATCTAACCTAAACAGAGGCATAACATGTCATATTAACTACAATATGCTCTGAAATGAAGCCAAAACTCACCATGCACACATGCTATCTTTAGGCCAAAACAAGGGCAAGCAAAGGACAAAGGGGAGAGGGGTGTCCCTCCCTACATGTGGCCTAAAATCATCTTCCTCCCACTGAAAACCCACTGGTTTTCAATGGTGAGAAGGCCAAAAACACCAAGTAAAGAAGGCCTAGGAAAATGCCACCAAAAATGGCCAAATAGGGCCTAATAGGATGAGCCTCTACCCAAACCACAAATGACCTTAACGAAGGTTCAAGATCAAGTAAAACAAGAGTTTTTTATGTTATAGACAAAGCTCAAAACACAAAGCAAAGGGGTAGAAACTTGTTGGCAAATGGGGAATATAAAGTAATAAGCTCACCCTTGAAGATCCTTTGAAGAACAGGTGAAGCAGCCCTCCTTTAGTGATCAAAACCAGTCCAAGATCACACAAAACAACCTCCAAGCCTCCTAATCTCGGATTAAGGTGTAGTAGTGTGTGTAATGGTGCAAAAAGTAAGGTAAAACCACTTCTTTTGGGCCTAAAACACACACACAAGGATGATAGATATAGAAGTATAGATATAGATGTTAGGATGTATATCAGAGATATATGTATAAGCTCTGGTTTTTTAGGTCTAAATTGGCTAACCCCTGTAAAGGGAGATGAATGGATATGTATATATAGGCAAGAATACTTAGTGGCTAAGCAAGAGGAGGGGGGGAGGGATTCAAGTGATTCAGGGCGTTCAAGTGAGTCAAGGCTTCTGGAAGAAGCTAAGACAGCTGGGTGGCAAGCTTCTCCAAGAAGCTTGGCCAAGGCTCAGCTCCTAAGATCCAAAGGTAGAGAGGGGGTCAAAGGGACCAAAGGATGCAAACCCGGGTATGGGGAGTGGTGATAGTGCATTCCAGCTGTCACAGCTGGCATGCACCATCCCTGGGGGTGCAAAGGGGTCACACCGACCAGCCAAAACAGTCACCGGCACAAAAGAGTGCCGGTCGGCATCATATAATGCCGACCGGCCAAAGGTTTTGAGAAATAAGTACGGTGGCCACTAGGGGGGCCGGTGGAGGTGTGGGGCAGCCGGTGGGCTTCAGGGATGGCTAACAAGCCTCCCCCTACCCTCAGAGGCAAAAACACACAAGTCTTGGTACAAAACCAAGCACAGAATAAACCGTTGAGAGGTCCTGAGGCACGACGCGCAGCCGGACCTCCGGGAACTCAAAACAAACACACCACATGGATAATCACCGAGTGTTCCAATGGTGACGTCCAAGTCTTGAGGACGTCAAAAATGGGGTGTCTACAACACAATGCGGTTGTTGAAATGCATGACAATGCAATTATTGGATGCCCGACAATGCAAATGAGACCGCATGACAATGCATGACGGAAATGCATGCAATGCAATATTATTGAAATGCATGACAATGCAAACTATTGGAATGCCGACAATGCAAATGGACACGCATGCATGCATGAACTGAAATGCATGACACGCATAACAATGACGGAGTGATGTCAAGCCCAGAGACGACCCATTTTTGACAAGGCCGAAGACTTAGACAAACATACAAGACAAACAAGTATGCGCCCGAAGGCAGGGGCAAAATGCAACTGAAAATGCAAGAAGCCGAACATAACTTATGATCATGCAATGGAAGCTGTAATGAAGCACACATGCGACAGTTATAAGCTAGCATACCAAACTACACCACAATGCAGAAAGGATGTAAGAGAATTATGGAATTCTCAATACGTCTCACTCGGAGATACAATACCTGCGCGGCTCGTCGGTTGCCCGGCTCGAATGAGCCGTACATACAATATCGTGCCTGCAAAAAGCAAACTTGACAGATACAACATCGGTACAATATGCATAACAATGCAGTCGAAAGTGCGTGACAATGCATGCAATGTGACAGCAAGATAGTAGAATTGAACACATGTGAGTAAAGCATGCACGCATACAATGCAATGTGTATAAAAGGAATTTGAACACATATCAGTAAAGCAAGCACGCATACAATGCAATGTGTATAAAGGGAATTTGAACACATATCAGTAAAGCAAGGCACGCATACATGCAATGTGTATAAAAAGGAACTTGAACACATATCAGTAAAGCAATGCACGCATACAATGCAATGTGTATAAAGGAACTTGAACACATATCAGTAAAGCAAGGCACGCATACAATGCAATGTGTATAAAAGGAACTTGAACACATATCAGTAAAGCAAGGCACGCATACAATGCAATGTGTATAAAAAGGAATTTGAACACATATCAGTAAAGCAATGCACGCATACAATGCAATGTGTATAAAAAGGAACTTGAACACATATCAGTAAAGCAATGCACGCATACAATGCAATGTGTATAAAAAGGAACTTGAACACATATCAGTAAAGCAATGCACGCATACAATGCAATGTGTATAAAAGGAATTGAACACATCAGTAAAGCAATGGCACGCATACAATGCAATGTGTATAAAAAGGAACTTGAACACATATCAGTAAAGCAAGGCACGCATACAATGCAATGTGTATAAAAAGGAATTGAACACATATCAGTAAAGCAAAGCACGCATACAATGCAATGTGTATAAAAAGGAACTTGAACACATATCAGTAAAGCAATGCACGCATACAATGCAATGTGTATAAAAGGAACTTTGAACACATATCAGTAAAGCAAAGCACGCATACAATGCAATGTGTATAAAAAGAAACTTGAAACTGATCATGATAGACATGATGCTGGAATGCAACGTACTGCAACTCCGTGTAATTGAAATGATTTAGAGAATTCACAAGATATAAAAGGATACGGGAGGGGACGTCCTTCGCATGTTCCGAGCATCGCTCACGAGAGTTGTGGTACGAGGTCAACTCGAAGCTCCACTTGCATTCTGACAGTGCATTTTCTTGTATTGTCTTGAATAATGAAGGTGCCAAACCCCATAATTGACCCGAACAAGGGCGCAAAAGGTACGATGACCGAAAGGGGGAGGTTACCGGTGTCAAACCCAGCACTTTGCTACCCTGCTATTCTTCTGCTTTATTTTCCTTTTTACTAGGAGTTTAAGCACATTGCACTGCCTTAGGCAGGTTTTATTTCTCAAAAGCGCGTGTTTTCGCAAAACATATGATGGAAATGAAACAACTGTTTGTTCAAAAGTGCTATATTTGCACGTTCTATGCATCGCATCGCAAGGCATCACACAACAATGTGACTGAAATTGAAACCGTGTTTTGAAAACAAAGCATCGCATCGTAATAATCAGGTAGTAAACCAATTACAACTCGATAAGCAAAACAGGGTGACTCAGCAAACTAGCCAAATGCGAGTACACCTTGACAACATTACAAAGATTCAAAGAGAGTGAATACAACTCGATAAGCAAATATGCAACAACTCGATAAGCAAATGGGCGCGCCCTCGTAAGAATTGATCACTGGAGGGCATCAAAGTGGTGGGATCTTCCAAATTCCTAGCATAAACAGCTCAGAGGACAAGGAAGAGAACCACCGGCCCAGAGAAAGGCTACCGGCCTCGAGGAATGGCCATCGGCCGAAAGGGGATCCATCGGCCGAAACAGATGGCCGGTCGGCACTATGTTGGCCGGTCGGCACTAAATTGTCAGCACCAGCAGAATGTTGACATCTGTCCTTCTCAACCTTATCTTCTTCAAAAGGGTCTCAACTTCGTGGTTCTCTCATTTCCACACTGATTTACTCCAAATGGAAGAATTTCTTGCCCAAAATCTCGCAACTTGGATTAACAACTTGGATGGCTCGGAAAAGCTGAATTTCCGGGCTTTCGGCATAAACGCACTATTCACTTTGCGCCGTACCCCGCTGCATTTTCCATTCCTCCATGCCGCGGCAAGGTTTTGGAACCCGGTAACACATGTCTTTAGCTTTAGCGGGCAAGAGGTGTGTCCCACTTTTGAAGATTTCCAAGCTCTAATGGAATCTGAGCGCGATGAGGAGATTCTGCCCAACTTCGTTTTGGCCATGCTCAAGCCTTGGGACAAATGTGTGGGCTCTCAATGCCCGATGCTCGTCTCTGATTTGTGACGGGACATTAGATGTTCCGAGCTTGGTTTGTCGTTTTTCCGAGACTGGCGATCGCGGCGACCATCACTGGCAAGGTTTTCGGCGACACGCCCTTTGTTTATGCCTGCTATCTCATTTTCTGTTTATCTCTGGTTCTGGAGGGCCCAGTGTCCGGTTGATTGAGGTTGCCCAAGGCTTGAAGGAGGGCAAAAGCTGCATTGCTATGGTCCTGGTTGAGACACTGCTGGGCTTAGACGCCTTTTATCGTCGAGAGACGATCAGATTAGCAGGGAGTCCACTATTACTGCAGGTAATGTTTCCCATCCCATCTCACGTTTATGTTTGCTCACATCACTCGGCCCTCAGGCTCGGTTTTTCTCACAAAACCCTCTTCTCACTTTTTCTTTCATCGTACATCTCTCTATTCTTTATTCTCTCATTTTTCATCCCTCCCCCAGGTGTGGTTGATGGACAAACTGAAGGTCGTGGACTCTTGCCCAGCATATTCAGCTCGCGGCTACTTCTTCAGGCAACGTCTAGTTGACGCCCTTGATGAGGGTTGGTGGTTTGAATGGATGTGCAGTTTGTCCGCAGACCGCATTGCTTGGCGGTGCCCTTGGCTCAATCTCCAATGATGAGTTACAGCATGACCCGTCAACCCGGGATCCAATTGATTGGCTTGACTCACTGTGTCTTCTATTTCCCATTCCGTATCCTGCGCCAGTTTGGTCATAATCAGACTTGTCCGCCGGAAGGGATAGAGTACCCGGTTACATTCCCGATTCGAGGCGCACAGCTGGCCCGGTATGCCACAGCATGGAGGACGAGAGAACTCCTGGCCCCCGCTCCCGCTTTCAGTTGCACTTTGTCTGATGAGTGCTTGGATTGGCTTAATGAAGAGGCACAGAGGGCCCAGCTTGGTATCAGAGGCTTCACTAGCTCTGGGAGGGGGCGCAGGGACATTTGACTTGACCATGCCCCGGATTTATTGCTTTATTAGTACTTTCAAGTTTTCTTTATGAATGTAATAAAAAGCAACTTCAATTGTATGCAAGAGCAAGAGAACTCTATTTGAAATCAATGAAATTGAAGGTTGTGGTACTGAAAATTTTCCGTTTTGGTCCAAAAATGGTCTTAGTTGTAAAAAGATGGATTTGAACAAAGTCAACTTTTATTAAAACTTTTCAAAACTATTTTCGACATGGATCAGAACTAGACACGCTTGAGATCTGTCACTGAGATGCACAACCCCGGATCCTAGCAACTGGAAAGTTGCCCCTTGTTTGAATGGTACCGCGGCACTGTACGGCAACGGAAAGTTGCCCCTAGTCTGAATAGCACTGTACCGGAGATTGCGATAAATGCTGATGGGCAAAGATGACCAAGATGATGAAATGGACAAAGTTGATCGGGGAAAAGTTTATGGCTGAACTTCAGGATGAAGCTGCCTACGTATCCCAATGATGGGAATCAAGCCTTACGTAGTTCAGGCTTGGGTTCACTCGAGTATTTTCACTCTCCTTTTGCGCTCTAACTTTTGCCAAGGCCGCCCTTTGCGGGTTTTCAACCTTGCGAGCTCAGTTTTTATATTTCTAATTTTTTGTGCTCTGAATTTTGCCTAGGTCGCCCTTTCGGGTTTTCGGCCTAGCGAGCCTCTCAGGGGTAATATTTCTTCAACTTGTCCATGTTGATCGGTTGGGAGAACTCTAGGCCATCTAGGTCCATCAGAACCACAGCTCCACCTGACCAGATAGACTTGATGATATAGGGACCAGTCCAATTGGGTCTGAACTTGCCCCTTGGGTCGTGGATGGGAGCTCGGTTGTCTTTGAGTACCAAATCTCCTTCCTTCAAATTCCTAGACTTAACTTTCTTGTTAAAAGCCCGGGCGATTCTGCGTTGATATCCTTGGACATGGTACAGTGCTTTTAATCTCCTTTCATCGAAAAGCATGAGTTCCTCGAATCTGCTCTGCTGCCAATCTGCCTCGGCTATCTGACACTCAGCCAATACTCGTAGAGACGGAACCTCAATCTCTATAGGTAGAACGGCCTCCATCCCATATACCAAGGAATACGGAGTCGCCCCGGTAGAAGTTCTGATTGAAGTTCGGTAGCCCCACAGAGCAAACGGCAACTTATCTGGCCAGTCCCGATAGGTTTCCACCATCTTCTGCAGTATATGTTTGATGTTTTTGTTGGTGGCCTCAACTGCTCCGTTGGTTTGCGGCCGATATGTGGATGACTTATGAAAAGCCACATTATACTTCTCCAACAGATCAATCACCTCCTTCTTGAAGTGAGAACCATTGTCCGAAATGATCTCATTCGGGACTCCATAACGGCAGATAATGTTGTTTCTGATAAACTTTGCGACATGCGAAGCCTTCAACACGGCATAAGATTGGGCCTCGACCCACTTTGTAAAGTAGTCTATTGCTACCAAGATAAACTCATGCCCATTCGACCCCTTCGGGTAACAGCTCCAATCACATCGATCCCCCAAACTGAAAATGGCCATGGCGACGTCATGTTGTACAGCTTTGACGGCGGGATGTTCATGCGGTTTGCGTGAATCTGGCATTTGTGGCATCGCCGAACAAAGCCGATACAATCTTCCTCCATGGTAGACCAGTAGTAGCCCTGTCTGAGGATCTTTCGTGCCAGCATCACCCCATTCATATGTGCCCCACATTCTCCTCCATGGATGGCCTCCATCAGGCGCTTCGACTCTTCGGCTTCCACACACAGCTTGTGCATTCCCAGATGACCTCTTTTGTACAACTTACCCCCGCAGATGATAAACTGAACAGCCATTCTTCTAATTGCCCTTTTGTCTTTGGCATTTGCCCCTGGTGGATATGCCTCCTTTTCCAAGAAGTTCCATATGTCGTAATACCAAGGGTTGTTATCTTGCACTTCATCTATGGCAGAGATTGACTCGTAGGCAGGTGCAAATTTCTGGTCAATAATGACTGGACGCATCCGGACCCCAGATGGGATGTCTATCATGGAAGATAGAGTTGCTAACGAATCTGCGAACCTGTTGTTCTCTCTTACTAGGTGAGTGAAATTTAGCTTTTCAAACCGAGGAATTAACAAGTCCAAGGTCTGGTGGTAAATTATCATCTTTTCCTCTTTTACTTTCCAATCTCCTTTAGCTTGAGACACAACTAAGTTCGAATCCCCAATGACGTCCAATCGCCTTGCCCCTAGTTCTAGGGCAGCCTCTAGACCGGCAATACATGCCTCATACTCCGCCTCATTGTTCGAGACTTTGAATCTAAGCTTGAATGCTAAAGGGATACGGGAATCGTCAGGCGCTATCAGCAACACCCCTATCCCATACCCGTATTGATTTGACGCTCCGTCAAAGTACATCGTCCAAGTTTCATCTTCGATGTGCAGAATGGCTTCATCTGGGAACAGGTACTCAACCGCTTCATCCCCTTCAACCGGGTGGTCGGCAAGGAACTCTGCTACCGCTCTTCCTTTTACTGACTTGCGCGTCACATACTTGAGATCAAATTCGGAGAGCAACAGCAACCAACGAGCTAGCCTACCCGTAAGCGCTGGTTTCTCGAAAAGATATTTGATGGGATCAAGTCGTGAAACCAACATTACAGAGTGAGCTAACAGGTAGTGCCGCAGCTTCCTGGTAGCCCATACCAAGGCCAAACAAGCCTTCTCCAACGGAGTGTAGCGGGTCTCGTAATCCAGCATCTTCTTGCTCAGATAGTAGATGCCCTTTCCACTTTATCTTCCGACTCTTGTGCGAGCATGCAGCCCATTGTAGTTTCAGTCACTGACAGGTACAGTATCAACGGTTTCCCTGGCTTTGGTGGTGACAACACGGGTGGATTCTGTAGATATTCTTTAATCTGTTCAAATGCAGCTTGGCATCGGCCGTCCCATTGGAACTTCTTTCCTTTCTTCAGGAGACCAAAAAGTGGTTCACAAGTTAAGGTTAGTTTAGAGATAAACCGCCTTATGAATTGCACTTTACCCAGAAAGCCTCGCACCTCCTTTTCAGTCATTGGTGGTGGCATTTCTAAGATGGCCTTGATTTTGGAAGGGTCGACTTCGATGCCCCTTTGTGTAATCAGAAATCCCAGCATTTTTCCCGCTGTAACACCGAATGTACACTTCTGAGGATTCAACCGCAGCCGAAATTCTCTGATCCTTTGGAAAAACTTTTGCAAGGCGGTGTAGTGGCCCTCTCTTTCTTTGGACTTGACAATCATGTCGTCCACATACACCTCGACCTCTTTATGGATCATGTCATGTAATATTGTGGTTGCAGCCCGTTGATATGTAGCCCCAGCGTTCTTCAACCCAAATGGCATCACTCTGTAGCAATATGTACCCCACGGGGTGGTAAAAGCAGTCTTCTCCCGGTCTTCGGGTGCCATTACTATCTGATTATAACCTGAGAAGCCATCCATGAACGAAAGCAAAGCATGCCCCGCTGTGAAATCTACCAACTCGTCGATATGCGGTAAGGGAAAGTCATCCTTCGGACTGGCTCTGTTCAAATCCCTGAAATCCACACATACCCGGATTCTGCCATCCTTCTTCGGCACTGGAACAATGTTGGCCAACCAAGTCGGGTATTCGGATACCAGCAGGAAGCCTGCGTCAATCTGCTTGGTGACCTCTTCCTTGATCTTAATGGCCCAATCAGGGCGGATCCTTCTGAGCTTCTGTTTGACAGGTCGGGCCTCGGGGTCAAGAGGGATCCGGTGCTGTACAATCTCAGGATCGATTCCAGGCATGTCTTCGTAGGACCACGCGAAAACATCTTTGAAATCTTTTAATAAAGCGACTAAGCGCTCGCGTTCCTCCGAAGACAACGTGGACCCGATCTGGACCAGCCGCGGGTCCTTCTCAGTACCAATGTTCACGGTAGTGATTTCATCCATTAAGGGTTTAACAAACCTCTCCTGCTCTTGTTCAATTAGTCGTTGCAAAACCGGAGGAATTTCGTCCTCGTCGTTTTCATCAAAATTTTGAAAGTCCTGATTTAAGCAATAAACCAAAGGCACAGAAAAGTACTCGGAAACCACAGTCACCTCATTCTCATTAGATACTTCCGAACCGTCCAATTCTTCTGTTACAACAGACTCAAAAGAGAAAGAAAAAGACGACCTGGACAGGACTGTGGCATCCGGGTTATCACCCCCAGGAATACCGAACTCAGACTCAGACGAGCTGGAACCTGATTCCGACTCACAAGACTCGGTGGAATCAGATTCCGGCTCACTACCTGACCCGGTGCTGCTAGATAAAAATCCCTCCTCGTACTGCCAGGTGAGGGAGGGTGCGATGGATGCATCCAAAATAGCTGCTGGTAGGCCCGCAGCCGTTTCATCTCCGATCATAGACACCGAGGAGTTATCCCCCAAGCACAACTGGTCGATCGAAGGATCTGAAAGTAGACATGCCAGTGCTACCCCCATTTCAAACTCTGTGTCCGCAGACTCTGCTTCCTTGCTATGCTCAGTCTCAACTGTTGGGTCTGTCTGCTTTTCAACAACATCATCCCCAGATAACTGTAGGTCAAAGAAAATTTCGAACCCCGGCACGCGCTTCTTCTCTGCGTTCCACCACGGCTCCGGAAAACCACAGAATGGAAAATCCTCCCCCTCCCGGACGAAGCGTCCGTTCAGGGTACCTCGGATGGGCCGATGCATCAATTCAAAGGTTTCCCATCTGTTTTGCTTTGGCTCTTGCAGCCGTCTCTTTTCCTTTTCTTACCCAATCTTCCTTGGTGGGCGTATATCCCAGGCCAAAGGTATGGGGGTTGTGCGGCACTTCGGCCAATGCTGCAATGCCTTTACGGCCGCTCTTTCCTAATCCCATCCCGGGGATGTATTGGAGCTTGTTCATGAGATACACTGCTTGGGCACTGACATATATCCCTTCATTCGTAGCCATGATATTCTGTACGACCTGAGCCTCGGCCAAGGTAAAACCTGATATGAATACATCCTCCATGCCATGCTCAATTTCCAGAACAGGCGTGGATACCTCTGGTGGTGGGTGGATTGACGAATTCCCAAAGACAATGGCTACTCCCTTCCCGTAGGGGTATTTCACCATTTGATGCAAAGTAGATGACACTGCCTTCACCTGATGCAGCCACGGCCGCCCTAAAAGCAAATTGAAGGTTGCAGGGACCTCTAAGACATGGAAATCTATCTCGTGCTGCCCCGGCCCAACCTTTGTCTGAACTTTAACTGTTCCCATTACTTCTCTACTTGTATTGTCATATGCCCGGATGACCTGGGCTGTTGGTACAAAATCCACGGTTTTCAAGCCAATCGCATATGCCGTCCTTGCTGGGCAGACATTAATGGCGGACCCGGTATCAACAAGTACCACCGGTATCCACTTATTTCTACACTCCACGGAGATGTAGAGGGGTTTATTGTGATTTGTGCCCTCGGGCGGAAGTTCTTTGTCGGAAAAGGTCAGCATCGGGGTACCTCCTCCCGGAAAGACCAATCCCACCAGCTGCTCTGGCGTGGTTTCTATTGAAAGCTTTGCTTTGTCCATGGCTGATAAAACAGCCTCTCTATGCACCCGTGATGCCATGAGCAGTCCCCAAATGGAGATGTCTGCTTGTATCTTTTTCAGCTGTTTGAGTACAGCTTCTTCCTCAAGTTGCTTCTCCTTTTGCTTCTCGGCTTCCCTATCCTTTCCCGAGGCTTCCGGTTGATCTAAGTGTGGGGGCTTGAAATACCGTCCACTCCGCGTCATGTGGTCAACCTCTCCGAGGTACCAAGTGTTATCAGGTTGGTTATTCCCCAATCTTCGTCGGTGTGAGCAAGACATAGTCTTCGTCTTCCCACCACATTCCATCAGCGGCTGACAGACACTTATCTGGCTCTGGTATGACTGTTTTTGCGCTTGCATCTTCCATCCACATGCCTGTAGTATTCTCGTTCCTGTGCACACAGCAGTTTCAACTCCCACATGGGCCTTTGCTTTCCTGATTCTCTCGGAATCTTCAAAACTTGCTTGTTCTGCATGACTGACTGTTCAATCATCTCCGTACTCAAAATGTTCCAATCTCGGGCGAAATTCTTGACACCGGCGCCCTCCGGCGATGTGTTCTGCTCTTCGACCCTTCCGGCCGTCGCTGATAGTCTCATTCCTGCTGAACTCTGCTCTGCCTGAAATTTTCCTACCACATCGGGCTGATCGTCCAACCACCCTGTAGCTTCCGCTGAATCCTCATAATCGAACCATGCGACTGCCGCGTCCTCTGGGTATTGGTCATTGTAAAACTGGAGATCGGCAAGATCCTCCCCCACAGCTGTTACATCATCTGTTCCCTGCCCCAGGCTATCTCCTTGGATCATACACAACTCTCCCCCTGTTGGCAATTCTACTCCGGGCCCATCTTGGCCTTTTGATGAAATGTAGTCACTCGGACTATATGTCTTCCCAACGTAACTCCCAGATTCCGCAGACTCTGACTCAAACAACTGTTTTCCTTTGGGATCTCCCTTTCCCTGTTCTTGGCGGTCACCGCCACTGGCTTAGATTGGGTCATGGAGATGTCCATCATGCACAAGTCGGTGCAATCGGGAGGAACACCTCTGGTTTAGGCAGGTGGGTAGGGGTGATATAGATACTAGGATCGTAGGACACGGTCCCAGCATAGATGAAATTGAGTCTTTTGGGTGGTGGAGCTTGGTTATGTGCGGGGAGGGGATTTGTAGTAACATTGGGTTTTTCGGGAGGCAAAATCACCCCATTGTCGATGAGATCTTGGATCTCATGACGCAACCGGAAGCACAGATCGGTGTCGTGACCGTGCTGTTGGTGAAAGGCACAATATTTGGCCGGGTTATGGGTAGGAGGGAGTTTTTCTGGTAAGGGCCGCGGCTCCAGGGCTTCAGGTGCCCTTTTTTGATCAAAACCCCCAGAGCTTTGGATAGGGGCATATATAGTGGGGTGAAGGTTCTGGTGTTTCTGGGTGGGTATTTGGTTGTTTGTGGGTTGCTTCCGGACGCGCCGGAGAATGGTGCAGCTGCCGTATTTCTTGGTGGGGGGTTGGCGGTGACCATGCTTACTTCGGTGCTCTCGTAGTAGTAGCGCCACTCGGGCTGCATTGCTACCACGGTTGAAAGTTCGTCGGGTTGCTCCCGGTCGTTATCGATCAAGCTTGCTTCAAGGCATCTTCAATCTGTACCCCCATTTCATGTAGGTCAGAAAAGTAGGAAGGGGAGAACTATCATCTTTTGCATCAACTTTGGCTGAAGATTGCGCACAATCATCCGAATCTGGTCTTTGTCCGTGGGTCTCAAGGTCATCATCGAAGCCTTGGCCCTCCATCTGGTTACAAACTCTGAAAAACTCTCCTTAGGCTCTTGCCTCGTCGTCTCGAGATCACGGGTCGTATCTCAATCTGTGTATTATACGAATACTGTGCGATGAGGCCTCAGCCATTTCGTCCCAATTCCTCTTGACATCATCTTCTAGTTGGCATACCATATGGCCGCCACACCCGACAGGGTCCGGCCAAACAAAGACAACTTCTGAAGCCTAGTGAGGCCCATCGGCCTGAAAACATCTGAAAATAGTCTTAAATGCCACCATGGGGTCCCGGACCCATCAACATCGATCAATATGAGGCATTTTGAACCTGTCGGCAGCGTCAAGAGCTCGTGTATATCATTATTGGGGATGGTCTTGACCCCTTGGGATCTTTTGAACAACTTTTCAGTTTGCTCAACTTCAGTGCTGTGGGATCAGACTCGAACTCAAAGGGAGAGTCCGGTAGTTGGTGGGCGTTTTTGATAGCTGAGGTTGGATTTGAGGTAGGGTTGGAGGTGGGGGTGGTCCTGTGGGCAGTTCTGTATCAGTCTGAACATTGGCTGTCTCCCCGACATTAGGAACTCCTGGCGGGGGAGGAACTTGATGCGAAGCAGATGCTCCGGTCTGCTGCTCTAGCCTGGCTATTGTCTCTGCCTGTTCTTTTACCAGTGTTGGCCTGTTGCCTGGCGAATTCTGCTGTCGGACAGCATCTTGCTGCATCATTTTCATGCTTTCTGGAGAGTGGCGCACCATCTCTTCTAAAACTAGCCATGCTATTCTGCTCTGGTTGAAATACCGGTATATATTCTCTCTCTGTTGGTGACACGGAACCCTGATCCCTACTGACACAGGTGGGGTAGATAAGGCCCTCTGAACTGACTGCTGTGCTAATGTCCTCTGTCTGACTGACCTCCGCTTAGTAACCGGGGGTAGTGAACAGTACACTGGTTGTCCGTCTACCAGATCCTCAGATCGATGGAGTCGACGACCTCTAGTCCAGGTGCTCGGGAGTATCTACTGGGTCAGAAGCAATCGTGCTCAACTACTAGTAAAAACAAAGATAATAAAACGTATAAATAACAGAAAATCGGACAGCATAACGGCATAAAATAAACAACACACGGTTGGATAACACGCTGATCTTGATTCACTGTCCCTTCAATACTGATCACTATTTCTGAATCATTGCCCCCAAGTCTGAATCTTGTACCCACAGATAACTGATTCCCCAAAATACTGTTACTGGTGCCCTCAGGCCGGATAAAACTTGCAAACTGACATGCGCATTCCCTGTAGAGGTACACTCTAAAAACACATAACATGTAAAAGAGAACCAATACACCCCTATGTTGGGGTAGGGTTTCCCTGTCCTATTTTGTCAGGAGCTAGGGTTTCACTATGCACACAGCGGTTTCAAACAACCTACATCGGGTGAGCAACCTGTCCTAGTTTGGAATGGTCACTATGGATCCGAATATGCACTAGGTCGAATGGTCGAAAAGAGTGCCCCGGTAAAACCGGGGTTTGTGTTCCCATGCTGTCAGAGCCCATAACCGGTCAGCCTTACGGTCATGCCTTGACAAGACAAGCCTCTGGCAAACCGTTCAGGAATGGCACATGGCAAACACGGTGTCCTAGGCGCACCAATGCAAATGCAATGCAAAGAAATACATAAACGAAATCAAAACAGGATATCACGAGTTCGAGTCAAGCTCTCTAAAATCCCCAGCGGAGTCGCCAGAAACTGTAGACGCGCCCGTGGGCTCCACTCTACAGTTCGGACTCCCCCGTCTTTTGTTTTGTTGCGGTTCTAAATCTGAACCGAAGAGTCCAACTCTGGCAAATCGTTTTGAAGAAAAACAGATTTTTTGAAAAGTAGTGCCAAACATGGACTGCTTTGCCAGATTACAGAGTCGCCACCTAAATATTTTTTAAAATGGGGGAATTTAGGAAACCCTGACTCGGTGCCGAAGGCCACATGTCCGTCATCACCAAATGTCTTGGCTCGGGAGCTTGGATACGATCGGGGAAGGTCAGCTATGAGCACCCCCTTTCGCCCGGTCCGAAGACCGGCCTCTACTAACCGTGATATCCAATTTTGAAAAACATTATGTGTTCTTATTCCAATTATTAGCCTAGAATTACTATGTTATGCGCACGGCAAACAAGTATAGACTAGATCGCCTAATTTGGAAACAAACATTGCATATCCGTTCGTTTTGAAAATGCTTTGGAATTTGCTACTCGCAAGTAGGCTAAAACACGGATTTCAATGAGTTTTCCAACTCAAGCAACCCAACCTTCACCCACAGGCATTCAAACAGTAATATCACATAAGCATTTAGCCGCATGGTAAGCATACTGTCATGTTAACATTCACACGCATGCAAGATGCTAAAGCATAAATACGTACCTCGTACTCCGTGCCAAAACAAGGAACTAGTTAGCAAACATGCATGACCTAGCTCATGTCAAGATGACTAATGCGACGCATACAGAGTGCAATTGGACAGGCTCGGCTATCCTAAACATGGCATGTGAAATGCACGAGAAACACGTATTCAAGTTAGGTTTGAAATACAATGCAGTTTGTATGATGTACCGAGCCTGATGCATGTCAACAAATGCATGGATGCACGCATGCATTGCATAAGGTATGCTAATTTCAAATATGCCCTAGAACTAACGAACGTAAGCGGTTAAGTAAAAGGGAGAAGGAAGTGCAGGTTGGAAGACATGCATCACACACACGCACGCTTATTACACAATTGCGCCCTCTCGACGGAGGGACTGAAAGAATAATACAGATTACATAATTAACTAACTAATCAAGCTAATTAATTATTACACAACACTTAACTAATTAAACAATTAATAAGCTACTAAAGCAGTAAAGAGGCTTGGGAAGGGGGACAAATGCATGCATGCTCGGCTCCGCTCAGAAATCTATCGCCATGCTCATGCTGCCTCTGTTTACAATGTCTTTGCTCTTCTGAAAATTGCACAAGTCCCAAGGATGCTTCTGAACCACTCCCTAAGCACTTTGGGAGGTCATCGACCAAGAGATGAGGCCATCGGCCAAGAAAATTGGTCATCGACTGAATGAAGCTCTCGGCCAACAATGCATAGCCGGCCGGCACTGAAGATGGCCGACCGGCCATCTCTTCCTGCAGAATCCTGTTTTTGCTACAACAGAGGACAGACAGAGCATGGCAAATGCATTTTCAAGGAAATGTTTGCACAACCACCCTCCTTATCATGTTTAAGACTCAAAGGAGTATGGTTCTCGACTCTGGGCCACCAATCACGCATTTCAATGCATGATGGCCAAAGGAGCCAAGTGTGCATTTTAATGTCAAATGAAATGCACACAAAACACATAAAGGACCCCAACCTCTATCATGGTTTATCAAGAGGCAAGGGATGTAAACATGCAAGCAAAACTAGTGCAACATGAGCATGTTAATGACAATGCCATACAAGGCTAGGCATGCCAAATGCAATGCAACTTAGACAAGCATGCAAAATGCAACATGGACATTCAAGCATGCAAGGCAAACATGTGACAACGTGTAAAGGGACAAGATATGCAAACATGCAAAGCCACTTAACAAAGCATGCCAAATGCAATACCCAAATACACTTAAACATGCACCATGTTATGGACTAAGTATGCAACAAGGCACAATTGAACTAGCATGCTACAACATGCAATTCACCGAATATGCAACAAGCATGCGACAACATGCAAGGCAAGCATGCAACAACATGCGGGGATGGACTTAAACCAAAATGGACAGCTCTCAAATAGGTCCAAATCAGTGGCCAATATGCTAAAGGACAAGGGACAAAATCACATACAAACATGTATGGTAATTGGCCTAACACTTAAGCATCGAAAGGCAACTTCTAAGAATACTTAAAAGGAATGAAAAGCATGCAAAATGTGACAACATTACATGCTCTGAAATGATGCTAGGAGTGATGCCAAATCACATAAACATCATAATCAAAGCATGTACAAGGCTTAAAGCCCAAGACTAGTGAAGGGACTCGAGCAAAGCTACACAAAACAAGGAGCATATGGCAAATGTAACCCAAAACAGTCCTAAATCATGCCAAGATGATCGCAAAACATGCAAGGAATGAAGCCAAAACATGCTAGAACAAAGGACCAAAAGCATGAAGCAAACTAGGCCACAAAGAGGTGTTACACTACACCTATCAAAGCCATACATGGCATGACTTAAGCAACCAAAAATAGAGTTATGGCATGTCAAAATGAGCCCAAAACCCACTTAGATGGCATCTAAATGACCTAAGCATAGGGCATGCACAATGACCCGATCATGGAGCATAAGACACCAACTCTTCAAGACATTGAAAGGATGACAAATGCAAGCATACAAGCATGAAATATGGACTGAAATAACATGAAAAATGATTCCAAATCACTGAAATGGCCCAAGTAAAGCATGCTAGTGACTTAAGCACCCAAAGCTAACAAGCTAGATTGTATGGTAGCTATACAAAACAATGTAAGCATGACCAAAATAATAAAAACAGAGCTCAAGCGTTAAAACAAGGCTAGAAGCTTTATGAAGTTAAGCCAAAATCATGCTAAAATGACATGTTACAACATGATGCATGTTGAGGCAAACAAGAGGATTGCAAGAAAAGTATATGAAGCATATAAGAGGCCATCAAACCAACTTGAAACAGAGGTATATTATGGCAAAACAAAGCCTAATACACACTGAAATAAAGCTAAAACAAGCTAAGCACACATGCTACAAACACAAGCCATTTATGTAAGCATTGAAGATGACAAGGATAGGGGATGACCCTCTCCTATTTGAGAACTTAAAACAACATCCCCACCACTGAAATTCCTCTGGATTTCAGTGGTGAGAAGGCCAAAGCAAGGTGATCTCAAAGCTTAAAAATAAAGCACAAGAACAAGGCCAAACAAGGCCTAAGAGGAGGTAAACAACCCAAAACACAAAAATGACCTTAAACAAAGTCTTAAGACACTAAAATTAGAACTTTTATCAGTTATAAAGTAAGCTCAAAAACCATAAGCAAGAAGGGTTAAAAGCTTAAGCAAGAAAGGGGTATCTAAAGCAAGTTTGCTCACCCTTGTAGAACCTCTTCAAGAACAAAGCTCCAACAAGTTTTTTGAGTTCAAACCACCCAAGACACTGAAATCAACCTCCTAGCACCTCAGCAACCAAGGATGGTGTTCTAGTGTGTGTTTGTGTACAATAGTAAGACAATACTACTCTTTTAGACACAAAACAAAGCTAAAGAAAGAAAAATAGATACAATACTATACCTATCCTCTCAGAAACAATTTTTTTTGAACCTTGGAGGACGGTGGAGGGGCTCCCTCTTTATAGAGGTTCAAATTCTAAGGCTTCCAAGAGAAGCTAAGCAAAGGGCAAATCCCTCCGTACATGTGTATGGAGGGGTGAATTGTGGATGCTAGCTGCACCAGCTGGCACAAAAATATCTTCATAAAGCAAATGAACTGGGTTCGGCCACAAAAAATGGCCGATCGACCAACATAAGTGCCGACCGGCCAACACTCTTGACCAATGGCAAGAAAAAGGGGCCGATGGCATCATGCCCTGGCGGTGGGTTGAGGGATGGCAAACAACCACCCTCTTCCCTTAGAAACAAAAACACAAGTGTTTGGTCCACAACCAAGCACAAAACAGACAAGTTGAGAGATCTTGAGGCAAGGCGCGTAGCCGAGACCTCCGAGAACTCAAAACAACACGAGCATGGATGATCATCGAGTGTTTCAAACGATGACGTCCAACTCTTGAGGACGGTCAAAAATGGGGTGTCTACACACATCTCTTGTCCGCTAAAGCTAAAAACATGAGTTACCGGATTCCAACACCTTGCCGCAGCATGGAGGAACGGAAAAAGTAACGGGGTACGGCTCAGCGTGAATAGTGTATTTATTCTGAAGCCCCGAAAATTCAGTTTTTCCGAGCCATCCAAGTTAGCAATCTAATTTGTGAGATTTTGGACAAGAAATGCCTCCATTTGGTGCAAAAACTGAGTTGAAATGGAGAAACTACGAAGCTGGGGCTTTTGTAAAAGATAAGGTGTTGAGTGGAAGACAGGTGTCAACAATCTAGGCATTTTCTGCATTAATGGCCGACCGGCCAAGTTTAATGGCCGACCGACCATCTTTTTAGCCGATCAGCTAGTATTGGTGGCCGATAGCCCTTTATGGTGGCCGATGGCCTCCCACCTTGGCCGATGGCCTCTCATGTGTTCTTTGAGCTGTCTATGTGTTGAAATGTTGAGAACTTGGGTCTTGTTCCACTTTGGATGCATTTTGTGGTGATTTTGTGAAGTCGTGCCTGTGTAACTTCAATTTCTTTATCGAGTTGTTGCATTTCTATTTATCGAGTTGTATTGTGCGTTGATTGTTAAGTTCTTGTCTTGCTTATTGAGTTGTATTCACATTTGGTTAGCATGTCAAGTCTTAGTTTTGCTTATCGAGTTGTTTTGTTTGTTGTCAGTTGGTTCACTACCTGATTAAGGCAATGCAATTCGAGTGTGTAGTTTTCAAACAAAGTTCAATCTCATTTACATGCGATGCGATGCTTAGAATGTAAAATGTAACACTTTTTCAATAAAAAAGCTGTTTTCATTCCATCATGTTTTCTTTTTGCAAAAGTACAAAGTTTTAAAGAACATAAAACTACCTGGGGTAGTACAATGTGCAAAAACTACAGGCAAAAAGAGAAATAAAGCAAAAACAAAACAGCTGAAATCGGCGTCAGTCGCCTCAAGAGCGGGAAGCCCTCCTCGTCCTCTTCCTCAACGAAGGCTCGGAGCTACCGCCGTCAGCTCCACTACCAGAGTCTGAACCCGAGCTATCTCCAGCCTCATCTCCATCCTGAGACGACTTTGACTCTGGACTCGCTGCCTCCTTCTCAGACTCATCATCATTTGGGGCAGGCACCCGCGAACTACTCCCGATCTGAGTACGCCTAGCTCTGCTACGGCTGCGCGCTGGAGTCCCTCGTCCCGCTCCCCCTACTGCTCAGGGAGGCACTGAAGGTCCCGCTGAGGCGCCCGCTGTAGCTGGTATTTGGAATGCGGCCTGAAAAGAATAATTTGGCAAATGCATCAGTTATGCTGTGCGAAGCTGAGTATGGTATCAAATACAATATATGTGTATAGTGTATGAATGCTGTGAGCAGTATATGAATGCCGTGAATGGTGAATGATTGCAGTGTATGAGGGCCGTGGCCAGTATATGAGATGCAGTGTATCAGTGCCGTGAGTGGTATATGAGTGTGGTATATCAAATGCAGTATTGGCATTGTGATGCATCAGATCAATATGGAGCAGATTATAGAGGGTTTTGGGACGGAGGTTGAAAGAACTTACTGGAATACCGTAGATACTGAGCAAGTCCATGCTCCTCTGCAGCATCCCCATCACCGAAGCCGACAGCTCCAGAGCCTGCCCAGTGTACTCTGTGGAAGCCTGCAAAAGTGTTGAGGTAATCAGTAATCTGCGGGATATCAATTAAAATAAAATGAATGTACAGACTGTAAGGTATAGCATATACCGGGGTCGAGCCTCGAACTTCGACGAGCTCATGATCAACTGGGGGAGAAGAGATCGGAATCTGATAAGTCTCTCCAACCTGTCCTCGGCATGTCATGGTAGTGGGCAGGTCTGGCCACTCTGCCCTCTGTCCCCTCTAGGAACCCCTCCTACCATGGGCCTGGGTCGCCCTGCATCCTCTCACTCCTCCTGCTGTGGCTGCAAGTCTCCCTCTCTCACCTTGGCGAACACTGGCCAGAGGCTGCATAACATATGTCTGGATGAAGACGGTGTAGTCGCCATCATCTCTGAAAAAGTCGGCATCCCAACCTATCGTGAAATTGGCCATCTCTTGCGGGGTGTACCTCTCTGTCCGCCTCATGTGCGAAGGAGGCGGCATCAAAACCACCAGCTCGGGTAGACCAAGGCTCTGTCGCAGGAAGCGCTCACCCAAGTACCACGCTCGACAGACCGGACCCTCAAATAAAACCCCGAATCGGGAGGTCTCCTGAGTGCCCATATACCGGTCTCTCACTACGTCAAGCAGCACTGCCCAGGGCTGCCAGGTGATCTGAAAATGACGGATATATAGGTTGTTATCTGCTATTGAAAGTGCAATATAAAGCAAAGCTCAGATGAACTGTAAGGTTTGAATTACCTCCGCTGCGGCTACAGTGTCAAAATATCGGCGGAAGAATGAGAAAGACTCTCGCGGTCTCCGCTCGCATCTCACATCGTACCTGCGCGAATATGGAACCACGGGGGGCATCTCTACCTCCAGCTCTGGGGAAAGCCTCAGGAAGTAGGCATATACCCATAACTGTAGAATGTGAAAGGGTAATGATGAGTATGTTTATCAGTAAAGCAATATACAGATAAAGCAGAAATCAGATAATGATATGCAGTGTCTTGTGCAGTATGTGTGGTGTACAGATAGTGTAAAGCAGGACTGTAAAGCAAAAGGGAAAGATGTACCTCCCAGGCTCTCCAGTAGCGTCCTAGCAGGTGCCCGCTCCGACGAGATGAGAAACTCATATATCCATATAGTGGGGCCAAGCCTGCGCCGCCCCAGTCATAGCGCCGGATGCGAGTCACGTCTACCAGTGCGTTGAAGAGGTAGAGTCCAACGGTGTTCGCCCGGTTGGCGAATAGAGTGGTGCCAAGCAAGAACATGAGGAACCCTCGGGCGTAGTGCTCGACGTCCTGGCGGGTCCCCGGCATCCCTCCCTAAACTGGTTCTCGAACCACAAATATCGCACCATCCCTGGTCGGGAGAGAGGTGGGCGAATGCCGAGCAAAAAGATCTAGGCAGCATCCCACTCGCCCATATCAGTGTCGAAAGGGATCGGATCACCCCCTACTCCGATGCCGGTGAGCATGGAGAAGTCGAAGGGAGTCATCGTCATCTCCCCTGCAGTAGAAAGGTGGAGGGAATCAGTGGTGTCCCACCACCTCTCCACTAAGGCGCCTAGAAGAGGCCGACTCGCAGTGAGGCGCGAGAGTCCCATGCAGAATATACCAACCGGCCTCATCGACGATGTGGCTGACAGCATCCGATAGCTCCATGTACCAGTCTCGTGCAATGGTGTTCCCATAACCCCGGAAGGCATGAGAATCTCCCTATGTTCAAAATAAACAGATGCAAAGCAGTGTCAGGAATACAGTGTATGCATTCGTTCAGAATTGATAGAAATGCAGTATGTAATATATTCGAGTTGACAGAAGTCTCATGTATGAATGTGCTCAGAATGAATTAGGCATGTGATGTGCAAGTGTGTTTTGGTTAATCAGATGAAGAGTGATATTGGCTATCCAAGACATATGACCTACATTGCAGAAAGTAAAGAGAAAGAATATACCTTAGCGACGCCGTAGGATAAGTGTGACTCCGGCTCGCGTAGCAGGTGGTCCTCCGGAGCACCTCGCGCAAAGCTCCTGAACTGGCGAATACTGTCGGGAGGCAATATGTGTACGTCAGGGTGATAAGACGCTGGGTCAAAAGGCCAAATGTCGAGTGGCAAAGGCTCAAACTCGAGATCCATCTCCATCCCTGCAGGAGCCCTACCATGTGGAACATCGTCCGCCATCTCGAAAAGAATGAGAAAACGGTCGAAGGTATGGAAAATGGGCAAGAATGCCAAAAGTCAATCGAAAGTAAACTCCGAGGGGTGAAAAATGGAAGAAAAGGTTGAAGTGCGGAAGAAGGCATGAAGATCAAGGGTAACTCAGGGGAAACAAACCCCAAGTGGTGGAAATCAAGAAAGAGGCACCAAAGGCACTTTTCAATTTGTTCAAAGTGTATAAAACAACGAGGGTTTCACGAATCAAATGCTTTTGGGATGTTGGAAAATGCGTTTGAAGCACGGATCTAAGGGGGAAAGTGATCTAGAGCAAGAGAAGAAAGGATTTCGGCAAGGGAGAAGTGAAAGAATAGGGTTTGGAACCCTATACTTAAAGACCCAAGGCAAATGGACAAAACTGCCCCGAATCTGCCACTTTTGGCCGATCGGCCAAATTGTTGGCCGGCCGGCCAAATTGTTGGTCGATTAGCTTGTTTGGTGGCCGATGGGCGGCCGATGGCTCCCTCTTGTGGCCGATGAACCTCCAGTGCCCTTGTTTGGGGGTTGTTCTGTTGATTTGTGCCCTCATCTCTCAAGAAAGTTCAAGGAAATACACCTTTGAGCTCAAGCAGTCTCCGTGGTGACCTCGAACTGTGTCTTCCGTGTGCGGCACTCGATATGCACAAGATGTATCCATTTTCGTATTCTTTTGCATATTGCTAGATTCGAAAATTATCTTTGAATACGTGGCTTTACAATGTTCTTGTCACATTCACGAAATTTGCATTTGTTATATGCCTCTTTCACTTTTGCATCGGACATGCATCATTGCGTTTGCATAACATATGTGCGTTGTGTCAAACAGGTATTCGTGTTTACATTGCGTAGAGTGTACATTGCATGGAACATGTTTTAACCTTGCTTGCATAGAATATGCACTTCTCACTCTGGCATGAAATACGCGTCTTAATGTTGCATGGAGCATACATTTCACGTTACTTGCATTGTTATGCACACTTTACTTGCGTTGTCACGCACGTTACTTGCATTGTTATGCACACTTCTACTTGCATTATTACGCACGTCTCCATTGCATTGTTATGCACTGCTTCAGTTGCATTGTTATGCACACTTTACTTGCGTTGTCACGCACGTTACTTGCATTGTTATGCACACTTTACTTGCGTTATCACGCACGTTACTTGTATTGTTATGCACACTCTACTTGCGTTGTTACGCACGTCTCCATTGCATTGTTATGCACCGCTTCAGTTGCATTGTTATGCACACTTTACTTGCGTTGTCACACATGTTACTTGCATTGTTATGCACACTTTACTTGCGTTGTCACGCATGTTACTTGTATTGTTATGCACACTCTACTTGCGTTGTTACGCACGTCTCCATTGCATTGTTATGCACCGCTTCAGTTGAATTGTTATGCACACTTTACTTGCGTTGTCACACACGTTACTTGCATTGTTATGCACACTTTACTTGCATTGTCACGCACGTTACTTGCATTGTTATGCACACTTCTACTTGCATTGTTATGCACGTCTCACTTGCATTGTTATGCACCGCCCTACTTGCATTGTTATGCACCGTTCTACGTACATTGTTATGCACGTTCCACTTGCATTGTTATGCACCCTTTCACTTGCATTGTTATGCACCGTTTTGCTTGGATTGTTATGCACGTCTCCGTGCATTGTTATGCACCTTTCCATTTGCATTGTATATGCACGCGTTTATCTCGCATTGAAATTATATCCTAATATAATGTTGAACTTGCGTCTTTACTATATTCTACCTATCAAACTTTCTCTTTTATGCAGGCACGATATTGTATGTACGGTTCATTTAAAGCTGGCACAACCAGACGATATGGTGTGTGCGGTTCATTCGGAGTAACCCCAGGTAAGATCATTTCTGCCTTCGTGAAATCTCTCTTTGGCTAAAAACATTGGGACATGCGCTCGATGTTCATACCACCCTCTGGTGTTTGCACCGCTCCCTTCTCCTCTCGCGTTTGACACGCGTTTGGATGACTGCGCTTTCTTGCATAGTCCTCCTTTCGCATTTGATACGTTAGGAGGTGTTTCGTTTGAGACTTTGGGTGTTCCGGATAGTCGCTTTTAGCCTTCTCCACGTGAGACACAGTGAGAATTGTATAATTTTCTTACATCCTTTCTGCATGAGAGGTAGCTTGGTGTGTAATTCCCATGCGTGGCACGTTTACTTATTTTGCTTGTGTACGAGTTTGCTGTAGCATTTCTTTGCATAATATTTGCATCTGGATGTTTCATTACAGCCCTCTTTGCATAATCATAAATTATGTTCTGCATTGTGCATGTCATTCGAATCTTGCCCCTGCCTGCGGGCGCATCTCTTGGTTATTTTGTATGTTTGTCTAAGTCTTCGGCCTTGTCAAAAATGGGTCGTCTCTAGGCTTTGACATTCACTCCCGTCATCTTATGACTTTCGAGTTCTGTCAAAGAGGGGCAACTGTAGACACCCCATTTTTGACTATCCTCAAGACTTGGACGTCATCGTTTAAACACTCGATGATCATCCGTGCTCGTGTTCGTTTTGAATTTTTGAAGGTCCCGGCTGTGCGCGTCGCCTTGGAGCCTCTCAACTTGTCTGTTTTGTGCTTAGTTGTGGACCAAGGGCTTGTGGTTTTGTTTCTGAGGGAAGAGGTTGGCCTTTTGGCCAGCCTTCCAACCCATTGGCCAGGCCCCCTACCCATCGGCCATGAACTCTTTCTATCGGCCATCAGCGTTGGCCGGTCGGCACCTTTAATGGCCGATCGGCCATGTTTGTTGGTTGAGGCCTGTAGACGTCCCCGAACGTCCCGGGAGAAATCCCGTTTTGTTCATTGGGCTCACTACAGTTCGGACTCAAACGTCACGGTTCTGAATCTAATCTCGCAAAGTGCAATGCGAGACCGATAAATCACCAAAGAGTCCAAATCCGGCAAATCGTTTTGAAAAATAGATTTTTAGAAAGAAGTGCCAAACATGGACTGCTTTGCCAGATACAGAGTCGCCACCTAAATGTTTTATTTGGGGGAATTTAGGAAACCCTGACTCGTGCCTAAGGCCACGTGTCTGTCATCACCAAAGTTGCCTCGGCTCGGAACTTGGGTACAATTGGGGAAGGTCATTTCATGAGCACCCCGCTCGCCCGATCAAAGATCGGCCTCTACTAACCATGATATCGAGTTTTGAAAACATTATGTGCTCTTATTCCGGTTATTAGCCTAGAATTACTATGTGATGCACACAACATACAAGTATAGACTGGATCGTTTGAGTTGGAACAAACATTTCATGTTTGTTTATTTGAAAGATGGTTTGATGGTGCTACTCGCAAGTAGGCTAAGACTGGATTTGCCACCCTCAAGTGGCTTAAGAAAACATGATTTTGCCACTCTCAAGTGGGCTAAAACTCTCAATTGGTGAATTGTTCCAATTCAAATAACCCAACCTTCACCCACAGGCATTCAGGCAGTTATATCACATAAGCAAATAGCCTCATGGTAAGCATGCTATCATGGCAGTCACTCACACGCATGCAAGGATGCTAAAGCATAAATACTTACCGAGTACTCCAAGCCAAGAAAGAAGCCAATTGAAATCATGCATGAATCCTAACTATGCTAAAATGCCTAATGCAACACAGCAAAATACAACTAAGATAGGCTCGGCTATTCTAAAATGGCATATGAGATGCAACAATCGATACATGTATTCAACTTGGAATTGAAATACAATGCAGTTAGCATGATGCGCCAAGCCCGGTGCATGCAATACAGATGATGAATGCAAACATGCAACATATAGATGCTATTGAAACATGCCCTAAAACTAACCACCATAAGCTGGTAATAAAGGGAGAAAGACGTGGGGTTGGAAGACATGCATCACACATACGCACACTTATTACAAAGTTGTGCCCTCTCTCGGAGGGTCCGAATAAATAATACAGAACCACAAGCTACAACTAATTATTACACAACTCTAATTAATCACAAAATTAACTAAGTAAGCATGTAAACTAAATGAAGTAGGCTGCCTCGGCTCTATTTTGATTGAAAAAGGATGCATGCATGCTTAAACCGCCTTGTCGGGAAATCCCTCGCGACGCCCTGACTCGCCTTTGTTTGCAATTGATGTCAGAAACTTGCACAAGGCTCCAGAAGGCTGAAACTCCACCCTGGGAAGCTGTGGGAAGGCTGCCGACCAGCCCTTGGCCTTGGAGACCACCTGCCAACCACCTTTTGTGGTGGAGACCAAAAGAGGTGGTCGGCCTACCAGAAAAGCTGGTCGGCCGACCAGTTTCTGCCTCTTGTTCCTGGTTTTCTGCAACACAAAGCAAGAGAGAGGCATAACAAGGTATTTTCAACAAATGTGTGCACGACCACTCTCCCATCATTGCACAAGCTCAAGGGAGTGTAGCCCGACCCTTGGGCCACCAATCACGCATCTCGATGCGTGATGGCTAAGGAGTCGAATTGCACGACTTGATATGGAATGAATGCACATATGAACACATAAATACCTAAACTCCATCATGTATTAGTCAGAGGGTCGGCGAACCGGGAATTGAGGTACGTTTCGTCACTTTGAGTACAAAACGTTCCTCATTTCTGGTGTTTGGACTAACTCCTATTCCAAACACAATGCAACAAGTATGGCATGCACAATGCGACTCTAGCATGCAGCTAAATTGCACTACAACTTGGTCATGCAAACGTGCAAGGGGTGAAACATGCAAACATGCACCTAGCATACACAATGTCAATATGGAATGCAACATGAACAACCTAGCAAGGCTAATGGCATACACAATGCACAATGCTAATGTACACATACTCAATGCGAGACAATCATAAGCATGCAACAATATGACAAAATGAGACTAGCATACACAATGCGAATGTCAAATAGCATACTCAATGCGACGAACTACATGCATGCGCAATGCTAAATGGACTTAAACCAAGATGGATAGGCCTCAGCCATCTCCAACTCAGTGGCCAATGGATGATGAAATCAAAGCAACAAGACACACACAAGCATGCACAATGCAAAGGCTCCAAGCCAAGGGCACAAAATACAACTCTCCAAGAGCATGGCAAGGATGAAATATGCCATATAATGACACATATTCCAGCTTTGAAATGGCATACAAAAAGGCTCGGAATCATGCAAACGACTCACACAATGCACGTTGGAAGGCTCAAGTACCGAAACTAGTGAAGCACATTACACTAGAGGTATGCAAAGCAATGCTCAAATGACCAAACCAACTTCTAACAGACCTTATGCAGGTCCAAAACAGTGGCAAAATGAGCTAAAATGATAGCTTGACCTGCACCAAAATGAAGCTGATGCAATGGCTCACAAATGGGGTATTAAAAGCACAACTCTCAAACACATTGAATGCATGATACATGAGAATATGGCACACCTATAAACTCTGAAATATCATATTCAATGATGCCAAAACACTAAAATGCCTCAAGCAACACATGCAAGGGACCCCAAAACTCAAAGGTAAGCAAGGCTATTACACTACAACCATGCATGGCAAGCACCAATCGACCAAGAGGCCTAAAAAAAAAGCTAAGGCAGCCCAAAATATGAACAAAACATGTTTGGAGTGTAGCCAAAAGGTGCTAGAATAGAGGGCCAAAACAACATTCAATGTGAGCTAGTAAGCATGATTTACACTACAAGCCTATGAATCATGTGAGGGGCCACCAAACCAGCCAAAAGCAGAATCATGGCATGCCAAAATATGACCAAAAACCCACTGAAACATGGTCAATACAAGCAAGACTGACATGCTCCTTTGATAAGCTATGAATGGAATTGCTCTACACATGCAAGAAGCAAACAAAAGATGGCCAAAAAACTATGGACAGAGCCTAGACAGGTCTCAAAAATCACCACAAAGTGCCTGAACCAAGGCTTGGAAGTATGAAAATATGGGCTCCTTTGAAAGGCCAAATATGCAAACAAACAAGGCCAAAAGAGAGAGGGTCACCCCTCTCTGATTTTGGCCTCAAAACACAAAACCACCACTGAAAATCCATTGGATTTCAGTGGTAGGAAGGCCAAGCAAAGACTATCTCGAATGCCTTATGCATGACACAAAAACAAGGCCAAAACAAGCATGCAAGAGGGTAGATGACCCCCAACACCAAAATGATCTTAAACAAACATGAAAAACACTTAAATATGAAGCTTTTTTCAGTTGACAACAAAGCTCAAATATGTATGCAAATAAGGCTAAGAGAAGGATCAAGATAATGCTTAGAAGAGGAGAAATGAGTTACCCTTGTAGCTCAGCAAAGAAAGCAGCTTCTTGGACCAAAAACCAGTCCTTTCGGACCTCTCAAGACCCTCCAAGAACCTTAGAACAATGGTGGAGGTGTGTGCTTAAGAGTTGTGGTGCAAAGGGGTCAAGAACCAACACTTTCTAAGCCTAAATATAGAGATATAGAGAGAGATACAACCCTTGTGCCTTAGACAATTTTTTTCAACCTCTCTAAAGGAGAGGGAGGCCCTCTCTTATAGAGAAACAAGAGGGTTCAAGCTTCTTGGAGAAGCTAGAGTAAAGGTTCAAGCTTCTTGGAGAAGCTAAAGCAAAGGTTCAAAAAGTTCAAGCTTCCTCAAGAAGCTAAAACAAGGGTTCAAAAGGTTCAAGCTTCCTCAAGAAGCTAAACGAAGGTTCAAAAGGTTCAAGCCTCCTCCAAGAAGCTAAAACGAAGGTTCAAAAAGGTTCAAGCTCTCCAAAAACCGTGCCCAAACGGAGAAAGTTAGGCGGTCCCAAACCGAGGCGCACGGCCGACGGCTCCGAATACTGAAAACTGGTCTCCAAACGGGAACAGTGGTCTACGACCACGAAAAGTAGCCTACGGCCACTGAGAGATGGTCTACGAGACCTCTCCCTCCCTTCAAGAAGAGAAAACAGAACCTAGTTCTCAAACCGAGGCAAAGCACAATAGAGTCCCGAGGTCCGGAGGTAAGGCTCTCAGCCGAAACTCCGAAACCTCAGAACGAGCACAACATGCGCAATCACCGAGCGCTCAATCGATGACGTCTGAGTCTTAAGGTCGGTAAAAAATGGGGTGTCTACAGTTGCCCCTCTTTGACAGAACTCGAAAGTCATAAGTGACGGGAGTGAATGTCAAAGCCCAGAGACGACCCATTTTTGAGAAGGCCGAAGACTTTAGACAAATAGGCAGGATAAGCAAGAGATGTGCCCGCAGGCAGGGGCAGGATGCAAAGGGTATGCACAAAGCCGAGCATAACTTATGATCATGCAAGGAGAGTTGTAATGAAGCAATTTATGTGAAATAAATGCAACATTTTAAGCGAATGCTATGCAAGCAAGTAAACACAAACCAAACTACATCTCATGCAGAAAGGATGTAAGAAAATTATATAATCTCAACCATGCACCACGCAGGAAAGACTAAGAGCGACCATTGGGGACACCCGAGGTCTCAAACAAGATTCCGACACGTTGCATGCGAAAAGAAAAAAAGAGTGGCACAAGCATTGGAACATATTCCAAATGCTCTTAACCAAAGAGGGAGAAACACAGGGACGTATCTCGGTGTTTCGGAAAGGTATAAGCATTGGAACGTATTCCAAATGCTTTAAACCAGAGAGGGAGAAACATAGGGACGTATCCCGGTGTTTCGGAAAGGTACAAACATTAGAACGTATTCCAAATGTTCTTAACCAAAGAGGGAGAAACATAGGGATATATCCCGGTGTTTCGGAAAGGTATAAACATTGGAACGTATTCCAAATGTTCTTAACCAAAGAGGGAGAAACATAGGGACGTATCCCGGTGTTTCGGAAGGAAGGAGAAACATAGGGACGTATCTCGATGTTTCGGAAGGAAGGAGAGACATAGGGACGTATCCCGGTGTTTCAGAAAGAAGGAGAAACATAGGGACGTATCCCGGTGTTTCGGAAAGGTATAAGCATTGGAATGTATTCCAAATGCTCTTTAACCAAAGAGGGAGAAACATAGGGACGTGTCCCGGTGTTTCCGAATAAGAAGAAGGAACATAGGGACGCATCCCGGTGTTCCGGAAAGGTAGAGAATCATAGGGACGTGTCCCGGTGTTCCGGAATGGCTCAAGCATCGGAACATATTCCAAATGCTCTTAACCGAAAAGGGAGAAACATAGGGACGTGTCCCGGTGTTTCAGAAAGGTATAAACATTGGAACGTATTCCAAATGTTCTTTAACCAAAGAGGGAGAAACATTGGGACGTGTCCCGGTGTTTCCGAAAGGTATAAGTATTGGAATGTATTCCAAATACTCTTAACCAAAGAGAGAGAAACACAGGGACGTATCCCAGTGTTTCAAAAAGAAGAAGCGTGCAAAACGATGCAATTGAAAGTGTGCATAACAATGATAAAGGGATGCAAAACAATGCAACCTAAGATGAATTCCAAACACGCTGGAATCGTGTGAGGAAAGGAACACTCTAACCATGTTGAAAGTGTGAGAAGAGGACCGAAAACAACCGCCCAGGTGCGTACACAACGCAACCTGAGATAAAACACGCCCAGGGTCGTGCCTCACGCGTCCTAAGATAGCCCCGGAGGACAACGATCCTAAACGCTGCACAGCGTGAAAGGATAAATGATAGAAGATAACACAAGATGAAAATGAATGCAATAAACGCGAAACAGTCAACACAATAGTCGGTTTACTTTGAACACACAGCTCGTACTGCACACTGCTCATTCTGAACACACAGCTCATAACACAGTACTTGGTTTATTCTGAACGCACAGCCCATAACAGCACACTGCTCATTCTGAACACACAGCTCATTCTGAACGGGCGGGATGCAATGACGGAACTTGCAGAAGTTGAAACATACTCAGATGCTCTGAATTTTCCTTCTTTTCTTTTGCTTTGCAGTCTGGACTCTATATAGCTTCAGATAGGTCCTTGCTCTATTGTTCTCATGTGACCTGGGTCGAACTCTGCAGTTTTATGAAAGAACAAATCCTGTTTTGCACAAATGTGGAGAATGGCACAGTACTCTGGGCACAAAATGATTTTTTGAAATTAAGAGATGAGTTCTTAACCGGGTATTGAGCCTACGACTGAACACAGCGCACCACGACTCAACAAAGGGAAAGACAAGGTAAACAACCTAAACACATCTATTGACACTTGAAACGACTCAAAACAAGAATCGAGACAAACAAAACAAAACAAAACACAAGACTTAAATGTGCACAGGGAGCCTGTTCCTCCGGGTATTGTTTCCCACCCTTCCTTACTTGTGATCCTCACATCACTCTGGCACTCATCTCTATTTTTCTGAAAAAGCCCTTTTCTTACTTTTTCTCTCAACGTACACCTCTCTATTCTTTAATCTCTCTTCTTTTTAATCCCTCCCCTGGGTGGTTGATGGATAAGCAGGAAGTTGCGGGCTCATGCCCCTAGCATTCTGCTAGATTCTCTTTCTTCTGCTCACAACAGTGAACCTCCCCCACAGAGAGGTCGCGCTACAACTAGGTGTGTAGCCAATCTGCAGCTGACATTGGTCGATGATGCTCTGCTGGGGAGTTTGGACGTGATCAAATGTGTCCAGACAAGGGAGTGGAATATCTAGATCCATTCCAGTTCGTGCTTCGTACTTAGCTTGATACCTCGCTGCTCGGAGGATGAGATAGCTTTCGGCATTTTGCTATTAACTTCAGTTGTGCCCTTTTCTGGCAGGTAGAGTGCCCTTTCTGGCAAGTATGTTGACAATGGGAAAAAGACAGAACACCTGACTCAACTGTGCCCCTAATTCATCATTTTGACCATTTTTGTTTTTGAGCTTCTACTAAAACAATTTTGACCAAAATGAGAGTTAGATTAACATGCTTGTTCAATTTTCTGATTTAAAATCATGCAAGTCAGGCTGTGAGCACTGAAAAAATTTCCTTTTTTTGTCCAAGAAATGGTCCAGTTTTGAAAAAATGGAATACTTTTTCGAGAAAATCAGTCCACCTCAGTAAAAATTCTCAAAAACTATTTTTGCAAACGCCATTGCTCGACGAGATGGAACCTACTCTTGAGATGCACAACCTCAGATCCAAAACAATGGAAAACTGCCCCTTTGTCTGAAGGATACCACATGGCAACGGGAAGTTGCCCCTTGTTTGAATAGCACCACGGCACATTGTATGGCAACGGAAAGTTGCCCCTTATTTGGATAGCACCGCAGTGCATTGTAATCAGTCCTCAGAGTGACGATCACAACCGAACTCTCGGATACAGAGAAGAGAATGATGACCAGAACCATCACATGGACATAGTCAAATTTGAAGTGTTTACAGCTGGACTTCAGAATGAAGTTGCCTACGTATCCCAAAGATGGGAATCAAGCCTTACGTAGTTCGGGGGTAAGGTACACTCGGGTATTAACCTCTCCTTTTGCGCTCTAACTTTTGCCAAGGCCGCCCTTCTGGGTTTTCAACCTTGCGAGCTTTGTTCTTCTTTCTTTTCAATTCTTTTCATTTCTTTTCTTCTTTTTTCTTTTTCATCTTTTCTTCATTTTCTTCTTTCTTTTTTTTTTATTCTTTGCATTTTTCTTTTTTTTTTTGTTCTTTTTCTTCTTTTTCTTGCTCTAACTTTTTGCCTGGGTCGCCCTTCCGGGTTTTCGGCCCAGCGAGCCTCTCAAGGGTAAAAGTGTAGCTTTGTCCATGTCAAATGGTTTTGAGATCCTGAAGTCATCTGAATCCAGGAGATTGGCTGCTGTTCGCTAACGATGCAAGAGTCCATCCAATGGGGGCTGAATTTGCCCCTAGTGTTGTGGATTGGAACTCGGTTGTCCTTCAGCAATACTTTCTTCTTTCTTCCCTTCTGGGATTTTGCATTCTTGCCAGTCTTCCCTGGTTTGTAGAAAAGACTCATCTTTGACTCTTCGAGCGCATCTGACATTTTTGCCCCTAGTTCGAGGATTGCTTCTGATCTAGCTTCGCAAGCTTCTTTTGACAACATCTGATCTTCTTGATCTGATTTCCCTGCCCCTAGTTTGAGTGCTGCTTCAAATCTGGCCACACAGGCCTCACATTGCGGTTGACCGTTGAACACTCTGAATTAAGGTCCAAGGTTTGAAAGCAAGGGGTCGAGTCTCGAGGCTGAGAGCGATCCTAAGCTGCACAATCTCAAGAGCGATTCCACATAAGTCTTCGTAGAACCACGCAAAACATTTTTTGAATTTTTTTTTAAGAAAGCGACTAGTTGCTCGCACTGAAGACAGTGCAGAACCAATCCGGATCAAGCCAGGATCCTTCTCAGTACTCATAATAACAAACATGATTTCATTCATTAAGGGCTTAGCATGCCTCTCTTTCTCTCAATTGATCAGATTTTTTTTTGCAAATCCCGAGGAATTCCTTCCTCTTTGTTTTCATCACAATGTTCAAAAAGTTTTGAAAAACTCAGGTCAATGTAATGATTTCAAAGCACAGAAAAGACACAGTTTTTAGTCAAATACTTCCATCTCATTCAGAACTTCTGGCACAACTAGCACAAGGCAGAAGCAAACACAAGAGTGTGAAAATCACTGCTATTCATTCAAATCTGTGGCATTACTGGCTCGAAGGCAGAAACAGACTCAAAAGAAAATGAAAAGACAAACACAAACAAGCAAGTGATGTCCGAGGTAACACCCCCGAAATCACCCGACTCCAACAAAACAAGACTGACTCGGTACACAAGACAGACCCAACTGACTCAGTAAGAAAAGACTGACTCTGTACAACACAACAAGACTGACCCAACACCCAAGTCAGAAAGTAAAGTAAACAGCATTCGCAAATGCTCAAAATAGTGCATGCCATCCCCACAGCTGGAGTGAACTGAGTGCCATCCGCAGGTGGTTCATCCCCCGATCACATCACATTATCCCCCAAGTTCACTGCTCTAGTGCCGATAGACTTTGCGAGACTGGTGTGGCGATGATGTTGTTGTCAATCAAATTTTGTATCTCGTGGCGAAGACGGACACAATTGTCGGTGTCATGACCGGGTTGTTGATGGTAGGCACAGTACTTAGTCTGGTCATGCTTTGGAGGGAGAGGATCGGGTAGAGGCCGTTGTTCTAACGGTTTCAGATGTCCTTTCCAGAGTAGGACCCCTAGAGCTTTAGACAAAGGCATATAAAGTGGGGTGAAATCCCTCTTGCCTCGAGGTAGATAGTCCGAAGTTCGGGGGTTTGGATTGGATGTACCAACAAAGGGGGTGGCTTTTTTCGAAGTGGTGGTGACCATTCCAACTTCAGAAGATCTTGCAGCTGCGTCACCACTGACGGTCGCATTCAAACTGCCTATGTAACCCTTCTTGGGTGAATCCCTTTCGTGGTCAATCAGACCTTGTTTCATTGCGTCTTCAATCTGTACCCCAATCTCGTGTAGGTCTGCAAAGGTGGGAAGGGGTAAGGCGATCATCTTTTGCATCAACTTGGGCTGGAGGTTGCGCACAACCATCCGTATCTGATCCTTGTCGGAAGGCCTTGTAGTCATCATCGAGGCCTTTGCTCTCCATCTTGTCACAAACTCTGAAAAACCCTCATTTGGCTCTTGGCGGGTGACTTCAAGATCACGAGTTGTGACCTCGATCTATGTGTTGTAGGAGTATTGAGCAACGAAGGCCTCAGCCATCTCTTCCCAGTTCTATTTCACAGAGTTCTCCAATTTCGCATACCAGATTGCGGCTATCCCAGACATGGTTCGGCCGAATAATGACAGCTTCTGGGCTGTGGTCAAGCCCATTGGCCTCAGGACATCAGAAAACAAGTGGAGGTGCACCATTGGGTCTCCAGAGCCATCGAAGCGATCGATATGTGGCATCTTGAATCGGTTCCAGCAGAGTCACGGCCGAATCGGTGTATCCATCCTCTATGTCCGGAATGGATTCACGCCTTGAGCCTTCTGAACAGCTTTTCAAGCTTGCTCACTTTTAGCGCCGTTGGATCCACTTCGAACTCAAAGGGTGAATCACTAGGTTGGTGGGCGCTTTGGACAGCTGAGGTAGAATCGGGGGTGGAGGTGGCCCCGTTGGGATGTCTGTATCCTCCTGGACATTCTGGACATTTGCTCTCCCCAGGTATTGGGACTCTTGTGGGGGAGAACCTGGTGTGAAGCAGATGCTCCGGTTTGCTGTTATAGCCTGGCAATTAACTCTGCCTGTTGAGCCATGACCTCGGCATGTTGTTTGGTAAATTCGGCTTGACGAACAGCGTCCTACTGCATGGTTTTCATACTTTCTTGGAGTTGACGTATCATCTCCTCCATTCCTGCCATACTATCCCTGATCTAACTGATCTATCGGTATATTTGTCTCTGTGGTAAAAGCAGATATCTCAACCCAACTGCACACAGGTGAGATGGATAATGACTGCTGATCCGAAGACTGTTGAACTGATGATCTGTGCTTGACTGGCCTTTTTACCCCGCCTCTGGCGAAGGAACACTGATTTGCCCTTAAACTGAATCTCTGACCTGACAAACTCTATCAGCACAAGCCCAATGTACCGGGGGATATTGGAGCCTTCTGAAGCTATAGTTCCACGACTACCTGGCAAAAGAGAAAACCGACAGCATCTCAGCTTGATTTCACCAGAACAGGTATAAGCATAGCCGAACGACTGTGCTCTCTACTGAATTCTGCCCAAAACTCTGCCAGTAAACTGATACCCTCAGGTAAAACTGATTCTCTCAGGAAAAACTGATTCTCCCCAAAATACTGATGCCCTCAGGCCTGATATCCAGACTTGTGAACTAATACATGCATTCCTGTAGAGGCACACTCTAAAAGCACATAGCAAACAAGTGAGAGCCAAAACACCCCTATGGAGGGGCAGGGTTTCCCTGTCCTATTTTGTCAGGAGCTAGGGTTTCACTATGCACGCAGCGGTTTCAAACAACCTACAATCGGGTAAGCAACCTGTCCTAGTTTGGAATGGTCACTATGGATTCCAATATGCACTAGGTCGAATGGTCAAAAGGGCCCCGGTAAAAAACGGGGTTTTGTGTTCCCATTGTGGCAGAGCCCGTAACCGGGTCAGCCTTATGGCACGCAGCCTCCGGCAAACCGTTCACGAATAGCAGATGGCAAACACGGATCCTAGGCGCACCAATGCAAATGCAATGCAAAGAACATAGAAAGTTAATAAAAAAAAATATTATGAGTTCGAGTCAAGTTCTCTAAATCCCCAGCAGAGTTGCCAGAAACTGTAGACGTCCCCGAACGTTCCGGGAGAAATCCCGTTTTGTTCATTGGGCTCACTACAGTTCAGACTCAAATGTCACGGTTCTGAATCTAATCCCGCAAAGTGCAATGCGAGACCGATAAATCACCAAAGAGTCCAAATCCGGCAAATCGTTTTGAAAAACAGATTTTTAGA
Source organism: Camellia japonica (assembly GCA_030407325.1). Lineage (NCBI taxonomy): Eukaryota > Viridiplantae > Streptophyta > Magnoliopsida > Ericales > Theaceae > Camellia > Camellia japonica. The sequence continues at coordinate 100,126,102 of JAPPVO010000016.1, read as the reverse complement.
AAGAAGTGCCAAACATGGGCTGCTTTGCCAGATACAGAGTCGCCACCTAAATGTTTTATTTTGGGGGAATTTAGGAAACCCTGACTCGTGCCTAAGGCCACGTGTCCATCATCACCAAAGTTGCCTCGGCTCGAGAACTTAGGTACGATTGGGGAAGGTCATTTCATGAGCACCCCCGCTCGCTCGATCAAAGATCGGCCTCTACTAACCATGATATCGAGTTTTGAAAACATTATGTGCTCTTATTCCGGTTATTAGCCTAGAATTACTATGTGATGCACACAACATACAAGTATAGACTGGATCGTTTTAGTTGGAACAAAACATTTCATGTTTGTTTATTTGAAAGATGGTTTGATGGTGCTACTCGCAAGTAGGCTAAGACGTGGATTTGCCACCCTCAAGGGGGCTTAAGAAAACATGATTTTGCCACTCTTCAGTGGGCTTAAAACTTTCAATTGGTGAATTGTTCCAATTCAAATAACCCAACCTTCACCCACAGGCATTCAGGCAGTTATATCACATAAGCAAATAGCCTCATGGTAAGCATGCTATCATGGCAGTCACTCACACGCATGCACGGATGCTAAAGCATAAATACTTACCGAGTATTCCAAGCCAAAGAAAGAAGCCAATTAGAAATCATGCATGAATCCTAACTATGCTGAAATGCCTAATGCAACACATGCAAAAATGCAACTAAGATAGGCTTGGCTATTCTAAACTGGCATATGAGATGCAACAATCGATATATGTATTCAACTTGGAATTGAAATACAATGCAGTTAGCATGATGCGCCGAGCCCGGTGCATGCAATACAGATGAATGAACGCAAACATGCGAACATATAGATGCTAATTGAAACATGCCCTAAAACTAACCATCATAAGCTGGTAAATAAAAGGGAGAAAGACGTGGGGTTGGAAGACATGCATCACACACACGCACACGCACACTTATTACAAAGTTGTGCCCTCTCTCGGAGGGTCCGAATAAATAATACAGAGCCAACAAGCTACAGGTAATTATTAGACAACTCTAATTAATCAACAAATTAACTAAGTAAGCATGTAAACTAAATGAAGTAGTTTGCCTCGGCTCTGTTTTGATTGAAAAAGGATGCATGCATGCTTGAACCGCCTTGTCGGGAAATCCCTCGCGACGCCCCGACTCGCCTTTGTTTGCAATTGATGTCAGAAACTTGCACAAGGCTCCAGAAGGCTGAAACTCCACCCTGGGAAGCTGTGGGAAGGCTGTCGACCAGCCCTTGGCCTTGGAGACCGCTTGTTGACCACCTTATGTGGTGGAGACCAAAAAAGGTGGTTGGCCTGCCAGAAAAGCTGGTCGGCCGACCAGTTTCTGCCTCCTGTTCCTGGTTTTCTGCAACACAAAGCAAGAGAGAGGCATAGCAAGGTATTTTCAACAAATGTGTGCACGACCACTCTCCCATCATTGCACAAGCTCAAGGGAGTGTAGTCCTCGACCCTCGGGCCACCTATCACGCATCTCGATGCATGATGGCCGAGGAGTCGAATTGCACGACTTGATATGGAATGAATGCACATATGAACACATAAATACCTAAACTCCATCATGTATTAGTCAAGAGGGTCGGTGACCGGGAATTGAGGTATGTTTCGTCACTTTGAGTACAAAACATTCCTCGTTTTCGGCATTTGGACTAACTCCTATTCCAAACACAATGCAACAAGTATGGCATGCACAATGCGACTCTAGTATGCAAGCTAAATGCACTGCAACTTGGTTATGCAAACATGCAAGGGGTGAAACATGCAAACATGCACCTAGCATACACAATGTCAATATGGAATGCAACATGAACAACCTAGCAAGGCTAATGGCATACACAATGCACAATGCTAATGTACACATACTCAATGCGAGACAATCATAAGCATGCAACAATATGACAAAATGAGACTAGCATACACAATGTGAATGTCAAATAGCATACTCAATGCGACGAACTACATGGCATGCGCAATGCTAAATGGACTTAAACCAAGATGGATAGGCCTCAGCCATCTCCAACTCAGTGGCCAATGGATGATGAAATCAAAGCAACAAGACATACACAAACATGCACAATGCAAAGGCTCCAAGCTAAGGGCACAAGATGCAACTCTCCAAGAGCATGGAAAGGATAAAATATGTCATACAATGACACATATTCCAGCTCTGAAATGGCATAGAAAAAGGCTCGGAATCATGCAAATGACTCACACAATACACGTTGGAAGGCTCAAGTACCGAAACTAGTGAAGCACATTACACTAGAAGTATGCAAAGCAATGCTCAAATGACCAAACCAACTTCAAACAGACCTTATGCAGGTCCAGAACAGTGGCAAAATGAGCTAAAATGATGGCTTGACATGCACCAAAATGAAGCTCATGCAATGGCTCACAAATGGGGTATAAAAGCACAACTCTCAAACACATTGAATGCATGATAAACATGAGAATATGGCACACCTATAAACTCTGAAATATCATATTCAATGATGCCAAAACACTAAAATGCCTCAAGCAACACATGCAAGGGACCCCCAAACTCAAAGGTAAGCAACGTTATTACACTACAACCATGCATGGCAAGCACCAATCAACCAAGAGGCATAAAAAAAAGAGCTAAGGCAGCCCAAAATATGAACAAAACATGTTTGGAGTGTGGCCAAAAGGTGCGAGAATAGAGGGCCAAAACAGCATGCAATGTGAGCTAGTAAGCATGATTTACACTACAAGCCTATGAAGCATGTGAAGGGCCACCAAACCAGCCCAAAAAAAAAATCACGGCATGCCAAAATATGACCAAAAACCCACTGAAACATGGTCAATACATGCAAGAATGACATGCTCCTTTGATAAGCGATGAATGGGATTGCTCTACACATGCAAGAAGCAAACAAAAGGTGGCCAAAACAACTATGGGCAGAGCCTAGGAAGGTCTCAAAAATCACCAAAAAGTGCCTGAACAAAGGCTTGGAAGTATGAAAATATGGGCTCCTTTGAAAGGCCAAATATGCAAACAAACAAGGCCAAAAGAGAGAGGGTCACCCCTCTCTGATTTTGGCCCTCAAAACCATAAAACCACCACTAAAAATCCACTGGATTTCAGTGGTAGGAAGGCCAAGCAAATACTATCTCGAATGCCTTATGGCATGGCACAAAACAAGGCCAAAACAAGCATGCAAGAGGGTAGATGACCCCCAATACCAAAACGAACTTAAACAAACATGAAAAAAACTTAAATATGAAGCTTTTTTCAATTGACAACAACGCTCAAATATGTATGCAAATAAGGCTAAGAGAAGGATCAAGATAATGCTTAGAAGAGGAGAAATGAGTTACCCTTGTAGCTCAGCAAAGAAAGCAGCTTCTTGGACCAAAAACCAGCCCTTTCAGACCTCTCAAGACCCTCCAAGAACCTTAGAAAAATGGTGGAGGTGTGTGCTTAAGAGTTGTGATGCAAAGGGGTCAAGAACCAACACTTTCTAAGCCTAAATATAGAGATATAGAGAGAGATGCAACCCTTGTGCCTTAGACAGTTTTTTTCAACCTCTCTAAAGGAGAGGGAGGCCCTCTCTTATAGAGAAACAAGAGGGTTCAAGCTTCTTGGAGAAGCTAGAGTAAAGGTTCAAGCTTCTTGGAGAAGCTAGAGCAAAGGTTCAAAAGGTTCAAGCTTCCTCAAGAAGCTAAAACAAGGGTTCAAAAGGTTCAAGCTTCCTCAAGAAGCTAAAACGAAGGTTCAAAAGGTTCAAGCTTCCTCAAGAATCTAAAACCAGGGTTCAAAAGGTTCAAGTTTCCTCAAGAAGCTAAAACAAAGGTTCAAAAGGTTCAAGCTCTCCAAAAACCGTGCCAAACGGAGAAAGTTAAGCGGTCCCGAACCGAGGCGCACGGCCGACGGCTTTGAAAAGTGAAAACTGGTCTCCAAACGGGAACAGTGGTCTACGACCACGAAAAGTAGCCTACGGCCACTGAGAGATGGTCTACGAGACCTCTCCGTCCCTTCGGGAAGAGAAAACAGAACCTGGTTTGCAAACCAAGGCAAAGCACAAAAGAGTCCGTGGTCCGGAGATAAGGCTCTCAGCCGAAACTCCGAAACCTCAGAACGAGCACAACATGCGCAATCACCGAGCACTCAATCGATGACGTCTGAGTCTTAAGGTCGGTCAAAAATGGGGTGTCTACAAGGCCTTTTTCTTCGCTTTTTCAGATATTTCTTTGCCAGCTGTGCCAGCTGGTGAGCACAGAATTCATCATCCATACACGTGTATGGAGGGATTGAACCAAGCCTCTAGCTTGTTCAACAAGCTTGAGACTTGGATTTCTATAAGAGGGGAGGTCTATCTCCCTTTCTAGAGGTTCTGAAAATTTGGCTAAGGGCTATACATGTCATTCTATCTCTATATTGCTCCCTCTCTCTCTATATTTGTGTTAGCTTATGCTCAAAAGTGCCATTTCTTTACACTTTTGCACACAAACACCTAGTGAAACACCTTCACTATTGAGCTGAGGTTCTTGGGGGTTGCATTTGAGTTGTTTTAGCTTGATTTTTGCCTCTGAAGTTGTTGTTCTAAAGTTGTTCTTCAAGGGTGAGTCTATATCCTCTTTAAAGCTTTGTTGTAGTTGCTTATTTAGCCATCTTTGCATGCTTCTTTTAGCTTAACTTTCAACTGTAAAAAGCTTCATTTTCAAGTGCCTAAGGTGTTTGTTTGAGGCCTCTTTGGTGTTGGGGGCGGTCTACCCCCTTTTGTACCTTACTTGGCCTTGTTTTGAGCCATCTCTTTTACACCTTTGGATCACCTTTGTTTGGCCTCTTCACCATTGAATTCCAGAGGAATTTCAGTGGTGGAAAGTGTGTTTTGGGACCCAAAATAGGTGGGGGTGGTCCCCCCCTCCCTTTTGTATCTTGTTTGCTTGTGTTGATGGCTCATCAAAGTAGCATGTCTTTCTATCATGTTTTGGCTCCATCTCAGCATGCTTTAAACCTTATTTTAACATGATATAGCTCTGTTTTGGCTTGGTTTGATTACCTCTTACATGCTCCTTGTACTTGTAGTGCAATCCTCCCTATAGCCTTAACATGCGTCATGCTTTGAACCATCATTCTAGCCTATTTTTGGCTCTACTCCAGCAAGCTTTTATTCATGTTTTGCCATGCTTAAGCTCTGTTTCATGTGCTTTTGGTCATGCATGCCTTGCTTTGTATAGCCATAGTGCATTTTTGCCCACTAGCTTTGTGTTTTGAGTCCACTAGCATGCATTACTTGGGCTATTTGTATGATTTAGCATCATTTGATATATGATTTCAGAGCATGTTTCATTTACATACACTCACGTGTGTCACTCTTTCAATGCTTTTGGAAAGTTATGCTTTATGCCTTAAACATGAGCCAATATGTATGCCATCTTGCCTAAGCTTTTAGGATGTCATTTCAGTGTGTTTTTGGTGTTATTTTCCCATGATACAACTCTTGTTTTTGGTTGGTTAGAGCATCCTTCATTTGCTTCTTACACTTGTAGTGTAACCATGCTCATTGGCTCTTGCATGCTTGGTATTTTGGCTTACTATGCTAGCTTGTTTTGGCTTCATTCCATGCATGTTTTGGCATTGTTTTGACCTACCTTGGGACTGTTTTTAGTCATCTTGGCCCTTTGGGGCTTGCTTGATAGGGCTTTGGTACAAGTGCCTTTGCTAACCTTAAGCTTTGTGACTCCTAGCATGCTTTGTTTGTGATATGTGCATGATTTGGCATCATTTCTTACATGATTTCAGAGTATATTCATAGCTACACTCTCACATTTGTCACTTCTTAATTGTGTTTGAGAGTTGACCTTATGCCTAGTTCATGGGCCAATGCATGAGCATGCATTTTCTTGCTTTTAATGCTAGCATTTCAGAGCATCTCAGCCACTGTTTTGGCATGCATGAGGACTATTTAGGGTTGGTTTAGTCCATTGAGCATTGTATTGCATGTCTCTTGTATGATGCTCTTTACTTGCTTTGATGCTTTAGCCTTCAAACATGCCATGCATGCATTGTCCACATGATAGAATCTTGTGCATGCCATTAGCATTGATAGGTTGATCATGTTGTATGTGTTGTATGGTGTTTGGATCGAGCGTTGATCCAAACACATGGAATGTGGCACGTTTTGTACTTGAAGTGATGAAACGTGTTGCGTTTCTTGGTCTCCGACCCTTTGATCAATCATGGTAGAGGTTAAGGCTCTTATGTGTTAGTTGTGCATTCATTGACATTGACTTGTGCAACTTGGCCTCTTTGGCCATCATGCATTGAGATACATGATTGGTGGCCCGAGAGTCGAGTACCGCACTCCCTTGAGCTTGAGAAATGATAGGGAGGGTGGTTGTGCACACATTCCTTGCAAATACACTGCCATGCCTCTGTTAGTGCTCTGTTGCAGCAAAAGGAGAAATTGCAAGAAGCAGTGGCCGACCGACCATCAGAGTTGCCGACCGACCACCAACGTCTGCCGATCGGCTATCAAAGTGGCCGATGGCCATCCCTCTTGGCCGACCACCCCTCAGCGTGTTCCTAAGGTGGATCAGAAGCATCTTGGAAGTTGGCACAATTTTCAGAAGTCCAAAAGAGTGCAAACAGAGGCATCATAAGGCACGGTAGTGGATTTCCGAGCGAAGCCGACCGAGCATGCGTCTCTTCCTTGCCTGCGAGGCCCTTTCATTACTTATGATTAGTTCATGTAAACTAGTCATTTGATTTGTTTTGTAATTTTCTAATTAGCTTAGCTTATTTTTCGGACCCTCCGTCGAGAGGGCAATTGTTGTAATAAGTGTGCGTGTGTGTGATGCATGTCTTCCAACCCCATGTCTTTCTCCCTTTTATTTACCAGCTTTTGATGGTTAGTTTTAGGGCATGTTTCAATTATTATCCTTATGTTTGCATGCGTGCATCATTCATTCGTCTTGCACGCACCGGGCTCGACGCATCATTCAAACTGCATTGTATTTCAATACACTTTCTTGAATACGTGTTTCAAAGCATGTTATCAAGTGTTGCATTCATATGCCATTCTAGATAGCCGAGCCTATTTTAGTTGCATTTTTTCATGTGTTGCATTAGGCATTCTTGACATAGCTAGGATCATGCATGATTTCTAACTGGCTTCTGTTTTGGCTCGGAGTACTAGGTAAGCTTTTACACTTTAGCACACTACATGAGATGTGTATGTTGCCATGTATAGCATGCTTGCCATGAGGCTATGTGCTTAACTGCTATAACTACTCGAATGCCTGTGGATGAAGGCTTCATTGCTTGAATTGGAACAATTCATCAACATGTGCGTTTTAAGCCCACTCTGTGGAGTGGCAAAATCATGTTTTAAGCCCACTTGAGGGTGGCAAATCCGCAACTTAGCCTACTTGCGAGTAGCAACTCCAAACCATCTTCAAAAACAAACATGAGATGTTTTGTTCCAAATTGAGTGATTTAGTCTATACTTGTATGTTGGGCGCATCACATAGAAAGGTTAGCTAATAAACTAGAAAAAGAACACATGTGTTTTCAAAAACAACATATCATGATTAGTAGAGGCCAATCTTTGATCGGCCAAGCGGGGGTGCTCATTTCATGACCTTTCCCTCTCGTACCCAAGTTCCCGAGCCGAGGCAACTTTGGTAATGTCGGACACATGGCTTTAGCATACTTGCATGAATGTGAATGTTGCCATGATTAGCATGCTTACCATGAGGCTAAATTCTTATTTGATAAACTGTTTGAATGCCTGTGGATGAAGGCTTGTTGTTTGAATTGGAACGATTCAACGAATGTGCATTTTAAGCCCACTTTGTTAAGTGGAAAATCAGTTTTAAGCCCACTATGTTTGGTGGAAAATCCCCAAACTTTAAGCCCACTTGAGATGGAAAATTCAAACCATTTTTGCAGACAAACATGAGTTGAATTGCTCCAAATTGAGAAAACTAATCTATACTTGCTTGTGCGCATCACATAGTAAAGCTAACTTAAATAACCAGAACAAGAGCATGTAATGTTTATAAAAAAAATCATATCATGATTAGTAGAGGCTGATCTTTGATCAGGCTAGCGGGGGTGCTCAATTCATGACCTTCTCCTCTCGTAGGCAACTTTGGTGATGACGAACATGTGGCCTTTGGCATGAGTCATGGGTTTCCTAAATTTCACCCAAAATAAAATATTTAGGTGGCGACTCTGTATCTGGCAAAGCAGTCCAATTTTGGCACTTTTTGATTCAAAATCAATTTTCCAAAATGATTTGTCGGATTTGGACTCTTTTGGTGTTTATCAATTTAACATTGCACTTGTGAGATTAGATTCAGAACTGCGGGAGTCCGAACTGTAGGGCTATTAATCTTCCGAAAGGGGGCATGAAAAAGCCGAGCTACAGTTAGTTGTCTTGCCCCTGACCGATCATCGTTGTTCGGCCGTTACTTGACTCGGTCAAGCTTTTATTCGTCCCACTTTGGAGTGGAGAGCTAGCTTTGGCCTCGCTTCTGTTCGGCCCACTTTAGAGTAGAGGGCTAGGTTTGACCTAGCTCTTGTTTGGTGCACTTCGAAGTGGCATTTTTTTGGCGCCCTTCGGAGTAGACAGCTAGGTTCAACCTATCTTCTTTTTTTTTCGGCCTGCATCGGGTGGCCTCTATTCATCCCACTTCGTAGTAGAGGACTAGTTTCGATCAAACTTCTATTCGACATACTTTAGAGTGGCCTTTGTTCATCACACTTCAAAGTGGATAGCTAGGTTCGATCTAGCTTCTATTCAACCTACATTGGTGTGGCCTTTGTTCGGCCCACATCAAAGTGTTCAACTAGGATCAACTTAGACCTTTGTTAGGCCCATACCAAAGTGGTCGGTTGTGATTAGCCCAGACCTTTACTGGGCCCATGTTAAGGTGGTCGACTAGGATCGACCTGGACCTTTGTTAGGCCCACATCGGAGTGGTCAACTGGGATTGGGCCAAACCTTTGTTAGGCCCATGTCAAGGTGGTCGACTAGGATCGACCTAGTCCTTTGTTAGGCCCACGTCGAAGTGGTCAACTAGAATCGACCCTGACCTTTGTTAGGCCCACGTCAAGGTGGTCGACTAGGATCGGCCCAGACCTTTGTTAGGACCTCTTCAATGTAGTCGGTTGGGATTGACCCAGACTTATGTTTTGGTCGTTCTGCAACCTTGTCTGTCACCTTCTCCACCAACGGAGTCTTTCTTTCCAATAGGTTAAACAACTCAATAGCGAGGATAAGGTGGAGCTCCACCACATCTGGACTTTGTTCTTCAATACAAATCTTATCTTTCAGAAGATTGAGGAGCATCTATCCTTTGTCATTCTTCTTTTCCATCATCGGAGTCCTCTCTGCTAGCACAAAATGGGGTGTGTCTTCGATTCCCATCGCTGGAGTTCATCACAAAGTAGACAGTAGCTTCCCATAGACATGGTCAATTGTGCAGGGATAATTTTTGAACTATGATAGAGGGTAGAGCTTTGTGGAAGAACAACGTGCTCTGGGAAAGGAAGATCTACATAGAGTAATAAACGGTGAGGTTGCCCGACCGAGGTTTGGTCAGAAACCTCTCCAATGGTAAAGTTAGAGACTAGAGAAGAAGATGAGAGAATGCAAAGAGTGTATATGTTGAGTGTGTGGATTTTGGATCCCATGTGGGTGAATAGTGTCCTTCAAGACCTTTTTGCTTCACCATCTGTTCTGTTTGTCTTGTTCGTGATCGTCTCCCATTGGAGGAGGATGACCACTCCACCTAACACTCAAGTGTAGATTTGTCATGTTTGTCTCATTCATGATCATCTCCCATTGGAGAAGGGTGACCATTTCTCTTGACACTCAGGTGGAGGTCTGTCGTTTGTATGCCTTGTCTTTATGTGCCTCCATGTCTCCACGTTCTGTTTAGATAGAGGGAGAGGAGCAGAGTTATTTGTCTCTTATGAGCTGAAGATAGATCTTTGAAGTGTTGTCCTTCACCAAGTTGGTCCATTTTAGAGTGGTTGTCTAACCTAGAGGTCGAACATATTGCTCGGAATGCTTTGGAGTAAGCCTTGCATGTTGGGCCAACCTAGGAAGCTTGCCTGCTTCAGAGTGGGCGTAGCATTGGGCCAAGCTACCTTGATTGCCTTGCTTTGGAGCAAGTGTTTGGTCATTGGACCGAGCTCCAAGCTTGCTTCACTTCAATGTGGATCCAAGACTTAGTTAATTTTTACCCACTTCAACAATCTAAATCACTTTCTTATGTGCTAGATTATTTAGATTATATGTTTCATGTGTTTGGGAATTGTAGTAATTGGATTTATTTCGAACCATGAATCACAAATGTTTTTCAATTGGTATCAGAACGGGTCACTCGTTCTTTGATTGATTTTTTTTCAAAGCTATAGCAGTGTGATTTTGTGTGATTTGTGTTAATGGATTCGATTCGTGATGGTAAATCGACTCATAGACTTCCATTACTTGATAGAACAAAATACTCATATTGGAAAGCTCGTATGAGAGTATTTTTAAAATCTATTGATGAGAAAGTTTGGCATTCCATCATCTATGGGTGGAGTGAACTTGTGGTGAGCATTGATGGTGTTGATGTTCCCAAACCAACTGATAAATAGGATACAAATGATTCTCAAAACTTGAGTTGGACCAGTAAAGCACTCAATTCCCTTTTTCACTCCGTCACTCCAGGAGAATTCCGTTGTATTTGCACTTGTGAGGTTGCAAAAAAGGCTTGGGACATTCTTGAAATGATTCACGAATGTACTACTTCTGTCAAGAGATCAAAACTTCAATGTCCCACCTCTGCTTTTGAAACCTTTTTTATCCGTGAGGATGAAACGTTTGATGATTTTTGTGTTAAACTCAGTGATATCATGAATTCCTATTTCACTCTTAATGACAAAATCCCTGAATCTTGAGTGGGTTGGAAAAATTCTGAGCTCATTACCCGACAGGTTTCAATCAAAAGTGACAGCTATGGAGATGGCCCAATATGTTGAGAACCTCAAGCTCAATTAGTTGGTTGGAAATTTGCAAATTTGTGAGGCACATTTGATTTCAAAGAAAAAACAAAAACAAAGTGTGGCTTTTACTAGTGCTCTTGAGATTGTTGAGAATCCTCAGGTTGAGATTGATTTAGAGTCTAAAAAGACAGCTTTATTTACCAAACAATTCAAAAAAAGTTTAAAGAAAAAGAAGCCTAATTTCCAAGGACACTAGTTCTAACGAGAAGGGTAATGATACGCTTAAAGTTGTTCCAAAACCCAAGAAGAAGATAATGAAAGGATAGGGAGTCAAGTGATATGAATGCCAAGAGTTTGGGCATATCGCTCTCAAGTGTCCTTATAAGAAGAACAAAATGAAAGTTTACACTGTGACTTGGGATGATGAGAGCGGGTCAGAACAAGAAGCTGATGAACCTGAATCAAGATTAGTCCTCATCGTGCTCCTACCTTGGATGGGAATTACTATCTGTATTGGAAGTATAGAATGAGGGTGTACCTCAGAGCATGGGATTCAGAAGGTTGGTGCACAATTGAGGAGAATATTGAAGCACCATTTTGTGATTGACCCTATTACCAATCAAAAGGTCACCAAGCCTATTGAGGAATCATTTGAGCAGAACTCCCTACAACAATGTACTTCGCCTCGGTGGTCAAAAGAGATATGGCATTTTGTTTTTCGCTATGCCATCTGACCAAGTTATTTCTGAGGTAAAAACAACCTCTGGATGTACTTTTGCAATCATTAGCACACCCTATCCAATCGGTATTAGAAAAGCTAGATTGTTCAAGAATTTCTTTGCTTCCTACCCCGTTCATCTTGAGCAAAATGTCTAGCCCAACATCTTTGATTCCATACCCATTCGTCCTGTGTTCACTCCTTTGGGTGGTGACTGGGTTCTTCTCATTTTAGGTCCTCAAAACATTGATTGAGTGCATAAGTTCTATTGCAACATTCACTCTATCAATGAGTACGACCCTTCGTTTATAACTTGTGTGCGTTCTAAAGAAATTCAAGTCACTCAAGAGTTGATCTGAAATGCCCTTGGGATTCCTCGAGTTGTTAATTGTCATTATCCGTTCCTTGCCACTCCCAATGCCGATTTCAACTTAGTTTCCTTTGAACTTTGTAGGTCACCCCATGTTTGGGTTTTTAGGGCTCTTATAAAGCAAAATGAGCTTCTCCCTTGCTTTCGTCTATTAAATCTCATTGTTCGTGCAAATTTTCATGTTGCTACTCATAGTTCTAACATCAATCAAGAACAAAGGTATGTTTTATATTACATTGATAGCCTTCTCCCCATTGATCTTCCCACTATGATTGTCTAAAAATTGATTTCCATCTTCGAGGGTAAGAAATCTTTAGGTCTTCCCTATGGGTGCCTCATCAATCGGATCATTTCCTCTCTTGAGGTTTCACTTTCTGATGATGACAAGTATGCATCTCCTATCCAACCATTCACCAAAAAGACTGTCTCTCAAAGTTGGGCTCATGTTAAGGGGAAGTCTTCAAGGGCCGGTCCTTCCATTGCAGATGAGGAGCCATTGGCGGAGGAAGCTGAGTAGGATGCCACAACAACCGGTAAGGGGGGAGCAGCTTGGTCATCCTCATACCATTCAAGGTCAGCTTTAGCAGTTTGAGTCTACCATGACCCATGGGTTTGATCGGTTGAATGCTCGGGTGGATGCCTTTGATGGCCGTCTCGCTTCATTAGAGGCCGCCACTAGCTGGGTTAAGCACTTGGTGAATCAGACCTTTCTTCAGCTTGCTCAAATTCTATCTTACCTTCAGATGCAGCAGCCTCCACCTCCGCCTCCTCTATTTCAGTGATGTTTTATATCCTTTTTGGCCATACTTTTTTTGTATTGGTTATGTATTTTTTTCATCTCTTAGACATGTTTGCTACTATTTTAGACATGGTTTGTTGATGGATATTTTGGGATTTGTTAGATATCTGTTGGGGTTTGAGACTTGTTAGAATGCTTTATGGATGTCTTATCTTTTTGCCATTGGTTTGTTATCATGATTTTGGCCTGTTGTCTTGTTGTCTCTCCCTGTCAAAAAGAGGGAGTACTAGCATGCATGTGGTTATTGTTGTTTGCTAATAATCTATCTATTTATCTATCCCTTATGTTTGTGCGCGTTTCATTGTGATCTTTGCAGGTGGCACACTTTACAAGTTGCTTAGAATGCTTAGGTTTTGTTTGTGTCTAGGGCGTATGTTTGTTACGCTACATTGTTAGAAGTGTTTGGTCTAAAAATTGACAAAGAGGAGATTGTTAGGTCCCTTGTATTGTCAATTCAATGAACAAATATGTTTTAGTTGTAATTGTTGAACCTTTGTTTATTCTTGGACCGCTCGAGCAATGAAGTGGCGGCTTAAGACTTGTTTGAAAATACTGGGAGGATTCATTCTTCGCTCGAGTGAACTTCTATCACTCGATCGAAGGCACTTATTGTCCCACGACCATTTAGACACACCACTCGAGTGACCATTCCTGCGCTCGAACAGTCCTTGTGACCTTGTTTCATATAAAACTGTGAAAGCTGAATATTTTAGTGTTACGACTTCTAGATTTGAAATAAGAGACTAGTGGATGTTTGTGTTTTCATCCGGAGAGCCTAGCTAGTGTTTTCCCTTGATGACTTTGTGAGTTTGTCGCCTCACATGGATTATACTGCATATATCAAGGGGTTTTGTCATGATTCAACTTCAACAAAACATTTCATCAGTGGAGTCCAAAGATATTGGGCTTGGAAGCTTTAAAGAAGTTCAAAGTGGCTCAGTGTCATGGATTTGGCTTGGGTGTTGTGGATTCAACACTTGGCTAATCAATTTTGGGACAAAGACGTTGTTGGAAAATACACAAGCAGTAGAAGTCAATTCATGAGTAAGTGTTGGGTATTTGCTTGTACTCTTGTGTAATTTCATTATCTTCATAGTGGATTGTTTGGCGGCTCTTAGCCTGTGATTTTTTTTTTATCACAATTGGAGGTGCTCCAATTGTGGGTTTTTCCACATTCAATTCTTTTGTGCTTTATTTATTAATTGTGAAACAACGAGGTAAATCATTTTCATACGTGCTAGATGATTTAGATTGTATGTTTTATGTGTTTGGGAACTGTAGTAATTGAATCTATTTCGAATCAAGAATCACAAAGCTTTTTCATGATAGTACACAGATCCCACCATTTTGTTTCAACACTGCTAAAGGCAAGCTCATCCAGGTTAAAAAAACTCCTCCAAGTCTTCAAAAGGCTTGTCAGATTGCTTTTCTTCCTCATCAGTTTTAATGAAATAGAGATCCAAGGATTCGGAATTGCCACAAAAGGTTTCGGATCAATGGTGGATATGATGTATAGGCTAGGATCAAAGTCGATGAGAGTTTGGATGGCATTAATGTTGACGTAGTCAAGGGATGAAAGGGCTTTGTTAAGGCCGGGTAGCAGATTACTAGTAAAATTACTATTTTTGAGTAGGGTTATGATTTTGTTGTCAACGAGGTCTTGAATCTCATGACATAGGTGAATGCATTAGTTGGTATCATGGCTAGCTAATTGGTGGAAAGCATAATATTGGGTATGGTCTTGGCTAGCTAAGAGAAGGTCAAGAAGAGGTTTAGGTTGTAGGGGTTAGAGATGTCGTTTGTTCATCAAGAGTTGAAGGGCTTTGGATGAGGTCATGTGTAAGGGATGAAAGGTTCGATTTTTAGAATGACCGAGGTTGAGTCTTGAGGTGTTGACGAAAGGGTTGGTAAGTGCTAGCTGAGTATTTCTAGCTTTGAATTGGTGTAGATATTTTTGGTGAACTTTCTCTCTTTTCACGGCTAGATCTTGCTTATTAATTTTTGGCTTTTGATGTCTTCAACTTGGCCCCTTATATAGAATTTCTTTGCAATGTTCCTTACTTGAGTGTTAGGGTATTGAACAACAAAACCTTCATCTAAAGCCCTCTCAAAAACTGCACGGATTTACTACATGTTCAAACATTTAGATTTTAAAGCATCAATAACCCATCGTAGTTGTGCACAAGGATTGACAGTTTTCTCAATGGCTTTGTCATAGGGACAAGTAGATGAATTTCAATTAGGCTAATTTGTATTCATCATAGTGTCACCAAGGCACAAGGTGTGGTTGGGTGTTGTCTCAAATCAAGTTATTTCTTTTGTATTGTCATCACTCTTCATAGCATCCTCGAATTTGAGTTGGCTCTTTCCATCTCTATCTTATCTCATAATCGGCGAGCCCCTTAGTACAAGATTCTGAACAAGGGATGTGATAATCCCACCATGTAACATACTAGTATTTATTTAATTTTGAATTGTGATTATGTGCATTGTGTTTAATTTGTATGTATCTGTTTGATTTGAAATTGAAAGCCTTAATGACTTCAAAAACCGAAATTGATGAATTTGATTAGGTTGCAATAATTTTAAGAGCCTTTTGGGAAGTTTGACAAAAATTTGATTCAGTTTAGTAAAATTAAGTTTTGAACAATTATCCTTAAGCCATAATTAGTGTTTAATTTCTAATTAGTAACTAAGCTAATGTAATGTATATATAAGAGTTACGCAAGCGGAAATAGACTATTTTTTATTACAAATTCTGTTGGAGAGTTCTAGAGAGATAGTGAGTTCATTTTAGAGAGAGAAAGGGAGCTCAATCTAGAGGAAGAAATGCTTGATTTTGAAGAACTAAGAAAAGGAGACCAAGAATTTGCAAGAATAAGCTTAATTCAAGACTCTAGGTAAGCTTTGATCCTTAATTCATGAAAGTAAACCATCTAATTAATGTAATCATGGAAGAACTTGAGATTATACCTAAGAAATCAGCTAAAAGATGATGAAAACGAAGCTAGGCATATATGCATACATAATTATTTGAAGATTCATCATTTTAAGTATGATTCATATTTTCTAAGTTGAATTTGGAAGTTGAATTATACATGCATCTTTGATTTACAATGTTTTGAAGTTTAATTTCATGAAATTGGAAGTTGAATTATACATGCATTTTCTAAGTATTTGGACCAGCCATGCAAACCTATGAATTATAGACTTATGTTGTGAATTATAGACGTATGTTTTCAAGCTTAAAATTCTATTTTGAAAACCCAAAATTCGACCTCATCGCTTGAGTGATGAAGTTACTGCTCGAGCACACATTGCAAACATCCAGTATTTTTGCAGAGTTTTATAGACCGCTCGAGTGACCAAGAGTCCGCTCAAGTGACCTCAGTTTTCATTACAATTGGCTCGAGTGACTATCGAACCTAGATTTCGAGCATCCAGTATTTTTGCAGACCATGTAGCCCGCTTGGGCGATCAACTATGCGCTCAAGCGAACTGCCCTGTTTCAGCTTATTTTGAAAAGTTTTTCATTCTCATTTCTTTTTGAGCATTCTTAATCAAGAATTAAGCCTCATGAATGATTTCATAAGTTAGGAATGGACTTAAAGGAATGATCCAATTAAGATATGTGTTCCAATGTGTGTATATGTTTGTGTTGTGTATGTTAATCTACGGAGACATGACAACAATCTAATCATTGTGAGTAATAGCTTAGTAAATATATTTTCATATAATCTACTTTCTAAATGTTTTACAGCTTTTCTAAACTTGTGATTTGTTGAATATGAATGAGCTTTCCATCTGTTGAACGATATGTTATCTGGAAGTATAAATGTTCATGATGGACTCAAGGTCGTTTTGCATATCTGATAAGTCTAAAATATCTAAAATATGTTTGACCAAATGGTCATTATATTGATCTGATACAATTGTACTCAATTTGACCCAAGGTCATTCTGTTAAGCTATGATCTGTTCTGTTGTGTACATCTATCACATCTGTTATATGTTGAATCAGAGGTTGTTCTAACATGTATTGGACCTGAGGTGGTTCTGTCATATATTGAACCTGAGGTGGTTCTGCTATGTAATGAATCTAATATGAGAATGATTATGTTTAAGCATTGGAACTCATTCATGAAACCTTTACTTTGATGTTATTCACTGGACTTTAGTTCACTCTTATATATCCTAGAGTCGCTTGAAGATTACCTAAGTTTTTGTGATGTTAGCCAAGGAGTGCCTCTTGGATAAGACTTTTATCTTTCTTTGTTTTTGTTAGTCATGTTTGACCGTGTTTTGTTTATAAAGTGTTTTAGGTTTTGTATGACTATAACTTGTAGTCATGCTTGTCTTTTTGTATATGTAACCATGTATGTATTTTGGATAACTTATATGTTTTCTGATATGCCATATATGCACAGCTCGATGGACAAATTTTATTATTATTATTCTGCTTTTGATTCTGGCCCCATATACGTCATTACGGTTTGAATTTCTGTCTGTAGCCGTATGTAATGTCGTGATTACTAGCCGGCTATAATCCTAAGCTCTAAGGGCAGGTTCGGGTCACGACAAGGGATGTGGTCAATTATGGAGTTAAAACCCTAAAGGTTGGGTCGGCTACAACTCTTTGAAGGTCCTTGATCATTTTCATCATCTCGGTAGAGATGGGTTCGGCCATGGATAAATTTGGGGCACTAGTACTGGATTGGATTATATAGGTTGGATGGACTGGGCTTTTCTGGGTTGGGTAGACTCCTTCTTCTTATTATTATTATTATTTTCTGGGATGCACAAAAGTATTCTATACCGGGCCCACTTGACTTGGTAATCCTAATATCAAAGAGAGTATCTCATCAGATCATAGCCCTCGTCAAAAAGGATAAGACATAGTCTTTTGTCCCATTTATGATTCTGAATTCAGTAACCCATTCAAACACAATCTTTGAAATTTTGATCTCCCCACCAAATCAAACACAAGCCTAACTTCTAATTTTCCATCAAATTAAGCATAATCCTTAAATTTTGACTCAAACTCTTATTCTAATATGATTTTGTATTTTGAAATAGATTTTCCTAATATTCTAATTTGACTCTCTAATGATCTTTCCTTTTTTGACATGATGATTAGGATCCTACTCAAAGATGATGATTAAGTAACTGTTTCCCAATCAAATATCATTTGTGGAATTAGAGTTCTTACCAAAAGTGATTAATGAAATAATTGCCACCCCTATTCATATTATTCATTTAAGGAATCCTAATTCTAAGTATATATGATCAAATTACTACTTCTATTTTTTTTTTTAATATTTTAAAGGAGTTCGGATTTTATTTCAAAAACTCAATCAAATAATCATCTCCCTGCCAAATATCTTCTAAGGGAATCAAAAAATTTATTCAAAATGGAAGACTTGGTCACCACTTTCTTGTATAAAATTTTTCTATAAAATTGAGATGCTTCCAAATGTCAATAGCCCAAAGATTTTTATTCAATTAAACTCTTTTCATAATTTCCAGAACTCTACTCAAATTTTATTTCAAAATTTTCTAAGGAATTTTGGATTTTAGTCCATCCAATCAATCAAACATTCATCTTCTAGTCAAATGTCTTCTAAGGGAATTCAAAATGAAAGACTTAGCCATCACTTCCTTGTCTAACACTTTTCCATAAAATCAAAATTTCCCAAAGTCAATAACCCAAAGATTCTTGTCCAATCAAATATATATAATTTCTAAAATTCTACTCATAATTTTTTTTTGGGGGGTCAAAATTCTCCCCCAAGGAGTCTCGGATTTTATTCCCAGAAATTAATTAAACAATCATCTTCTAGTTAAATGATATTTCCAGGAATTCCAAATTTTATTCAAAGTGGAAGACTTGGTCACCATTTTCTTGTCTAACACTTTTCTATAAAATTAAATTTTTTCCCATAGTCAATGCCTTAGAAATTTTCATTCAATTAAAACCTTTTCATAATTTTCAAGACTCTACTTAAGATAGATTTTTTATTTTTATTTTCACAACTTTTTTTTTTTTTTTGAAAGTTGTACCTTGATCATATATTTTCTTAAAGAATAAGGATTCTACTTAAATTCTATGTTGGGGAAGGCAATCATTCCTAATTTATCACTATGGTAAGATTGACAACTCAACTCAAATTCATTGATTAGAAAACCATTTCCTAATCTACCACTGATTTTCAGAATTACCATCACAGCCTTTCTGACCACTGATTTTTAGAATCAAATCATTACATTTCTATTCATGAAAAAATATCATATAAGCACATAATTTTCATTCATAACTATTTGGGGTAGGGTTGCCCTGCCCTAATTTGGAAAGAAAATCTAGGATTCACTAAATCACACAAAATGGTAACAAAACAATCCTGAAAGGGAAGTTTCTTGTCCTATTTTGAAAGGTGCTAAAGCTTTTCATATGCAAATGTAGGTTTAGTCAAGAGCATACATTAGCTATGACTATCAATATACCTCTCATGCCTCCTTGGACAGTAAGACTGTCATGACCCGAACTCGCCCCTAAGGGTTAAGATCATAATTGGCCAGTAATCATTAGATTACCTACGACCTCAGATAGGAAACAAATTTTAAATAATCATATGGGGCCAAAAGCGGAAGCAAAAAGATAATATTTGTCCAATGAGTTTGTGCACAAAAAACATTTCTTATATTAATAACTCACACCAAACATACCCATATCAAAGACATTCTATGTCTAGGTCCATGCAACACCATATTTATACAAAACCATAACTTATATACAGATAAGGTCAAACATGACCATCAAAAGAAGACAAAAGGGTCAAAATGAAAGTTCTAAAACCAAGGTTTGTGAGGCGTGTCATGGTTGACTCCACAAACTTGACATTCTTTCTTGGGTTCGTTACAGTTGGGGTTGGGCATCCTGCTGCTCACCTACATACATATATACAAAGAGTGAGCGAAAGCCTAGTGAATAATACCATAGTAAATAGGTTATACGAATGAGATTCATATTAAGTACATTGAACCCGTAAATTTCATATACAAACAGCCTTAGGCCCATTTTGTGTTTTTCTTGTACCTATCAAATGGCCTCGGGCCCATTTAGATTCTCATCAAACACATCAAGCGGCCTCGGGCCCATTGCATCAAACATATCAGACGGCCTTCGGCCCACTACATAACTTTGTCAGACTCATCAAACGGCCTCGGGCCCAATTCAAACACTTCAACGTATCAAACGGCCTCGGGCCCATTATTTCCATATTCATATCTATGTACATTTCATATTCATGATCATAATCGCTTTTCATTCAAATGGCCTTTGGCCCATTACATTTATATTCAAACGGCCTTTGGCCCATCACGGTATTCAAACGGCCTTTGGCCCATCAAAATATTCAAACGGCCTATGGCCCATCAAAATATTCAAACGGCCTTTGGCCCATTAAAATATTCAAACGGCCTTTGACCCATCAAAATATTCAAGTGGCCTTTGGCCAATCAAAATATTCAAATGGCCTTTGGTCCATCAAATTATTCAAACGGCCTTTGGCCCATCAAAATATTCAAATGGCCTTTGGCACATTAAAATATTCAAACGACCTTTGGCCCATCACAATATTCAAACGGCCTTTGGCCCATTAAAATATTCAAATGGCCCTTGGCCCATTACGATATTCAAACGAATAGAATGCTCATTCATAAGTCAAATTCACAAGTCCAGAAAACTTACACATGAGTAGCATTTGGAAAATAATATACATGAAAATATCTTTACTAAGATATTACTCACAATGCTTCGATGCTCAATTCGTCCTTGCACTTGACCCTACACAATTCGTAATACACATAGAAATCGGGTCACAATACAATTCATTCCGTTCTTTAATTCGTTTAATTCTCTTAGGCTCTTTCCATTTCTATAGTTCATCTATAATGCTCAGTGCATGCCTAAGAGTGCTTAGAAGTGAAAGAGAATGGAAATCGAAATATGAACCTGCTCTTTAAAATTTGCTGAAACAAGGTACTCCGCTCGAGCGCAACTTTTGTCGCTCAAGCAGCCTGTAAAACTCTAAAGAACTTCCGAGAACTTGATTTTTACACTCGAACGATACTTTCTTCACTCGAGAGGACAAGTCGAATTCTGGAAATTTCTAGAATTTTGTTTGAAGTTCAAACACACATTTAAAGTTCCAAATTGCATGCATGACATGTTCTGATGTACAAAAATACTCCCAAAAACATGTATATAAGGTCATTTGTAACTCTTAGCTCAAATCTCCATGAATTTAATGATTTTGATACTTTTCTTCCTTTCGTACAAATCATAAAATTAAGCTACAAGCTCTTAGAAAAATATTTGCAAGTATGAAATTCAAATCAAAATCATGTCAATTCTTGATTGTCAAATTCTAAATCATAATTAATTTCTTGATTTGTCCAAATTAATTTTCTTCATATCGAACCCAATTTCAAATTCATAAATTCTAAAATATGAATTAAACTTTCAAAATATAATCTCAAAACTTGGGTTCGTACATGGCTTGTCTAAAAACACACAAACTCTTAATTAATCACAAAGAATATGATCAATTTTTAAATCATTTACATCAAAATTCCTTTAATTTAAAATTAAACTCATTTGTTCATAAACTTATAATTTTCCAAGGCTTAGTTCTTATTTCCTCAAAACATGAAATTAATTCTAAGAAATCTATGATGCATGTACAATTAGAGTAGTAAGACTTGTAGGATTTGTCCATGCATGTAGAAATATAACTCAAATTCATGCAAGATATACAAAATCTAACAAAAAATAATTGATTTCAAAGTTTATTTCCATAACCATGAACCTAGCTAAATTTTCTCATTCAAACCCATTTTCTTTCAAGAACCATGGACTTGATTCTATAACTCACTTAATTCAATATGTGTGGAGGATTTTTCTACAAAGTTAAGACTAGGGGTGTGCGCGGTGCGGGTCGGTGCGGTTTGAGAGAAAAATAGAAACCGTATGGCAGGTGGCGGATTGATAAAAGTGTCACTAGAATTTGCCATTTTCCTTATCAAAAACCGGCGGTTCGGTTGGCAAATAATGGCGGATTTGCCTTGGCGGTTTGGACGGATTGGCGGTTTATAAAAAATATAATTCAAATTACAAAACTTAAATGAAAGAGTAAAAAAAAGACAAGAGATACCGTGATGTTAAGCATCTTGCGAAGCTTTCTTTTGATGCAGCAAGTATAGCAACAACATGATAATATCAACGACTATGCCATCAGTTCATTACAAGCATCTGTGGAAGCTACAATGATCAAATACAATACATAAAATTAATATCATTTAGGGTCTACAATATATTGAAAATGTTTACTGTTGAAAAGTATTTAGATTGAAAAGTGAGCTGATGCAAGTTTGCAACATGGCCAGAAAAAAAAAAAGATTGAAAAGTGAATTGGAATCTAACTTTATTTTGGATTACTGACATTTTGAATTCCCCTCGAGTAGTAATGTAATACTATATTCTAAGGTATAGAACAACAAGCAAACTTAAGTAAAAAAGAATTTTTAGAATCTTATAAAGCATGATTTAATAGCGGTGCGGGTCGGTGCGGTTTGGAAGAAAAATAGAAACCGGCGGATTGATAAAAGTGTCACTAGAATTTGCTATTTTTCTTACCAAAAACTGGCGGTTCGATTGGCAAATAACAACAAATTTGCCTTGGCGGTGCGGCTCAGTGCGGTTTTGGCGGTTTCGGCGGTATTATGCACACCCCTAGTTAAGACTTAGAATGCTCACTGTGTGAGTGAAAATCTGACTACACTGCGATCTTAGTATCCAGCTGGAGAGCACCGGCAGAATAGATGGCACCTGACTAACCTACAACAGAAAGAGAAGACTCCGGTGGTGGTTCGCCACCCGGGGTACTCCGACGATCAAGTCAGTACTCAATATCTCTCAAAGATAAATAATTATTCAACTCACAAGCTTGAGCATAAAAAGCATACCTTAGACCCATGGGGGTGCCTCTTATTTATAGCCAACTCAATCCTAGTCCCAATGGGAGCCTAACTCCAATGGACTCAGGATTACTGCTAATCTGGGACTCCCAGTGGGATTAGGATAAACTCTCTAAAAGTTTTATCTTTACCCAAACTGAAGTCTTCTCCCAATCTAGGACTCTTGTCCCATATCCAGGTTGAGTTCCCTCTTCATTCTAGGACTCTTGTCCCTTATCCACTTATCTCGGATTCCGATATCTTTGGAGATAACCTCGGCCTAACCGGGATGACCTCGGCATAACGACCAGGACACATGGCATCTCGGCTGACACGTTGGCGTCACCTTGCCACGTGTTGGTACTCAAAAAATATATCCCCACAACTGCCCCCTAGGTTCTATTACCTCGGCATTCTGAGGTGATGGAACCTACATGTTCGTTCATCTGCGCCCCTCTGTCCGAAATCAAACTCGCCGACCTCAAAGTTCCCTGGACTTTACTGTCCACTTGTGTCAAGTATCAAGTTTCAAGCCTTCCACGCTGCTTGAGATCGCACCCCTTAGCCGAGGTTCTGGTTCCATTAATTCGTAAA
Organism: Camellia japonica; assembly: GCA_030407325.1. Lineage (NCBI taxonomy): Eukaryota > Viridiplantae > Streptophyta > Magnoliopsida > Ericales > Theaceae > Camellia > Camellia japonica. The sequence continues at coordinate 100,102,606 of JAPPVO010000016.1, read as the reverse complement.
CTCCAAGAGCTTTGCAACTGCCCCATTCACACCTTCTGTGGGTTCTCGATTTCCAGTCGTCTATTTGACTCCGGTGATTTTTATATCGGCGTTCATTTCACTTTGGTAGGTTCATAAATTCTTTATTTGCTATTTAAGCTCAATCTTTCATAACTTTTCTGAATCTGTTCACTTGCCATCTGTTGCCTTCTGCTTTCGTATGTCTTCAAGTTTTTGAATTGTTTATTGTTTGGATGCCTGGCACTGTTCTTGCTTTCTATTGCTAGTATCGTGTCTGGGTCATTATTTTCTTGTTCTTCACATATTTACTTAGTGCCTGTGCACTTGGCCTTATTCTTTGAATTTTGTTGTCTTCTTGACTCTGAATTTTTCTCTTCTTTGTTTTTCTTGTTGTATTTCCAGATTCTTGGCTTCGTTTCTGTTTCCTGCCTGATCTTAGAACCACATCCCTTTTTGAAATTGTCTGCCGAAATAATGGTAGAGAAGCTCTCCCAGTTGACTGCCAATGCTTTTTTGCTTCTGAAAAATGTCTGTTGTTGGCTGATGTTAACATTCCTTGCTCCTTGATTATCATTCCTTTTTCCACTGTATTTGATAGCCATGTCGGGTAATTGAATTCTCTGATGGCCCTGGCCTCCAGAAGTCTGTCTACTTCCTCTTCCACTGCTTCAACGTGTATCAACGTCGGTCTTCTTGCTCGTTGGATTTACAGGTTTGGCCGACCTCAATGTTTGCTCTCAAAAAAGCTTCCAATTCTGTTTATTCTTCTTCGGCTAATCCTGAGCCGAGAAGAAAGAAGCGTTCTTCCACACTCTTCTCTGCTGGCTCCTTGCCGACGTCCTCTAGGACTTGCACATCCTCATGTCCGATCTCTGCCTTCTCTGGTTCTCGTATGATTCTATACTTAGAAAAATGTGCATGTCTTTCAAAGTACTCCTTAACTGTGTAATTTCCTCGAGGTGTCACACCTTGGTTGTACCCATTAATTGATTTATCTCAGCCTCGGTTTAACACTTGAAAATATTTTAACAAATATTTTCACAAGTGTTGGTTTAGACTTCTGTCTTCTATTATCTTCCAAGTCTTGGCAACATGGTTATCTCGTCATGTGTATAGATACTTCATAACCTTGTTTAATTTCAACTTGTAAATTTTCTCAAAATTTCAACAAGTGCTAAGCTAATCTTCGTTCCTCGGCTTAACTCCAACTTGTAATTTCTCTCAGAATTTCAACAAGTGTTAAGCATTATATCGGTTTAACTTTGGTTAAACATTGTCTCGGTTTAACTTCGGTTAAGCATTATCTTGGTTTAACTTCAACTTGTAAACTTTTCTCAAGTTTTAACAAGTTTAAGCATCATCTCGGTTTAACTTCGGTTAAGCATCATCTCGGCTTAACTTCGGTTAAGCATCATCTCGGTTTAACTTCAGTTAAACATTGTCTTGGCTTAACTTCGGTTAAGCATCATCTCGGTTTAACTTCGATTAAACATCATCTCGGCTTAACCTCGGTTAAGCATCACCTCGGTTTAACTTCAGTTAAAATCATCTCGGCTTAACTTCGGTTAAGCATCATCTCGGCTTAACTTCGGTTAAGCATCATCTCGGTTTAACTTCGGTTAAACATTGTCTCGGCTTAACTTCAGTTAAGCATCATCGGTTTAACTTCGGTTAAACATCATCTCGGCTTAACCTCGGTTAAGCATCATCTCGGTTTAACTTCGATTAAACATCATCTCGGCTTAACTTCGGTTAAGCATCATCTCGGTTTAACTTCGGTTAAGCATCATCTCGGTTTAACTTCGGTTAAACATCATCTCGACTTAACCTCGGTTAAGCATCACCTCGGTTTAACTTCGGTTAAACATCATCTCGACTTAACTTCGGTTAAGTATCATCTCGGCTTAACTTCGGTTAAGCATCATCTCGGTTTAACTTCGGTTAAACATGGTCTCGGCTTAACTTCGGTTAAGCATCATCTCGGTTTAACTTCGGTTAAACATCATCTCGGCTTAACCTCGGTTAAGCATCACCTCGGTTTAACTTCGGTTAAACATCATCTCGGCTTAACTTCGGTTAAACATCGTCTCGGTTTAACCAACTTGTAAATTGCTACAAATTTCAACAAGCGGTAAACATCATATCGGTCTTAACCAATTTGTAAATTGCTACAAATTTCAACAAGCGGTAAACATCATATCGGTTTAACCAACTTGTAAATTGCTACAAATTTCAACAAGTGGTAAACATTATCTCGGTTTAACCAACTTGTAAATTGCTACAAATTTCAACAAGTGGTAAACATCATATCGGTTTAACCAACATCATCTCGGTTTAACCAACTTGTAAATTGCTACAAATTTCAACAAGTGGTAAACATCATCTCGGTTTAACCAACTTGTAAATTGCTACAAATTTCAACAAGTGGTAAACATTATCTCGGTTTAACCAACTTGTAAATTGCTACAAATTTCAACAAGTGGTAAACATTATCTCGGTTTAACCAACATGTAAATTGCTACAAATTTCAACAAGCGGTAAACATCATCTCAGTTTAACCAACTTGTAAATTGCTACAAATTTGGTAAACATTATCTCGGTTTAACCAACTTGCAAATTGCTACAAATTTCAACAAGTGGTAAACATCGTTGTCTTCTTTCTACCCCCTGCATGGCTTCCACATACTGCTCTGCGGACCTTATAAAAGACCTTCAACCTGGCTAACTGTAGTCTGACCTTGTGTGTTTTCTTCTTATTTTCTGGGATCTGAGATCTGCTCACTGAGCTCTTCTCTTCCCGGACTTAAGTGCCGAGATCTTGTCTACTGGAATCTTGGATCTGCTCACTCAGGTTGAGCTCTTCTCTTCTCGGACCCTTATTTAGGCCGAGATCATGTCTTCTAGGATCCGGGATCTGGAATCCGGGTTCTGCTCACTTAGGCTGAGCTCTCGTCTTCTCGGGCCTACTCATCTAGGCCGAGATCATGTATTCTCGGATCCGGGATCTGGAATCCAGGATCTGCTCACTTAGGTTGAGCTCTCGTCGTCTCGGGCCTACTCATCTAGGCCAAGATCATGTATTCTCGGATCCGGAATCTGGAATCCGGGATCTGCTCACTTAGGCTCAGCTCTTCTATACTTGAATGTCATCTCCTTGGGAGCGCTCATGCCCCCTGCCTTTGCATCCCTTCTGCAAGGGTCTTCGTTCCACCGCAGGTATCTATCCTTCCATACCTGGAGGTCATCTTTGTTGTAGTATCCGCTTTGATCTGTTGTCTTTGGTGCGTCACCTTCCTGGCCGGCGTCTTTCACTCCGTGACTCTAGTCACGAGTTTCTGTGTTGCGGTCGTCCCCTTCAACATCGAGGTCGATAGGTCTCCCATTCCAAGCAGGAGCGTTGTCTCCAATCTGATCATTCTGTCCGTCATTGGCCATCTATTCTTCTTTCTTTCCCACAAACGGCGCCAAATTGTGTGAGTGAAAATCTGACCACACTGCGATCTTAGTATCCAGCTGGAGAGCACCGGCAGAATAGATGGCACCTGACTAACCTACAACAGAAAGAGAAGACTCCGGTGGTGGTTCGCCACCCGGGGGTACTCCGACGATCAAGTCAGTACTCAATATCTCTCAAAGATAAATCAATTATTCAACTCACAAGCTTGAGCATAAAAAGCATACCTTAGACCCATGGGGGTGCCTCTTATTTATAGCCAACTCAATCCTAGTCCCAATGGGAGCCTAACTCCAATGGACTCAGGATTACTGCTAATCTGGGACTCCCAGTGGGATTAGGATAAACTCTCTAAGAGTTTTATCTTTACCCAAACTGAAGTCTTCTCCCAATCTAGGACTCTTGTCCCATATCCAGGTTGAGTTCCCTCTTCATTCTAGGACTCTTGTCCCTTATCCACCTATCTCGGATTCCGATATCTTTGGAGATAACCTCGGCCTAACCGGGATGACCTTGGCATAACGACCAGGACACGTGGCATCTCGGCTGACACGTTGGCGTCACCTTGCCACGTGTTGGTACTCAAAAAATATATCCCCACACTCACCTCAAGCTTAAATTTCCGAATTAGAGATGATTTCCCTTAGCTCCTTCAAGTCTTCTTCAATTCCATATAAGTTTTGAGTGTCACTCTCTCCCTACAATGGGGTTCTCTCTCTTTCTCTCTCTCTCTCTCTCTCTCTCTCTCTCTCTCTCTCTCTCAACTCTTCCAGCAGAAAGCAAAAGAAAATGAGCCTTGCTTCTTGACTCATCAACATATACACACACGTGCCTCTCTTTGCCACCACATTGCACACGTGCACACTTAATCAAGCCTCCAACACAACACTCACATGTACATACATAAACAAATTTTCTCTGCACACCCACACCCAAATACACCCTCAATACTAGATTGTTTCATAATTCAATTTATGTTTAGGATTAATTTAATTAAGCAACACTTAATCTCAACAAATCTTGATTAACACATAATTAAAATAATCATAACTAATTGCAAATCTCACATAATTTAATTTGTCTAATTTTGACTTCAATTATAACCTAATTAATTATATTTAAATTTACCATTTTGAATCAGAATTTTAATCAAACTCCCAAAAGGCTCCAAATGTTAAATTAAACTTATTTCCATCCTCAATTTTGATTTCTTAAATCATTAAGGCTTTCAATTTCACATTAAACTTCAAAATCTTCGTCAATAAATTATGTATTCAATTGAACACCTTATAAATTAATTTAATTCGTAATAATCAAAATTCTCAATTCTCATAACTTAATTAACTCCAATTCAGATCCAATTAATCAAATCTCTAAATTGAATCGAATATTCATTAAACTTCCATATAGCCCAATACTTGAAATTATATTGATTTGACTCAACAATTTCACCTCCTCAAGCCATTTAGGCTCCCAAATTCTAATTCCAAAATAAATTCTTAATCAAATCATATACGAATTAGATTGAATAATAATCAAATCATATACGAATTAGATTGAATAATTCTCATGAATTCCCAAATAAATGAAAATAACAGCTAATTAAAATCCAAATCTCTTTAATTAATTAAATGTAAAATATTACACGTGGTGGGGTCATAACGAAGACGGTGATCAAACAGTAGTAATAGCAAATTCTAACGCTTGCTTGTTGACATTAACATAGCCCGCTAATTGTGTTCGGGATATTAAGCAACGAAGCTAAGTTTTTATGAGCCTACGATGATGTGATGCAATGCAATGAATAATTAACCAATTAATCTCATAAAATAAAAAATTTCAAGTCAAGTTCTGTTAGTCCCTAGTGGAGTCGCCAACTATGGATGTTGTGCCTTTTTGGATATAAGGTGTGTTTCCATACTATGTTGTACCAACTCACTTTCTTATATCAATAGAGTCACCACTTACTTTTTAGGAGAAACAAAGAAACATTTAACAACGAAAATTTAAATAGAGGCACTAGTCCGTCAAAACTAAATATTCTTGGTTCGGGAAATTAGATACAGGAACGGAATGTCATTAATTGATGCACCCCCTCTTGCTAATCAAGTGATTGGCCTCTATTAACCTTATGAGATTAAATAATTAATTATTCCACATATTTCAATAATAACCCTAATTCCTTTACTAAACCTAACAACTAGGTGATTGAATAAAATACATATCATTTAAGTTGGATTAATGAATACAATCACATCGAGCTAATGATTTTCTATAAAACAATGATTTTCTTCCAAAAAGATGGCTCAACCATCATATGATCATAAACATAACCCAACTCAAATAATATGTGAAAAAACATTAAAAAGATTCAATTGATTCAATTGAAGAACAATGCACAAAACAAGCAACATGCTATGAAGATTCAAGAAATTTACCAGGATGCCCACTCAAGCATCTTACATGCAAAGACATAAAATAAACATGATCCTAATATGCAACTACACACACAAATGATGATCTTAAGCCCAGTTCGAAACTACTAAAATGATGATTATGCAAGTAAAGCAACTAACAAATAAAAGAGAAGAATGCAAACTGTGGGAGCCGAATAATAGCGGAATCAGATGAGCCGAGTATACACTTGGAGGCCTAGGAGATAGTCATTATTCGGCCCTATCCTGCATGATCCGGAGGCCGAATATAATAAATAGGCCGAATAGTTATTGGATTATGGAGCCGAGTGAAAATTGCGTCATCATGGGAGGAGCCGAATAAATAAGAGGATGATGGGTGAAAGCGGGCTAGGCCCCGAGGCCCAGGAAGCGAGTATAAATAGAGGAACAACAGTCAAAGAAAGGTATGTGAGAAAAAGCAAGCTTAACTTAAAATACAAGTAACCAGGAGAGTATACACTGACTTATCCATCGGAATACTAATTCCGGCACCCCCGACCGGAGTGTTCATTCCTTTTCAGGTGACTAGCTGTGGATCTCGAGCATCCTATTGGATCCAAAGAGTATTTCCAAACCACTTTCCCACACAAACTATCTATATGATGATTCAAATCGGGCTTAATGCATGATTTTTACATGATTAAGCAAGCCTAAATATGCTTTCTAATAAAAATAAAGAAAACATGCAAGAAAAAGTGAGAAAGTGAATAAAACTTGAAAGAATGAAAGAATTACATGATGCTATGATGGACTAACATCCTAGATGATTACATATCAAAAATAGATGAGAACCAAGTACTGAAATAAAGAAAAGAAAAGAGTTTACCTGTTGATTTGATTAAACCAAAGAACACACGAAGAAAAGTGAGTTTTTTTGTTTGATTGCGTCTCTCAAGCTTAGATTTTAGTTCAAGTTCTCAAACCCTAGATGCACTTTTAGTTGCTAAAACTACTGTGGTTGTATAATTTTTGTGCTTAGAGTTTAGGAGAAGTGGAGGCAAGAGTTCTCTCTTTAAATCAGTCAAAACTTAAGGCACATAGAGCTTGGGAAACAAGCTAAAAAAGGATGCGAGGAGTGAGCATCGCTTACCTCTTGTGCCTCTCTACAAAATCGCACTTATAGCCTTGATATAAACTTAGAATTTGGGCATTGAGGCAAGTTACGGCCGTACATAGCTCGTGCAGCCGCATAACCAAAAAATGTTGAAAATGTGAAGTGCGGCCACACATGCAAATTGTGCGGCCGCACATTTTTGTCAGACTTTTTTTATTTTGGGCATATCTCTCATCTGACATTGGATTGAAGTGAATTAAGAGGTATTGGAAAGCTAATTCAAAGGGCTACAATTTTGTGTGAAATAGCAATTTCCAAATTCTAACTTTTTCTAGGAGAAAATAGGCTTTTAATATGGACCAACCAATGATAATTTTGGCCAAAAATGGCTTTTGGAACGAAAATGGTAACTTTAAGCATCTCTAAGTTTGAAATTATGGCACCTTTCATCATCGGGAAGCATTTTAAGCACCTAAGTCTTAATGGTCAGTCAAAAATGGGTTATCTACACCATTGAAACATAAAATCACCCATTAAATCCCTTACCATTCCATCAAATTTGACCAAACCTTCTAGATCATAGACAAAAGCATTAACACATGGCTTGATAATTCCAGCTCAAAATTGTAGAAAACATAAACATAAACCATCCTAGCATTCACACCTAGCACACCAATCCTTTGTAAGTAAACTGAAGTTTTCATACTCTCATCCTATGCCAACCAACCAACCAAAAAAAATTGAGCTTTTGGTGAAAAAAACATTATTCCACAACAGGGAAGTAACATTAGAGTTAATGCAAGACTCATTGCTAGTATATAATGATGAAACACAGAACTAACCTAATAAGGCTACTTTAAATTGTAGACAATCCTTTCTATTAAGCAGACAAGGAATTTGTATAGCTAAAGTAGTTTTGAGCATTTCCACCTCTTCCTCCTCCTAGGCAAGCAAGTAAAGGCCTTTTGAAAATCGACCCCCAACTGCCCAAGCTAATTTTTCTATCCCACAACTTCTTCAAAGAGCCCACCCTTTCGGTAGACAGAGAATATAATTTTGGAAATTCATCTTTAAGACATAAATTCCCAACCCCATGGTTAACCTAGAAGTAGATCCTACACACATTCCCAATTGCAATCTTTGTGTTTGCCAAAAAGAATGTGAGCAAGTTAGAGTTGAGTGGAAACACTATGGATATCATACCCATGAATGGGAACCATTTGCCACCTCACATGATCCTTTTCCGCAAGGTCTAATCTTTAGTTCTAAACTGCCACCACCATTTTGCAAGCCAACAATTATTAAAGTCACGAATCCTTTTAATGCCCAAGCCCCCTTGATCCTTGATTTTAGTGATTTCTTCCTATTTTACCATGTGAATTTTCTTCCTCAATTCAGCTCCCCCTTATAGAAAGGCATCATGTGTTTTATTAATTACCTTCAGGAATCTTGAACATAGACAGGTAGTAAACTGGAAGGCTTAAGAGAATTGCCTTAATTAGAGTAAGTCAACCCCCAAAAGGATAATAGTCTTCAAGATGCAAGTTTAACTTATCCAAAATAGGTTTCCAGGTACTCTTTTTCCTGGAGCATGCTCCAAGAGTTAACCTAAGGTAGGAGAATGGAAATTGTTGGCTTTGACAACTAAATCTAAAGGTAAAATCAGCCACCAAGTCCTCATACACACCTAACCCACAAGCATTACTTTTATGAAAGCTAATTTTCAAGCCTGACATAATCTCAAAAAGGTGAAGGATTCTCTTCAAATTCATTACCTTCATCCAATTTGCTTCACAGAAGATGATTGTATCATCAACAAACTATAGGTTAGATAAAACTTCATGCTTAAAACGAACCATTACTCCTTTAAACAACCCCAATTCTTTTACTCTGACCAGCAGAATATTAAACCCTTTAGCCATAAGGTTGAACAAGAATGGTGACAGTGGGTCCCTTTACCTAAGTCCTTTACCAAGACTGAATTCAAATGTTAGAGATCCATTAGCCATGACTGAAATTCTTGCTATAGAGATGCATTCTTTCTTCCATTTGATCCATTTGGAACCAAATCCAAAGTTTTCTAGCATAGGAAATAGGAATTCCTAATTAACTGAATCATATGTTTTCTCAAAATCCAATTTTAGAATTAAGCTTTTTTTCTTCGTCTTAGTCCACCAACCAACCACTTCATTGGCAATTAGTACCCCATCAAGGATGTTCCTTCCTTCCAAGAAAGTTGATTTTACCTCACTTACAACAGAGGGAAATACCTATTTCAGTCTATCTATTAGAACCTTTGCTAAAATTTTGTATAATGAACCAATGAGGATAATCGGCCTATACTCTTCCAAACAAGTAGGATTTCCATTCTTAGGGATTAATGCAACAAAAGAACTATTGACTTCCCTTATGAGTTTGCCATGATGAAAAAAATCCTTATCAAATCTTCTTTGAACAAACTCCAACTTTTTTTGAAGAAAGCCATATTAAACTCATCAGGTCCAGGTGGCTTATTGCCATCACAACCTTTGATAGAAACTCAGATTTCTCCTTCAGAAAACTCAGCTTCAAGGAAATCAAATAGGCCTCCAACACCAATTGATTTGAAAACACCTCTAAGTCCTTATCTATCACTCTAGCTTTCTGAAAACACCATCTTGCAGTGCCTAAACACCTCATGTTTCACCCTCAGAGGGTCTTCATGCATAGTTCCATGCTCACTTCTAGTGAGTTCATATAGTGTCTCGAGTCTTTGACCCAACTTGATACTACATGTTTAGACTCATCGATATATTTTTAAACTATTCATGTGACGAGTAGTGCCATAGGGGTTGTGTTTGGAGTCGTGTTTAGTATTATGTGATTTTTAGCGAGCTATACTTTTAAATTTCAGGGGTATAGAAACACCTTAGATGGCCACAAGTGCGATGGTGTGGTCCTGGATACGCGAATTAGTACATGCCAACCTTTGTTTTTGGGCAAGATCTCGTACGTGCAGTGGGTGGGCTTGCATGTGCAGGGACTTGTCTCGCATGTGCTACAAGAGGGGATAACTAAGCAATGAGGTTACAATAAATTGCATGCATGGATAGAGGCTTTGCACATGCAGCTAGAGGCTTCGTATGTGCAGCCAGGCGTGTTCCAGGCCTCTATTTTTTACCCCTCTATATACATATATATATATCTTTTCCTTCATCCTCTTTTCTCTCTTTTCTCTTTTTTCTCTCATCTCTCTACATTTTTTACCAAATAATATTTAACACACAAATGCTTTAAATTTGGTGCCTTAGAGTTATTTGATCAAAAGTCTAAGTATTAACATTGTAGAGCTTGGCGAGGGATACATTCTCATCCAAGCCAAAATCTGATTCGACTTTGTTCAAGTATTGTGTTGCTTCTCTTCTTTTCAAGAGGTGGGGACTTCTTTAATTTTTCTTAATATGATTTTCTGTATGGATATGTATTATTTTCTTGCATAAAGTTAGGAAATTTGTAGATAATTCAAAGCATGTAATATGAAAATCTAGGGTTTGGTATGTATTCAGTATTTCTCAAAATTTTCCTTATCAAATATAAATTTCAAAAGCTTGATTGTATGTTGAGCCTTTAATTTGAAGAAAGCCCTAAAATTGTGAAAAAGCCCTAAATTATAAAGTACAAAAAAAAGTCTTAAATTACATGAATTCTATGAATTTGGAAATTTTGGATATTTGATTTCTATATGCGAAATTGATGAGGGATATTATTAATTGAACTTGTTAGAAATGTTAGAAATTGATGATTATTGTGCTAATAAAATCAAACCCTTCTGAAATGTTGGAAATTGATGACAAATTGTTAATTATACTCTTGTATTGCATTGATGAAATATTTTTGATAGAGATAATTGTTATTGGCAATCGGTAGACAATTGCATTGTTGTAGAGATATTTTAACCTAAGGTGAATTGAAAATCAATTGTTAATGATTAGTGAAGTAGAAATTAATGTGATGTTAAATGGGAATAATTTGAGATACACTCAAAATATGTGTGGTATTGGTGTTGTGCTATATAGAGATTCCAATTTCCTTCCAGTTAGTCCCAATAAATTATGTTGTGCTATATCGAGTTTACAAGTTCCTTTCCACTAACAATCGGTAAAGTGGGGGTGTGCCATATAGAGGTACCAATGTTCTTTCTGGCGTGCAACCGATAAAGTGGAAGAGTTTAAGTGTGGCTTGGCGAGACCACGAATATGTATATGTGTTTGGGATTCATTGTTGATATATGTGTGTATTGAGGTTTATTATTGGTTATGTACATGTATTGGGACTCATTGTGAATCATGTATGTGTCGAAGGTTATTACAAATTATGTAGACTTTTTTTTAGTAGACATGGGTATGAGTTTTGAGATAAAAGGAAGAGGTCTTGGAAATGTTCAAGTAATTTGGATAAAAATGGAAAAAGACTTACTATATATGTATAATGTGGAGTATCATGATCATATATGTGTGTATAGGATTATATTGATTGGAATTAAAGATTTTACTTACTAGACTATATGTTCATCACGCGTTGTTAAATAATTTTCAGGTACTGGCGGTGAACCGCGATCATGAGTTGGCGTGGAAGATGAGCATGAGCTAGAGGAGCTCTTTTGATTGCGGCCACATGGCCTTTTATTTGTAGATGGAATGTTGTATGTGTATTAAGGGTTACACATTTTTTTTTTCATAAGGGCATTTTAATTTCAGTTGATAATTAGTTTTTTTGAATTTCTTATTGTACTTGAAAAACTTCATTTACTAAATGATCATCATGTATATATACGAGAGAGACTTCTTTTATTTATATCCATTATTGCCTTTCTATTTTTATCCGAATCTATTTATCATGGGTCGAACTGTGAGACCCTTGAATTTTGTATTCCATTAAGATATTTATTTTTGAACTATTTCAATAAAGACCCATGATTCCTCATGTACTTGAAATTTTAACCCTGGCATCGAGAACAAGTGCCTATCAAAACCGCGTGAACTGTAATCGATTCTAGTAACTCAGGAATCATTTTTAATACCCTAATAATAATTAATTAACTCCATAATTATAGATTTACTGCTCAAAATCGTAGGTTTCCAGTTTTCTTTGTTTGTGTTCGATTGATCGTCTTTTAAATTGAAACGAAGAAAATTAAACAAAATTGCCTTTCCTAACCCTAATTTAATTAAATTTTACACTTAAATAGATATTCTAATTCACAAATTAAGCCTTAATCCTCACATTTTATTAGATTTATGTATTGACCACAAAATCAAGTACCTTTGTATATACTTGTACATTTTCTTAAACAAATATTTTGTACACAAAATATCTTCAAAATATAAGCAATTTGTACACAAAAAATAAAAGAAAATCCCCCAAATCCCATGTGCAATGGCCAGCAGCCAAACCCTATATATCTAGTGTCCTTTTTTGCAACATGATCCATGTATTTAAGGAAGATTTTGACCATAATACCCAAAAATTATCAACTTTGCCTCGTACTTGTAACTAGCCTAATTCTAATTAAGCATTACCCTAACTAGAACATGTTTAAGTACACAATTAAGACCCTAATCACTCCTCATTCCTTTACATTTCAATTAAAACGAAAGACTATTCAATTCAATTGGAACCAAGGGCATTTTGAACTTTTCTCACCAATTTTTCTATAAATACACCAGTCCTCCCTACACTTTTGAGCATCAAACACACTCAGACACCACACACACACACACATACACACACACACACACACACCACATAGAGAGAGAGAGAGAGAGAGAGAGAGAGAGAGAGAGGAGAAGAAGAGAGAGCTTTGGTGGTGGAGGAGAAAAAATGGAGGAAGTCTTGCACAACCATTTCTATAGGCATACATGTAAGCCACAACACAACCCTCTCTTTTATTTTTTTTTCATTCAAATACATGATCTTACAGGTTTAATATATCATTTTCAGATGTGTATTCATAGTGTTCTTGTGTTTGAATAAAATAATTAGAGTTTTGTTTCTTTCCTTACTTGTATTTTCACTTAATGGAAACAAAACTATCTTTTTCTACCCACTTCTCACATTATTTCCAATGGCATACCTTCATTCTAAAAATCTAAGTTATTTATATACTATTTACCAGGTTTTCATTATAAGAGAAGTAGAAAATTACTCATGGTTGCCCTCTTTTTCTATTACTCTTCTTATTTCAAGTTTTGTGCAAGAACGACTAGTATTTTCAGCCTACTTTCAAAAATTTTACAAAAATTTAGAAAAATCTTCTTGACCTCATTTTTATATCAAAACATTTTTTGAAGTGTTATCTTCAAATAAAAATGGTTGTATTGAAAAAGAGTGAGTGGTTTAAGAGAAACTCTAACTTTCGTAACAGTCGACAAATCTGGACAGTGCTGGAGTGTATCTTTTAATTACTAAAACTCTAGGAAAGCTATCCCAATTCCGAAAGATGCTCTAGAAACTAGATAAATTTCTCTACAAACGATAGAAAGGACAAGCTTAAAAAAAAAAAAAATATTCTGAAAATGTCTCTTAGATTGTGATATTTAAAGTGTATCTAATCTGGAAATTTATGTTGTTGATGATTTTATGCTTTAAATTTCATGAATGTACTTCTTATCACTTGTTTGGGCCTTAGTGTGATTTTTACACTTTTATGTCTATATTTCTTTACCATAGTGCTTTGATGATGCTGATACGTGTATAGAAATTATTGTCTCAATAATTTATTCTAACCTTAACTTAAAATATCTAACACAAAGGGAAATTAAATGGGGTGGTATTGGGTTTTCGATCATTTGAATAATGATGAGATGATAATATGTTAACTTCAAGTATGGATTGATAGGACATGTTCCCTAATTGAAGGTTCACTCTTGCGCAAGTGGCTATTTCAACACCCTTAAAAAGATTGGTTGTATTTGGACCTTGGGTGTTTATGATGGATATATAAGGTTCGAGGAGGTTATGGGCTGGACCCTTATTTTTACTATCTCTTTTGAGGTCCTCGGTTGGCACTGCACGATATCTAACAATTGTAGGAATCTGGGGTAAGGTCTGCAAAGCAGCAAAAGAGGGGTTATACTGAATAATCCAAGTCCAATTCTTGCAATTGGGAGGATAAAATCTCTTTGGGGGATTTCTAGATTACTAACATCTAACTTTATAACCCTTTGCTTGTTTACTTGAATGTCATGCTTTATTACTTGTTTGTTATTATTGTGATTGCGTATTAGATTGGGAAAAAGGAATGGAGTGTATGTGTGTTTATTAGGCATTCCAAAATCATGGCATTTTATGCCAAGTATTGAATGCTATTATTACCCAGTTGATGACGAAGTTGGAGCATTTGAAGACATATGATTATCTTAGAAGAATTAGGAATTAGTTTTGTTGAATCCTAATCCTATTTGAAATTGTAACGTTTAAATTCTTGATGTAATTAAAACTTATCTCTTGTAATTATTATTTTACTATATTTGTACGCATCTTTTGTAACCTATCCTTATTTTCCGTCAACTTATGTAAACCTGGTGTTATTACCTTGTTAAGATCTATCAAAAAGGTAGTTTTGCTATCTAAGGAGATTGGGCTTAAAGGGAGGCTATATTGACTCTTATGATCGTTTCTGAGATCTTACTTGGTTATTGACCAAAGAACTCATTAGTGGCGTTTAACTACAACTTCATCCTTAGAGTAAATCTTGGAGCGTCACACTTGTAACCGTAGAAAAAATCTTGTATTTATTTGTTAATATATTCTTTGATGTTCCCCGTTTTGGGGGCATCACACGAACCCTGTAAGTCTGAGGTATGACAGTTCAACAAGTTTATGTTCTACTAACTTGTTGCCAAGATATGAAAGAACCTCTTGCTCTTATCCCCTTGCAAGGCCCAATTCATTATAGGCTTTTGTAGCCACAGTCATTCCTCATTTCATTTCCATATTTCTCATTGTAACCTTCTCATTTATGTTACTTCAAATTCCACTAAAGCTCTAAATTCAACAATTAGGTCCAAGGAATCGAGTTCCATTTCAACTTCTTTAGGTTTCTTTGAATTTTCTCCAAACGCCTCAAAATTCTACTTCTTCAAAGCTATTTTAAGAGCTTTTAGCTTCAACTGAATGACATATCAAGCCCACCCAAACACCTTTGTTTCTTACCATGTAGTCTTCACGAAAGGAAGGAATTTTATGCATCACCCACGTACCCATGCATTAATAAATCTGAATGGTGTTGATCCTAATCTGTGTCATCCTTCATTAGTAACAGTGGTCAGTGATTAGAAACTTTCTTTGGAAGTCCCTATTGTTTCATATTGAAGCTTTCTAACCATTCTAGAGAGAGCAAGAACCTATCGATTCAGCTCCATATTTCTCCATCCAAGGAATTGCACCATGTGAACCTTCTACCAAGCAATAGTAAATTAGTAAGCTCCATTGAGTCAATAAATTCGTTGAATTCCCTCATGCCTCTATCACTTCTAGCACACCGTATTCTGTCACCAATATTTTAGATCCCGGTATACACCATGGATGCACAAAGTTTGACTTCAAGCTTATAATTAATTTTCACATAGAAGCCCCTCTAGATACTTCATGAGGAGCATACAAGTTCACCAACGTACATTCAAAGCTGGGCAAAAAAATACCTCATAATAAAATTATATTCCTATTACTACAACACTTGGACATTGAAAATGCATCAGGGTTCCAAATATAGAAGAAGCAGCAAAGCTATGTGCATCGCATCCATTACTATAAACTCCATGCATTCTTTAGGCCAAATTGAATGAACAATTTCTACAGAGACATGGAATCTTTTGGTTTCTTGCAAAAAAACAATATCAACTTTCCTTTCTTTCAGAACAGCCCTTCCTATGCATTTGATATTCTAGGATAATAGCTTCATTAATAACCAAAATCTTTGCCTAAAATCACTTGGAGGTGTTGTTCAAGTTGGATCAACCCCATACCTACAAACACTATATTCCACATCCTTCTTCTCAAGCTCCATTACTTTTTGAACAATCTCATCGTTGTTTCCATTGCAATTGAGACCCAAAGCTTTGCTAATTTGCAATGTTTCATGAGCCTCATCCAAAAGTTACCTTCCTCTGCTTGAACTCTGGGAACTGTTCTAAAAATCGTACCTCTGGAACAGTCCTAGCCATTCTTCTTATGAAAATTTGATTTCTTCCTTGTCGTCTTATTGCCTTCCCCTAATTTCCTCTGTCTCTTTTGAATACTACGCCAATTGATCCTAACGTATGTAGTAAAGATGGAGATGTAATTATTATTCCCCCTAGCATCTATACTTTCAATAAGGTTGAGCCCAACAACCTTACCACCCCTATTAGGCTTCTCCCTAAACAACTTCCAAATTAATACCAAGCCTATCCACCCCATACCTGATGCTTTTCATAAATCTAGCTATAAATACTTCATCATCCACCTCTCTTTAGGATCGTTGACGCTATGTTTGGTTGAGGGATTTGGAAAGAGACTTGGAAATAGAAAAGGAAAAGATAGGTGAAATATGAATAAAATATACTAATATTTCACGTTTCACACACTTTTTCCCTTTTCCTTTCCAAATACCCCAATCAAACACAACATTAGTGTAGTTGTGGAGACTACTGTAATTAAATCTTTACATGCTTCCCCAATTTTTGGGTTTTCCAAAACAACACATCTAAGCGTTACCACCTTGCACTTCATTTCCCACACTTTGATCCACCTTATCCTTTACTTCAATTCCCACATCATTATCATTATCATTATCCACCTCATCATCTTCCCCTTCTACTAGGTTTTCATTGATGACTTTCTAAAGCTCGAAGGCATTTGAGTTGTAGAATCTTTCCTCATATGCATCAAACATTTGCAAGATTCTAAAATTACTTTGGACACCATGATTTGTTCCTCACAAACTCTTACCAGGAAAATCATATCTCTGCATTTCAAATTGATAACTGAGTTTATGTAATCTATGTGATTAGTGGGAATTTTCACTTGTTGAAACATTTTCATAATATATTTGTATATATGTAAATATAGTTATATAGTTATATAAATTATTAAAGGTATGTGATTTTTGGGTTTAAACCAAAAGGTGTGACCATTGGGTTTAAATAAAATGGTGTCATTTTTTAATCTAGGGGACACAAACCTTGATCCAAAGGACATAAACCCATGCCTATATTAAAGTAGAAAGGGTTGACATTTGTATATACAATTTTCATGAATTTTCTCTCCGATATTCATATTGTTATTTTCATCTACTTGGTGGATTAGAAAATTTGAAAGGTAGTCGAGATCTAATTTTGTTCGTGGTAATCAGACATCAGTCTTTAGACCGGGTTTCATTGGAGGCAAATTCGCGGGTAACTTGGTGCACACCATATTCAACAGAATTGGTGAGGGTGAATATTGTCTTAGGGAATGCGACGCTGTCACACACCTTGAAGCAATCCTAGTTATTTTATGTTTATCTCCTTCCATCACATTTACCAAATTTGCACCAACAATCTTAAGACGATATTATTTATTTGAAAATATTAAAAACAATTAAAAGATTGACTTTTAATTCCAATTTTGGTGTTTGCCCATCAAATAACGATCACGATAATAAAATGGTTTGCTTCAATTTATTATTGGCAAATGTATGTCATAGTGCTCTGCTTTGTGATTTTTATTTGAAGACCATGCATATAATTTGAACAACATAGAAATTCATAGTTGGTATGAAAACTATGTTTACTTACAATTGTCATTAAAACTAAACACTTTATTTGTTGTTAAAATCTATGGTATTAGGTCTGATAGCTAACATATGTGACTATATTTATGTTTATGGTTGTCGCTTCTTATTTATATGTTTTATTCGCATGGTTATGCTTAGTTGACATGTCGCATATTATCATTTTCACTAAGTCTCTGTACTTTACGTTATATTCAGTAAATTTCTTGGTCACTTTACTTTGTAAAGTTCAGTTTTCCTTCAAATTGATATTGGTATTTTATTAGCATCACTATCATGTTGACAGTGAAAAACATGTGGCGTAAAATATGTTCAGTAAGAAAAAGTGATTTATACCATTCTTTGTCGAAATTTTGCAGAAAGTTTTGGATATGGCCGAGAAAGGAAACGTTATTGTGGAGGATTATAACAATGTTTCAAATAGTTGGTTTTTGTTATAATTTGAATTTGAATGTGACTCAATTTCACGCATGGGCCACATGTAGTGCTCTCGCTTTATGGTCCATCTTATGGATATCAAAGTTAGTGGGCCCTAGTTTTTTACTTGTGACTTTGTTTACAGTGTTGACCCAAATGGAATAAATTCATGATTCACATTATGAGTCACTGGGATTTATATATTCTGCTTATAATTTGTTCTTTAATTGATTTATGCTATGTCTTCAAATTAAACTACATATATTCAAATAAATGTTTTGGATGTATAAATTTTAGTGTATGAGCATGTCTAACCTTTATTTGATGAATATTATGCATTTAAATTTTATAATTGTTAGAATTTTCAATTATGTAAATTTGTTTGTAAGTTAGTATCTCAAAATCCTTGTTTTGGATTTAAGGAAAGGCATAAAATATTTGAACTATATTTTGGGAAAGTTTTGAAGAATGTCTTTTTAAAATCAAGTTATAATTTTAATTATTAAAATCAAAGTGTGTTTTTTAGTTTGTGAATTCTTGAAGCTTGAGAAATATGGAGTACATATTATATACTTGGTAAATTTTCTATATCTAATTAAATTGGAATTTCTAATTTATGTAGCTTGTATTTGGATGAAAGTTTCATATTAGCTGGTCAATTTATGTCAATTTATGACTCGAAACAAATACAAGTACAAATCATGAACTTAATATATAAGAAAGTATTAGTTCTAAATATCTTGAGTAGTTTATTATTTAAATTCCACAATTTAATTTATCAAAGTTATTGAGAATGGTTAGTTTATATGTTAAAGTGGGTATCCAGTTATTTGAAAGGATCCAAAGGTGTCGGTTTAAACACTTCGCATGAACACTATGGTCTGAGAGTAAATAAGGATTACTCTTCATAGGGATTTATCTTTGAAAAATAAAGGGATGATTTTTACAATTTGTTAGTCTCTTGTAATAATAGAAGAGATGGAGTGACATGCTATTTTTGTCACAGGTTTTTCTTGAATGTTTCAAGATACAAACTTGAGAGGGGGATTCGTGTTGAACGAATGGCCGAGCAAGTTCCAGGCTGAGCCTAACTCTTGACATCATTGCTAGGTAAGGAAGGCGTCCAAGTGTTGGGCTAGGGTGCCTAATCAGCTCGGGCCAAGGGTTGATTTCAATTAAACAGTAGCGTTACTTTCAACTAAGTTGAGACAACCAGCGGCATCGGCTGGGCTCTGGAGCCAGACAGAATTTTCTCGGACAAACAGGATACGATTGAGCAAAGGAATGACCAAGATTGGCGACTCGGCTTGAGCAAACTCGGCCGACTCGGCCGAGCTGAAGGTGATCGATTGGATATCTCAGAGCTAGGTCAGTTGGTAGTAGCTGCTCTCAAAGAGAGGACAGCCATGCACCGGGTTGTGGATAGTTCAGCGGGAATTGCCATGTGGCCCAGTTGAAGTGCTGAGGATGAAACCCACCATTCATATGCGTCAATACTGTTTGGTTGTTTTGTCGATGCTGTTTGGCAGTATTGTCTCACACACACGTGTAAGGCGAAGAGAAGATAGTACATCCATGTGTCCAGGGAATGACGAGCAACGTAGTGTGCACACAAACTGTATAAACCCTGCAATGCCTCTATACAGTAGGTTTGTAATCTTCGACACACAGAGCTATCTTGTCTTTTGTCTTCTTCTCTCTAAGGGTGCTAACTTAACCGTCAAAGGGATTTTTCGGGCGACAAACCCGCCGAATAGCTCACTTTTGGTGTTTTCAAGTTCTACGACATCATTTGGAGCAACATGAAGCTTGGACAAAAGGAGTACGGAAGTGTAGAATATTTGCTCCCTATATAAGTGGCACCATCTGTGGGAATCCAAACAGACAAAACCTTGACCTCCAAGCTTGTCTGATCACTTTCTATGGTGAACGATGACGTTTTGAAGTCTGTTGTCGATGGCATTACGCCAGACTCAGTCCGGCAACGTGATGACTTGCCCACCATTCTGGCGATGAATGGTTTGGAGATCTCCATGCAAAGGCCTCCTAAAGATGCACGAGACAAACAAGCAAGGAGTTCTGCACGCTCTCGGAGCCCAAAAGGACACCACCGATGGCGAGAGTTACAAATTCAGCACCTGGAGATCAAGCTAAGAGACCAAGACGCCATTATCAGAAAGATAGTGATAGAGATGAAGGCTATAAAGCGCCGGTTAAAGAGAAAGGGCGTTGCTAGAGTAGGAAACCACAATGAGCACGCCCAGTCCCACCACTCAAGTAGTCGGAGTAGGCAGCCGATGCCTTCACTTTCCATCACTAGAAGTTTCAGAGCTGACAACTCCGTCACGTCGGCAGAGGTGTCTTGTACTTAAACAATAGCTACCATCCCTCACGTCTATCGACGATGTCAAGATACTCCTATTCCAATCAATCGGGAGATTTAAGGGACATATTGGAGGAGCAAGCACGCCAATACGAGGCTTAGAGGGTTCCCGCATTGCAACGGCTGGCCCCTGGAAGTCGTGCTAGTGAGGAGGTCATAATGCCACCACCATGCCTGCCAGCACACTTACCACATTTAATGACCATTTAATCCTTCACATTGTATGTACAAAATGGCCTTAGGTTCACTATTTCCAATTTCCTATTCGCGCGTGCGTTTATAATCATGATCATGTTCGCATTCATATTCACATTCAAAACGACCTTCGGTGCAATCAATTTAATGACCTTTGGTCCATTTAACAATCATACAAAACAACCTTCGGTCCAATTCATGTGTAAGATAACCTTAGGTCTATCTTATTAGATATTCCAAATGGCCTTAGGCCCATTCCGTGTCCTTGTCAACTATACCAAACGGCCTTACGCCCAATCCGAATCCTTGTCAAATATACCAAACGCCCTTGGGCCCATTTCATATATTTTGTTTGATATCTGTGTCCATGTCAAATATACCAAATAGCCTTAGGCCCATTTTGCATTCATACATCAATCACTTTATAGATTCTATTACAAATCAAACAGATAAAATACTCATTCATAGTACAAATTCATAAGTTCAGGAACTTACTACATAGGTAACATTTAGAAAATAATACATACACAAAAATATATTTACTAAGATATTATGTAAGGATCTAAAATTTTACCCTCCGCTCGAGCAGGGGAGTTGACGCTCGAGCGAACTTGTGAGGCTTCCAGCATATTTTTTTGCAAACGGTCCAAGATTCTGTGAGTTGTGAATTCCCGCTCGAGCGTGGAAGTGGTCGCTCGAGCGGACGGCTTTGTTGGTCTGTGCGCGCTCGAGCGTGAAAAGTGAGATTGCCCTTGACATTTTATTAGTGTATTTGGAACCTTCTTATTTTATTTTGGGGTATTGATTGAGGTGGTAACATGATGGTAAAGTAAGATTAGACTAAAAACTTTAATTCGGATAATCATTCTACGATCAGCCATCACTCTTTTACCCTTTTCTTTTTCCACACTTTGAATTTGGATGTGAGACTAGAACCATTGGAAAGCTTATTTCTGGGGCTTCGATTTGGAGAGTTATGTCCGTTTGAAGTTTTGGAATCGGTGTTGGAAGCAGGTACGCTCGTGCGTGAAAATCGACTCTCGAGCGGACCGCGCGAATTCAGCAAATTTAAAATCACTTTTCTAGATCATTCTTCACATTTTCATCTCCCCTCTTCATTCCTCTCACCCTAGGTCCGAAAACCCTAGGGTTTTTATCCCAAATACTCACCATTCTTCTAAGTTTTGGCCAATATCACTCACCAAGAAGTGAAGAAGCTTGAAGATCATCATGTTCTATCGATTGGAATTTCGAAATTGTGGAGGAATCTCATCAAAGCTTGCTCCTTTGCTTTATTCTTGAGGTAGGGGTTCTAGTTCTCTTCAATACTTACACTAATAGATAGATTTGTGATATTTTCATTATATAAATGCAAAATCTCCATTTTTGAGCATAGTGTATATTATGAGAGTTTGGGGTTTAGGGTTTGAGATGTTGGGGGTTCAATTGATGGGTTAATATGGTAGATTATGAACCTTAGGTGTATAATCAAGAGGGAAATTGGAATTAAAAGTAGTGGTTTAAGAAGTTTGAATTTTTGTTGAAAATCTTAATTTTTCTTGAAAACCCTAAGTTGATTCATTATGATAATTAATGATTTTGCCCAAATTGAAAGTAGAACCACAAAATTGGTAGGTTGAATTATATATGTACAAGTTTAATTGGATTTTGGAGAAGTTTCAAAATTATGTTAAAAATTAACGATTGAACTCTTGTTATGGATATTGTAAATCATGCTATAATGTGAAAGGAAGATTGGGAAAATGATTTATTAATGATATGGATGACATAAACTTGGCTGTGGAATGTTCAAATGAGACTCAAGAATTTATCTTGAATTATGTTGAATTGCAAATAGTGTTGATGAACTAAGTGATATTGACTTTTGTTGAATTATGTTGTGTTGAATAATGTTGAATTGAATGGTGTTGGACTATGATGAATTGTGTTTGAATTATGTGAATTGTATTGAGTTGAGTTGTGTTGGGTGTATTGAGTTTGGATTGAGTTGTGTTGGGTTGTGTGGAGTTTGAGTTGTATTGTGTTGGGTGCGTGGAGTTTGGGTTAAGTTGTGTCGGGTGGTGTTGTGTTGGTACCCGCGTGGGGAGTTGAAAAATGGTTTTTAAAAATTGAGAAAAAGGTTTTTAGGTGCCCACGTCCCATCGTATAGTAGCCGGAAAATGTGGGGGTGATTTTGGATTAAAGGTGCCCAATTGCCCTGTCTAGGCTTATCGCTGGACGAATGTGGGAAAATGATTTTTGGGTGTCCACACAGTCCCGTCGTATAGTAGCCGGCGAAAGTGGAAAAATGATTTTTGGGTGTCCACACAGTCCTGTCGTATGGTAGCTGGCAAAAGTGAAAAAACGGATGATTTTTGAAAATGTTTTGGGTGCCCACATCCCGCTGTATAGTAGCCGGCAAATGTGGGGATGGTTTTCAAAAGTTGAAAAATGATTTTGGAAAAATATGGTTTTTGGAAGAAAATGGCTTTTGAGAAAAAGGTTTTTAGGAGTTCACTTCTCGCCGTATAGTAGCCGGCGAAAGGTGAAAAGTGTTATGGATTGGGTGTCCGCTATCCCGCCGTAGTAAGTCGGCAAAAGGTGGATTGTGTTGATATATGTGATAAGTTGATGATGCTATTTGTGACTTGTGATGAATTTGTGAAATTGTAAGTTGATGTGTATATTGATATAAAGAGGAAATGTATATAGACATGGTTGCAATGTATGGAACCAAAAAAATGGGTAAGGGGATTATGGATTGGTAATGGTGAACTTAATGAATTAGTGGTGACAATAAAAGTAACTTACGAGCGTTGTTCTATAACTAAATGAAAGATTGAATTGAAATGGGGTCTATTATTCTTGTATTATCTTGAATTGAGATTTCAAGAGTGTAAATAACGGAGTGATTTGGGTATAGGAGAATTGTTAATAAATTAAAAAGGGAACTTGAACTTGAATTTATGGAGTTCTACGTAAATATAATGAGTAAAATGGAAGAATGAAAGAAAAAGAGAAACATTAAAAATGGGAATTAAATAAGAAGTATTTTGGGAATTGGTTAATAACTTTTAAATGATATAGTTTCTTAAATATGTTTGTTTCAGATGGAACTATGGTTTTCCAAAGTTAACGGATGATTTTAATGGCTGAAGGTTTTCTTAAAAGTGTTTAAATAGTTTTTAAGAAAATGGTACTCTACCTATGATAATTTGAAATTATAAAATGTCACCCTACTATATGGTATCACCCTGCATGCATGATCACTTCTATCTGTGTGTTTGCTATTGACTTAGAACTACGAGACTCTTACTAGGCATTAGTGCTCACCCCTGTTGTTTTTATTTTTTTACAGGAAGAAAGTGTGGAATCTGTGATTGAAGAGTTAAAAAGTCCAAGTGTCGTTTATATGTAATTTCATTGTAGATGTGATGGATCTTGTATTTGTATTATAATTATTTGTAACATCTCAGTAGGAGATTGGCATGTATCATTGTTAGTATTGTATTCATAGAGAGAGAGAGAGAGAGAGAGAGAGAGAGAGAGAGAGAGAATATGTATCACTGTATTTTTATTACTCAAGGGTAATGGATGTTTGGTTTTTTTTTTTTTTCCAAAAAAAAAATGGACCTAAATTAAAGGCTTTGGTAATGATTTCGAGTAATAAAAATTTGGGGCATGACATATTACTCGCATTGTTCAAATGCTTGATTCGTCCTTGCAATTGACCATACATAATTCACCACATATTGGGTCATAATACAATTCAACCGGTTCTTTAGTTTGTTTAATTCTCTTAGTTTTCTTTCGTGTTCTTCAATTCATTTAGGATACTCAATGTGTGCCTAAGAATGCTCAGAAATGAAAGAGAATGGAAATTGAAGCATAAAATAACTTTTCAAAAGTTCCTGAAACAGGGCCCTTCACTTGAGCGTAACTTTGGTCGCTTGAGCAGTCTGCAAAGCTTTGCAAAAGTATTGGTTGCTTGAATTGTAGGCTTGAACACAAGTTTTGGTCACTCGAGCCATAAGCAGTTTAAAATAGGGTTTGCTCGAGCGCAAGTTTTGTCGCTCGAGCCATTGTGCGATTGCCTGCAAAAATACTAGATGCCTTCAATTTACACTCGAGCGGCAACTTCATTGCTCGAGCGATGCGGTCGATTTATGGGTTTTCTAGAATGCTGTTTGGGTTTCAAAACATGGTTTTCAATGATACAACTTGCATATTATGTCCTATATTTGATCCATACAACTACTAACATGATCATATGAGTCAATTCTACAAGATTGAAGTTCAAATCATTATGAATTCATCATGTAAGTCCCAAATCATTTCAAATTCTTCTTGATAACTTCAAAACTCATGCAATCAAGTTCCATAACTTCATGGATTATGCATATGCATGTGAAATATAGTCTCTAATTCCATCTCAAATGGTACAAATGAAGCTCAAATTGATGAGACTCAACAAAACTGTGCATGCATATGTGCTTTGGCACCAAACTCTTCATGTTAAGTTTATATCTTACATGAATTCACCAATTCTTCTTGAATACACATAATTATGGACTAAAACTCATGAATTGAGGTTCAATTGCTTGCCTTTGAACTTCAATAAGCCTAAGTATAGCAAAATCTTGTGCCTAGCCTACAAAATCTTCAGTCACCAAGTCAGGTCTTTAAGGATTTGGCCCTTCTCTATCTAAATGGCTCACTCTCTCTCTCTCTCTCTCTAGACTTCTCTTGGCTGAATTTTGAGCTCAAAAATGATCTTAAGCACCTTAATTAGCATATATGTAGGCTTCATTAATTTAATTCACTAATCCACACTTAAGCTAATTAATCAAGGCTTAGTTTAATTAATCTAAGGCTTGTTTTAATTGAATTAATCTAATTAATTTGATCCAAATCAAATTTTAATCAAATTTCACCGAAGGCTCTAAAAATTATGCTAATCACAATGGTACAGTCAATTTTGGTTTCTGTTGCCTCTACGGCCCTTAATTTCAGTTTATTACAAAATACATAATAGATTTTCCCATGATGAATAGATATGAATTCAAAAACATACATAATCACATGATCAACATCCAAATTCACATTAAGAACATAATCACAAGTATAATTAAGGATTAACAGTATAACATAGAATAGGGTTATCACACATTTATAAGCAATTTTATTAACACATTTATAAGTTTTGATAAGAACAACTATTACTTGATATGAAACCAACATCAACTTATGAGTGTGTTAGTATCCCTAGCATTTTTTATTGATTAAAGGGAAAATGAATAGTCCTTACATTTTGTTGTTTTGCATTATTTTAATTCCTGCAATTTTAATTAGTTCAATCTTGACCATTAATTTTAAATTTTGTGTCAATTTTGTCCAATTAATAATGCTATTAAGTTTTTAATATAAAATATTTACTAAGTTTGTTGAGGTTAAGTTACTAAATAGATCAAGTTTTGTAATTTTTTCCTTAAAAACATCACGCTCATGTGCACTTACCATAAAAAAAATGCTAACAATTGGAATCATTTGTACCAATTTGAGATAAGTCAAAAACTCATAGTCAAAATCAAACCAATTAAAATTACATTGAACAAAATACACAATGACCAAAGTATAAAGACTAGCAATATAATTTATCCTACATTAAAAAAGGTGTCATAAGAACACTACCCATATTCAGGGATGTAAAAATGACCCGCCCGGCCTACCCAAGCCGAGGCTCGGGCGGGCCAGCCGTCGGGCCTAACGTGCTCTTGCAAAAAAATCAAGTTAGGTCGGGCTAACCCACTCACGCAAAATCTCGGCCTTAGTTTAAGCCTAGTCCCATGGGGTACTCGGGCCACAGGCTGGCGGGCCAGGCCTCAAGCCAAGTCAGTGGGCTTGGGCCTAAGCTCAAGCTTGGGCCGATCCTAGGCTAGGCATGACCATTTTTTTTTTCCACTTAAAATTTATTTTTTTCCACGAAAATAGCTTGAAAATTTTATTAGGCCTCGGGTGGGCTGAGCGTCGAGTCAAGCTTTAGAACAGGCCTTGAGCGAGCTAGTAGACCGGGTTTCGAGCCAGGCCACCCAAAAACACACAGCGCAAGCCCAAGGTCACAAGTTGGGCTCGAGCTTGAGCCGGTTGCTCCGAGCCGTAGGGTGTTTCAGGTGGGCCGCGAGCTAGTTGGCTGATTGTATACATCTACCCATATTACATTTACTTCTTTATTGCTTGTGGGTAGCTTGGAGTAGATCTATAGTAAGGAGGTGTTAGTTTGGTAGGATTAGACCATAGGATTGGACTTCATGTCCACTAAAGTGAATAGTCCAACATTTGATTAGAAAAGTAAACATTCAACTAATAGTCCGATCAAACTAATATTCTCCCATATGTGGGATAACTCAATCCCATATTGTAACGTCCCGAAAATAATACAATAATTCAATAGTAAGGACTAATACAAAATGAGATAAACTGAGTGTTAGGCTTTCATTAATCAGAGTTCATTTACAAAAGGGCACATGCATTACACATTCATAAGCTCTACGGTGAATCTATAGCATGTGACACCAAACTAAATGGTCAACGAAATAAATGCCCTATGGGCTTACATCTTTCCAAGATAGTTCTTGGTTACAACAAAAGTGAGCCTAGCTCAACACAATTTAAAGCCCTTGGCTATAGAAAAATAGATATAACAAAATAGAAGCTCTTACTCCCAATTCCTCCAAGCTATTGCATTGGTGGAGGCATATCACCGGCACCTGAAAATGGTTTTTCCCAAATAGGGTGAGCCAAAGCCCAGCAGAAACAATCTAGCACAATATATGAATCTTAACAAAGGTATAAGTATAAAGTGCATGTCTAATGCCCATTATGGTATCAATTATATCCTACAAGATCATAATATATCAAATTTCTTTATTCTAGTGCGTTTTATCTCAATTTCATTCATGTCAATTCATTTCACCTCAATTCGTGAGTCATGTTCATTATTATCCAGACAACCCAATTGAAACTACAACTCAATGATTCACAAAAATATATAATCAATACACAACACTTCAATCTGTCATTTACGAAAATTTCGTCCGTGGGAATCGGCACCCATGTATACGTGCGGTTTTCGGGACTTACACCCAGGACACACAGGCCAACTTAATTCAATGGAGTCCATTCCCTTTCTCCTCCCATATATGAAGTACATCCATTTTCTCCTCTCAAATATCATACATATACAATGTATTATAACACAATCGTATTCAATGACAACCATAAGAAATTAGTTTCAATTCGCCTAATCCTCATGCAATTTCTAAGCAATCATGGCTATCCTCCACCGATAGCCCAAAACAGATTTTTATAAATAGATATACAATCTTTACAACAGATAAAGTATCCAAATTCTTATAGGTGCGAGATAATACATATCTAACTCTACCATTCATATAAACAACCTCTCAATTTCTCACTTTCATTACCAATTTCATTATTTATACAAAATAATCATTTGAGTCATTTTAGTGCAAAACTCTCATTTTTCCCAATTTCATCCCAAATAACAAAAATCAACCATTTTAGCACAACCCAGGCTCATAATTACTCCCATAACCATTTCCACTACATTCATTCAAAAATCCCTTTTGTGATTTTAAACTAAAACTCCAAGTTTGTTCAAAACTACCTCAAATCCCAATCTTTCTCACACAATAACAAATAACTAAGCTAAAACTCATAGAAGAGTGCAGAGAGTCCCTAACTTAAGCTTAGAAGACCAAAGAGAGAGATGGAGAAACTTCAAAGACGCCGAAACCAAGCTTTAATCAGATCAAAAGAGAGCTCTTGAGATGCACTACCTTTTTAACAAAGGCACACGGGTAGAGAGATCACTAGATCTATGTGAAAATGTAGAGAAAAGGTAGTTTTTAGAGAGAATGTGTCTCAACTTTAGGGTTTGGAGAGAAATATATCTAAAAAAGTGATGTAAAATGACCTTTTTGCGAACTGATATGTGCACAGTCTGCTCGAGCGCGAGAAGTGATGCTCACAATAAGTTGTTCCGCTCAAGCGCATGAAATGACGCTCGAGCTACAAGACACAAAAAAAGGGCATTATAGCTCAAGCTCAAGAAGTGACGCTCGAGCACAGAATACACACATCTAGTAGTTTTGCAGACAATAGACCAATACTCGAGTGTAAGAAATGGTCGCTGGAGCGCCCACCCAGTCGAGCGTAGAAAACGCCGCTCGAGCATAGAATACATCCTCCCAGTAGTTTTGCTGACCTACAAAAGTACTGAGAGTTTACAAAGCCTGCTCGAGTGCAAAAAGTACCGCTCGAGTGAAGAAACAAAATTCTGGGCAATAAAGGTTTGAAAACTAAGCAACCAACCAGTTCCAAACACAACCACTACAACCCAAAAGTCAAACTCAAGGAGATACAAGGGAAACAAGCCATAAACAACAATGTGAAACCATCAAACCTGAGTCCGGGATACAACAAGGATCGGGTCAAAATTGAAATTGCTATACATATAGGGCGAGAGGGTGTGGGACATAAATGGATGGATTAAGCAAAATTCTAGATTAACTAGTTAAATAACAATTACTAAACATAACACTTCAAAAAAAACTCCTTAGTGTAATTTTTCCAAATGTAATACTACAATATAACACTCTAAAAAACACCTTATGCTGTGTTTGGTTGGAGGATTTAGGGAGGGATTTGGAAAGGGAAAGAGAAAAGGTGTGTGAAACATAGGTATATTTTATTTATATTCCACCTACCTTTTCCATTTCCCTTTCCAAATCCCTCATCAAATCTCCCGACCAAACACAGCATTAGTGTACTTTTTTCAAACGTAACACTCAAATCAATGTAACACACAAAACTCCTTAGTGTACTTTTTCCTAATGTAACACTCTGATGTTATACACTAAAAAACTCCTTAGTATATTTTTCTCAAACGTAACAACGTAAAATTAAAAAAATAAAATAAAAAATAAAATAAAATCATTACTGTTACTTTTTTCAAAAATAGCACTCTAATGTAACATCAGAAAATCACACTAACAGAAATGTAGATTTTCATACTTAATAACCAATCCTTCAGCCATCAATCCTACTAAAAAGAATCTTCCACACCTCTCATTTCCATTTTCATCCAAAAAACGAATCAGAAATTAGAAAAATGAATCACAAAAAGGCTTTCACTTAAACTCAAATGGCATCAAATCAAATAAATACAACTTTCCAAAACAAAAAGGACTAATTGGTTCATAAAAAAACTCTAAGGACTAAATGGATCTATATTCCCCCATATGAGATTTATGGGCAAATTTTCCATGTAACATTTCTTTCTTTCATTTTTAAAAATATTTTTAATTTGTTGAATTTTTGTTTGAACATATTTAAATTAATTTCATAATATATATTAGTCTCATTTTTTATTTATTTTTTATTGTATTAGCAAAATAATGAAAGAAAATATACTTTTAATGTTTAAAAAGAAAATAATACATAACATCTCCGATCTTCTTCTTTTGTTAAACATTCTGGATTTTTTGTAATTATGAATAAATTAATCTCGTAACATACAATAATTTTCTTTAACTTTTTGTTTTTATATTAATAAAATTATAAATGAAAATATACTTATAATGTCATATTTAAATAAAATTAAAGCGCTCTTAGTAAAATATAATAAAAAATTCTTCGAATAAAATAAAATAAAATATACTTCAAATTTAGTATTACCATTGCAAACAACTCAATAGGACAAAATGTCTTTTAAGAAGTTATCCTTCTTCATAATTTTCTAAATATGAGATTCACTAGGATAGTCATTTCTATATATTCAATCTCATGACAAAATAAACACGGGACACACATTATTTCCAGCGAAATAATCTACAGACTATATATCACAAGACTAACAATCCGTTGTATTACAATACCCTCTTATCTAGTCTACCCAAACAAATGACTTAAAGGGTAATTCTGCTTACACCACAAAAAGGCATCCTAACACTTTTTTTCTTCCTACGTGATTCCCAAAAATTTAAATTTTGATTTACTCTCATTACACTCACAATAATACCAAATTTACCCTCCTCTTCTCAAATTCAAACCCTACTTCCCATCCCTAACCATCACCACTGGAAAGTCCCTCTTCCTTTACCAGCAAGCCCTTTTGCCATTGCTACCACCTTTGGATGACAAACCCCAGCCTTTGCATTATGATTTGTCAACCGGCAACCCCCACTGACGACTCCCTTTCTCGACCCTTCATTGTGAAGCATTTCCAAACTTCTCTCCCCCACCTCAAATCCCTTCTATGGTTATATTTCCCTCCCCAATCGCGACCTTCCACTCTAGATCCATGGTTCAAATGTTTTTGAAGAATAACATAAAGAAGAATGGGTGGTGCGCGATGAGCGACATAGTGATAGGAAGGGGCGATGAAGAAGGCGGTGGGGAGTTGAAAAGTTAACAGGAAGGGACTGGGTTGTACACTGAGGTAGAGGGGGAGATAGAGAAAAAGTTACAGAAAGGCAATGCAAAGGGACGACGAAAACTCCTCTTTCTCTCTCTGGCGATGTCGGTACATGTAGGCTGTAGTGGAGCTATGGTGGTGCGCAACGGAAGAGAAAGGGATTGGGTATGGTATTGTGCATACAATGGTCTTGTGGTGGGGTGAATGGGCAAGCGTCGGTATCGACATCAACCCTACCCAACCCCGACAATAGAGATAACAATGGATATTGTGTTAAAAGAAATTAAGGTTTGTGTCCTTTTTGATAATTTGATAGAGAAATAAAAATTGTGATAAAAGTAATACCAAATAAAATTGTAATAAAATTAAATACAATTTGAAAAGTGTAATGAGATAATTTTGTTGGGTAAATAGAATTATGTATATAGTAAATAGGATTTTTACAACAATTTAATGAGATTTCAAATGTGAATTTGTCCCATTTTTTTGTACTATAATGTTTGTAAAATATTATAACGATTCCGGTTTAGTCCCAACCCATTTATTGTTTTGGGATTCAGAATACCTTGTCTTGTATCACCGTTCAAGTCCTTATTTATCTTGTACTTCATTGAGGTTGGCTATTGGAGTATTATTGTCATGTTTGGAACAGGTTGGTAGCTTGTTTTTCAAAAGAAATTCTGCCCTAATTTTGATCTCTTTGCTCGAGCGGTCTTTTTGTTGCTCAAGCGGTCCTTAAGAACTCTCAGTACTTTTGTAGGCGTACAAAACTACTAGGAGGGTGGTGTTTTTAGCTCGAGTGGTCTTCTTGTGCTTGAGTAGTCTTGGCTCAAGCGGTCATTCTTGCGCTCGAGCGATCTTTGGGAACTCCCAATACTTTTGAAGGCCTACAAAAGTACTAGATGGTGGTGTTCTTCGCTTGAGCGGTACTTTTTTCGCTTGAGCGGTCTCACTTGTTGTCTCTGGTCATTCATTCTTGGGCTCAAGCAGCCTTCGCGTATATTAGCCCGTAAAGTCACCTTTTTTGCTTACTTTTTCACATCTCTCTCTCTCTCTAAACACTCCAAATTCTCATATCTCTCTCATCTCTCTCTAGTTCTTGAATATTTGGCCCAAATACACCTTGATCCACCAATTTCTCCACCTTAGTTCCTTTGTTAAAGAGATAGAGCTCACCTAGAGCTTCGTTTTGATCCGAGCAAAGTTCGTTTTCGGCTTCGTCAAGTTTCAACTCATGTTCTCCTTTGTTCTTGTCTTTGAGGTAGGGATTACGTTGACCCTTTATGACTTTTAACTTAGTTATTTGCTTTCATAAACGAGATAGTGATTTGGGGATTTGTGGATAAAACCTAGGGTTTGGTTTTGAAATCAAAAGAGGGGTTTTCAAATTGGGCTCTTGTATATGATTGTGGCTTTGTAAAAATGGTTGCCTTGTAATAAATGGTGAATTTTGCCCATGGAGATTGGTTTTTAAAGAAAGGGGATTTTTGCCCTAAATTGTGAGAATTTGATTTTTGTAAAGAGGAAATGGAATTGATGTTGATTTTATGGAATTGGAATAGTGATGATGACAGTGGTGAAGTTGGATATGAATTATCACTCTAATTGGAAATGTTGGAAAGTATACCTGTGTCGAAAATTATTTATCTATTTAGAGATATCTGTTTTGGACTATCAGTGGAGGATAGTCATGATTGTTATAGAAATTTTATAAGAATTAGGTGAATTGAAACTATTTTCTCATTCATTTTCATTGAGCATTATAACATATTTAACACATTGAAATTGTTGTTGTTTTGAGAAAAATGAGTGAATACCTTAGTGAATCTGGGTAGGAGTGTAGTTGTGGTATTTTGTTAGCTTGTGTGTTCTTGGTGAAAGTCCAGAAACACGCGTAGTTAAGTGTTGAACCTTCTGGTTAATACCGGTAAAAATAATAATTTGGTAATGCTTGTAGCCTACTTGCAGACATGTCCTAGAGATCTCCAATGTTGTATCCACTACCTTGTTTTCTATTGTAAAGGAAAGAAATTCATAAATTTGAGATGTAAACTTGGCATAGCATGGTTTTGGAAAGAGACATAAAATGTTTTGACACAAGCATTGCATATGCATTCACCTTATTGCTCTGTTAAGATTCATACATTGTGTTAGAGTATTTTTACTGGGCATTGACTCACCCTATGTAGAAAATCATTTTTACGTGCTGATGATATGCCTCCGCCAAGGCAATAGCTTGGAAGGGTTGGGAGTCAAGAGTTTCTATTTTTGGTGGTTGTTGTATTTATTTTATACAAGCCTAGGGCTTTATTTGAATTGAGTTTAAACTCACTTTGGTTGTAACCAAGCACCGTCCTGAAAAGTTGTAGCCAATAGGGCATTACTATATTTGTTTACTCTTATTTCATATCTTGTACCAATGACACATGCTATAGATTCAAGGTTAGAACTTGTGAATGTATTACTGCATGTGTTATACATTTGTAATGAGATGAAACCTTATGATGGAAGAACACTATATTCAGGGATCTGTTACTATTTAATATCTGTCGCGGGATAATCTTATTGTAATATTACCAGGGTGTTACAAATATTCTTCTCACAGCTGGTCCTTTCTTCTATAATATATGGAAACAGAAAATTCTATAATGCATGAAAGTAGTTTTCATGTATGATAAATAACAAAAATATGGATCATTAGATTTAGATAGAATAAATGCTAACCATTGGATGAGTTGATAGTAAAACTAGGTAGAAAAAGTAAGGTGGTTTTCCAAGAAGTAGAGTAGTTATACTTAATTTTGAAATTATTAAAAAAAAATAAATAAATAAATAAATTGATGCTAACTTACCATTTGATACAAGTATACTTACTATTTGCTATTCAATCACTTACTATTTCTTACGAATAAATTACTATTTAAAATATTACCTGGTAAACAGGCTACCATCATTTCTTGAAAATTGTGCCCTATTTTACATTTTAAATTAATTTAAAATACTAATGGCACATTATATTTAACTATTTTCTCTCCATATTTTTTCTGGTTATGATTTGAAAAAAGTAAAATATAATATGCAAATATTAATTTATTAAAATTTGTTAAAATTTACTAATTTTTTAAAATAGTCATTATTGTGAAAAATTAATTTTTGACATAATATTAAAAATAAATAAATAAAATTATAAAAAAAATGTTTTTAAATTGTAAGTTATTTAAAATTAATTTTAAAAGCATTCATGTAAAATAGTTACTTTTTTTTTAATACGTACAACACCACAAAAGATCTTTTAAAAACTTTTATAGATTCATAATTTTTCTTATCAATTTAGTATCCATAATGAAATATTTTTTTCTTTATAAAATTCATAAGTTTCCTTCATAATATTTTTTAATATCTAAAATATTGTAAAATATAAATTGAAAATAAAATAGAATAAAATAACTTAGAAAGATATCTCATTTGTCAATATTTATTAATGGTAATAAATGAATAAATATACAGTAATTACTTTTTTTGACGTACTACAATTGAAAATATTAATTGCTATATAAGAATATAGTTAATTAGGAAAATATAGAAGAACTCTCAACTCATGTTCATACACAATGAACAAGATTGTGTTTTTTCCATATTTTTTCACAATGAATAAATGAAAGATGATGATTTACATTTTACAAATTGAAGATAATTTTCAGGTAATAATTTATCTATGTCTCTATCTCTCTTTTATTTTAACATTATGCAATATTTTAATTTATAAATTTTAAGATTTTGATGGAAAATCATTTCACTTAGTTAAAGAAAAAGTGGCGTTTTAAAATTTTAAGTCAAATTTAATGAAATAATAAGTATAATTTCATTGACTAGTATGTCTATTAAAGTGGTATCTTATTGATTAGTAAGTCATGTTTAATTAAGTAGTAAGTAGAATTTGATTGAATAGTAAGTGAAAATTCATTGAGTTATGACTAATGTCTAATGGAGTAGTAAGTAAAAATTCGTTAAGTAGTAAGTCGAGTTTAATTGAGTAATAAGTAAAATCTAATGAAGTAGTAAGAGAAAACTAATTGAGTAGTAAGTGAATTCTTATGCAATAGCAAGTAGAAACTCATTAAATAATAAGTAGTGTTTAATAGAGTAGTAAGTGAAATTTAATCAAATTATAAGTGGAATCTCATTGAGTTCTAACTCAAGTCTACTTATCATGAAATAGTAAGTAGTAAGTCAAGTCTAGTAACATAGTAAGTGGAGTTTATTTGAGTAGTAACTAAAGTTTAATAAATTAGTAAGTAAAAACTCATTAATAATAAGTGAATTCTAATAAAATAATCAGTAGAAGCTCATTAAGTAGTAAGTGAAATGTAATGAATTAGTAAGTGGAAGATTATTGAGTAGTAAGTGGAATTTAATTGAGTAGTAAGTAAAGTCTAGTGAAGTAGTAAGTGGAAACTCATTAAATAGTAAGTGTAATGAAATAATAAGTGGAAGATTATTGAGTAGTAAGTGAAATTTAATTGAGTAGCCCATGCCATCGACAATACATCTCAAGTTCACAATGCTTTTTGAAGTGCTCTTGCCACTGCAAGTTTTTTCTGTCAACATTGATCCCGTGTGGTGGTCGATCGTATGCATTACGAACAATTACATGATCCACATCTGATTGTCATGGATCATGCATGAAAAGAGGTTTATTGTGGAAGTGACGTTTAGTTCCATACCATGACTTTCCTAATGGATCAATGTAGGAACCTATTGGTGGAGATGCTTGAAAATCATCATCGCTACCAAGACTAACTGTAGAGCTCAATCTTGTAATATTTTTTAGATTTTCGTTTAGGCATTGTCACTAGTTAGGCTTGTAGTGAAATGTGATTTATACATGTATTAAATAAGGGTGTCACATGTGATCTATTAGTAGTATTTTAATCATTGTTAATAATCACACGTGAATACGATGAGTGTCACATATAATATACTAGTGTCATGTTTAATCATTATTAGTAATCAAGTTTGATAGTTAAGTCTAATGAAATGATAAGTGAGTTTATTTGAGTGGTAGTGAAGTCTAGTGAAGTAGTAAATGAAATCTAATAAAGTAGTAAAAGTGCAATATAATGAAATAGGAAGAGACAGAAATAGGAAGAGACCGAAAATAATGAGATTGGATTGACTAAGAAGTCAAGTATGATAAAGTAGTAAGTAAAGGAACATTGCGTAGTAAGTGGGGTCTGATTGAGTAATAAATAAATGACCAAGTACTTAGTATTTATAAACACAATACTTACCATACGTTTTGATTCTATTTACCATTCTTTTTTATTCTACTTGCCACTTGTTCTGAACTTACTACTTATTATGAAACAACTTACTACTCATTTTAAACTTACTACTCAAGTTTGATGGACTAATAAGTGGCGTTTTATTAAATAGTAAGCAAAATCTAATATAGTAAATAGTTTCATTAAGTAGTAAGTGAGATTTTGTGACAACCTCATCACGTATTATGCTTCTAAGCATTTAATTTTCAATGTTACTTAGGCGTTTAATGTGAATTTGTATGCATATATGTTCGTTGTTGGAATATCTGTAGTGATTTCTGTTATTAACTCCAAATTGGAGGCCATAATGGCTTTAGAAATCGAAATTGACAAGTTTAATTAGGACAACGTGATTTTTAGAGCGTATCGAGAAGTTTGATTAAAATTTGATTCAGTTTAGAAAAATTAAGTTTTGATTAATTAACTTAAGTATAATTAGTGAGCTTAAGCCTTAATTAGTACCTTAAGCTAATCAGCTCATATATATAAGTGTTAAGTTAGAGACTTAAGCATTTTTTAGCTCATCTTCATCACAAAAATCTGCTGAGATAATTCAGACAAAGAGAGAATTCAATTTACAAGAAAGGGAAGGCTTGAACTTGGAAGAATTGCTAGGAGGCTTAAGAATTTTGAAGTGGGAACTCAAATTTTTACTAAATTGAGCTCAATTGAAGAACTTAAGTAAGTATTTGAACCTTAATTATGAATTAAAGTCATCAAATATATGAATTCAAGAGATTATGTGATTGAACACAACAAATAAGCTAAGAATTGTGAAAGTGAAATTAATTCATACATGCATGAATTTGTTGAATTCCATCATTTTGAACATAATTTTGTTACCTATGTTTGAATTGAGAATCATATCATGCATGCATCCAAGAATCATGTTGTTTTGAAGCTCACTTCCATGTGTCGAAAGTTGTATGAAAAGAATTTAAGCCAAGATCATACATGCATGAAGTTTTAAGCTTCAATTTTGCAAAATCATGAAGTTTTTGGGCTAACAGTTTAGAATTGGCTTTGTACTCATGTCTTAGAAGTTTCCATGGTTTGAGTTGCATCATGCATGAATCTATACTTTGAACATGTGTTTTGAAGTTTAAATTCGGTTATGAAAAACCCAAAATTCGGCCTCACCGCTCAAGCGAACAAGTTGTTGCTCGAGCACACATATCATGCATCCAGTAGTTTTGCAGAGTTTTGCAGTCGGTTCGAGCTTCCAAGTGACCGCTCAAGTGACCTCAATTTGTTTTGCACTTTAGCTCAAGTGACCATCGAGCCTAGATTCGGACCATCCAGTACTTTTGCAGACCAATTGATCCACTCGAGCAAACAATGTCGTGCTCGAGTGAAGTGTCCTATTTTAACATATTTTGAAAAGTCATATTTTGATCACGTTTGCATTCTCATTCCTTTCTAAGTATTCTTAGGCATGAATTGAGCCTTCCAATGCATTAATGAGTTAGAATGAGACTTAGAAGAATTGAATAAGCTAAAGAACGATTCGATCAAGCAATGTAATCCAATGTGTATATGTTTATTAATTGTATAGGTTCATCCACGAAACTGTGTCAGCAACCAAATCATCTTGAGTAAGATCTTAGTAAAGATATTTTCATGTACATTATTTTCTAAATGTTTCCAATGTGGTAAGTTTTCTGAATTTATAATTTTGTGATACGAATGAGCCTTCTATCTATCTGATTAACATGATATCTTTGACTATGGTTAACGAGATATGAATGTACATGATGGACTTAAGGTCGTTCCGTGTATTTGATAAGATGGACCCAAGGTTGTTCTGTATATCTAATAAGCTTGAATATATGTTATGTGCTGACTAAATGGTCATCATACAGCTGTAATTGATTGGACTCGAGGTTGTTCTGCTAAGTATAATTTGTTATATTCTGTACATTTGTATACATTGGACCATAGGTTGTCCCGTCATGTTTTGGATCCAAGGTCATTCCGTTATGTCAAGAATTTGAGTATGAGATTAATTACGTTAAATATTAGAACTCATTCGTATAACCTCTTTACTCTTATATTATTCACTTGGCTTTAGCTCACTCTATTATATATATGTATGTAGGTGAGCAGCGAGATGTCCATCCCTAGTGAACCTATGAAGATTACCCAAGTTTTGTGATGTCAACCAAGGAGCGCCTCACGAGCAAGGTTTTTGTCTTTTTGATCTTTTGTTTTCTTTTGTTGGTCATGTTGGACCGTATTTGTACATAAGCTTTTGAGTTTTATATGATGATGATTTATGGATGATCTTGGACATGTATTATCTATGTGTATATGTATTGATGTGAGTTATTAACATATAAGGAGTTTTTGTTTATTGGACAAATTTTAAATTCCACTGCCCGATTGGATCGAATGGATAGAATGATCCAAGATATGGCTGAGTCACTAAGGCAACAACAGCAACAACCACCCCCACCTCCACCAGTGCCCGTACCACCTCCAGTACAAGAGTACCAAGCGGATGACCGCATAATTGCTTTGACTAAAGAATTCAACAAAATGAAACCGCCATTGCTCTAGGGAGGAGTTGACCACTTGAAAGTCGAGGCTTGGGTTCTTCACATTGAAAAGCTATTTGAAGTATTCTCATGCATTGATGCACAAAAAGTTCTGTTGGCAGCATTTACTCTTGAGGGCGACGCTCGAAGATGGTGGATGTTAGTTAGGAATGGACATGTGGGAATCAGTTAGGCACCATTTCTGAAGATCTTCTTCGAGAAGTACTTCCCTCAATGCATCCGAGACCGAAAAGTATCTGAATTCAAAGGGTTAAAGCAAGGTAACCAAACTGTAGCTGAATATAAGGCACGATTCACTGAGTCGGCCATATTCACACCTCATGGTCGATACTGATTACAAGAAGGCGAGGAAGTTTAAGGGTGGACTTCGAAATGCAATCCTAGAAAAAGTGAATGTTCTAAAATTGCCAAAGTACGTAGATGTTCATGACAGAGCCTTAATGTCTGAATCAAATTTGACTTCACATAACTGACCATTTGAATGGAAAGGGAAAACACAAGGCCCTTATTCTAATAAGGGATCAACATCATCAAAGAAACAAAATTTGGGAACCTCTAGTGCCTCTAATTCTACAAGAGACTCTACACTAACATGTAATGAAGAAACACTAGGGAGTTTGTTACCGTACTTCAGGGGCATGTTTTAGATGTGGTAAGATGGGCCATGTGGTCAGAGATTATCCATAGGTTGAACAAAGAAGTGGAAGGTCAGCTACTAGTTCGACTGGGTTCGTTCCTATGCCAAGAAACATGGCAAGACCTACTGCTACTAGAGACACACTTAAACAAGGAAGATTTTTACGCTCATCCCAGGCAACACATAGAATGCCGAGGCCATTGGCTCAAGTACTCTCTCTATTTGCAACCAAGATGTTTATGGCTAATTGACTTGGGTTCAACACATTCTTTTGTATCTACTATATTTGCACATAGATTGAATAGACTCGCGGAATCATTGCCTTATGTGTTATGTGTATCTACTCCATCTAGGGAATTTGTTTTATGTGCATCTGTATATCGTGCTTGTGAAATGCTTATTGGGAATGCTACGTTGTTTGTAGACTTGTTACCTTTTAACATAAGACATTTTGATGTGATTTTGGGGATAGACTAGTTGTCTAAATATTGTGTTATTGTTGACTGTGTAACAAAAACAGTTTTTGTTTAGACTTCAGGACATGATGAATTTTTGTTTGAAGGTAATGGTGTAGTACTTCCACCTTACTTAATTTTGGCAATGAAAGCATGTAAATTGCTTAAGAAGAGATGTCGGGGTTATCTATGTTGTATTTTGACTGATCAATGACGAATACTATGATAGATGATATTCCAGTAGTTAGAGAATTCCTAGATGTGTTTCCAGAGGAATTGCTAGGAGAGTTGCTTGACTGATAAATTGAATTCACTATTGAGGTTAACCAGGGTACTTAACACATCTCGAAGACTCCGTATAGAATGTCAACTGCTTAAATGAAAGAATTGAAAGTTCAATTACAAGATGTGTTTGATAAGGGTTTCATCCGATCGAGTACTTCACCATGGGGAGCGCCAGTTTTATTTGTAAAGAAGAAAGACGGAACACTTCGCTTGTGTATCGATTACCAGGAATTAAATAAGGTAAGGATTAAGAACAAATACCCTTTACCCCGTATTGATGACTTGTTTAATTAGTTACAAGGTTCACAAGAATTTGCAAAGATTGATTTGAGATCCGGGTACCATCAACTAAAGGTGAAAGCTGAAGATGTTCAGAAAATTGCATTCTGAACAAGGTACGATCACTATGAGTTTTTAGTCATGTTGTTTGGGGTGACAAATGTACCTACAGCCTTTATGGAACCTATAAACCGAATTTTCAAATCCTATCTCCATGAATTTGTTGTGGTATTTATTGATGATATTTTGATTTACTCAAAAAGTAAAGAACAAGAACAACATTTGAGAATTGTTTGACAAACACTTAGAGAAAAGAAACTGTATGTAAAACTAAAGAAATGTGAATTTTGGCAAGAGGAAGCTATATTTTTGGGGCATGTGATTAATAGGGATGGAATTTCTGTAGACCCACAAAAGGTTAAGGCAATTGTGAGTTGGCCTACATCGACAAACGTGACAGAAGTCCAAAACTTCATGGGATTGGCTGGGTATTACAAAGGTTTGTGAAAGACTTCTCAAAGATAGTTGTGCCAGTTACCCAACTTACTAGAAGGAGAACCATTCAAATGGATTGATGAAAGAGAATCTGCTTTCCAAGAATTGAAAACAAAGCTAACCACAGTACTAGTTTTGACCTTACCATTAGGTACAAAGGTTTTGTGATTTACAGCGACGCTTCATATAAAGGTTTGGGTTGTGTTTTGATGTAGAATGGTAAAGTGATAGCTTATGCATCCCAATAATTGAAGCCTCACGAAAAGAATTACCCGACCCATGACTTGGACTTGGCCATCGTTGTGTTTGTACGGAGCAACATGTGAAGTTTACTCCGACCATAAAAGTCTGAAGTACTTTTTCACATAGAAGGAGTTGAATATACGGTAGAGGAGGTGGCTAGAACTAATTAAAGACTATGATCTTCAGATTCAATATCTTCCGAGTAAAGGTAATATAGTAGCCGATGCTCTGAGTAGAAAATCAACGGAGAACTTGGTATACTTGCTTACCGAACAAAGAGAATTGTTGAAAGACTTGGAGAGATCCGAGTTTGAACTGATGTTCCGTGAACAAAGAGGAATGTTAGCCGCCATGTCAGCACGACAAGCAATTATTGAAGAATTAAAGCAAAAGCAACTGGAGGATAAATTCCTCAGAAAGTGTTTGATGATATAGAATTGAATCCAAAATGGGTTTAGTATTTAGAATCACGTGTTAAAGTTTCAAGGGAGATTGTGTATTCCAAATATTTCTAATTTGAATAAAAGGATCTTAGAAGAGGCTCACAAGTCGAAGTTTAAAATGCATCTGGGCAATAACAGAATGTATCAAGATTTGAAGCAAAGTTACTGGTGGCCTAACATGAGAAAGGAAATTGTAGAATATGTATCTAAATGCCTTCAATGTCAACAAGTCAAAGCCGAACATCAAAAGTCAATAGGATTACTTCAAAATCTCCCTATTCCGAAATAGAAACGAGAGCACATAACCATGGACTTCACTGTTGGATTACCTCGAACGCCTAGAGTTACGAACTCTATCTAGGTTATTGTGGATAGATTGACTAAATCTGCACATTTTCTATCTGTAAGAATTGTTTATAATGCTTATAGACTTGCCAATATTTATATCGATGAGATTGTTCACTTGTATAG
Organism: Camellia japonica; assembly: GCA_030407325.1. NCBI lineage: Eukaryota > Viridiplantae > Streptophyta > Magnoliopsida > Ericales > Theaceae > Camellia > Camellia japonica. Next base: position 100,060,167 of record JAPPVO010000016.1, on the reverse strand, counting down.
AGTACCGGTATCCATTGTTTCAGATAGGTACTCAAAATTTGTGTCTAGATTCTAGAAGAGTCTTCAAAGAGCAATGGGAACAGAATTGAGGTTTAGTACAGCTTTCATCCGCAAACCAGCAGGCAATTAGAAAGAACTATTCAGACTTTGGAAGATATGCTCCAAATGTGTGCTTTGGATTTTCAAGGAAGTTGGGAGACTTAATGGCCATTAGTAGAATTTGCATACAGCAATAGTTTTCATTCTAGCATTAGCATGGCACCATATAAAGCCTTACATGGTAGGAAATATAGATCTCTGATTTGTTGGACCGAAGTTGGAGATAGAGTTTTGCTTGGACCCAAAATTGTGCAAACAACCATAGAGAAGATTAAGATCATTCAACAAAGGCTCAAAATTGCACAAAGTCAACAAAAAAATTACGCGGATCAAAGAAGAAAGGCTCTTGAATATGATGTCGGTGATCATGTGTTCATTAGGGTAATTCCGATAAAGGGTCAATCAAGGTTTGGAAAGAAAAACAAGTTATCGCCTCGATATATTGGGTCATTTTAGATTTTAGAAAGGCTCGGTCCAGTTGCATACCGAGTTGCTTTACGGTCGGGAATGGAACAAATGCACAATGTGTTTCATGTGTCAATGTTGAAGGGCTATCACTGAGATTTGTTCCACGTTATTGGCCATCACCAGATAGTTCTCAATGATAATACGAAGTATGAAGAAAAGCTGATCCAAATCATCAACTGGCAAGTGAAATAGTTAAGGAATAGAGAGATTCCTAAATGGAAACAACACTACGACAAAGAAGCCATGTGGGAAAGAGGGAATGAAATGAGGCAAAGGTATCCCGAATTGTTTCCAACACAAGGTAATGCAAGTTTGGAGGACCAAACGTCTTAAGGGGGGAAGATTGTGACAACCCCATCACGTATTATGCTTTTAATCATTTAATTTTGAATGTTACTTATGTGTTTCTGTTGTGACTTTTGTTATTAATCCAAAATTAGAGGCCGTAATGGCTTTAGAAACTAAAATTGACATGTTTAACTAGGACAATGTGGCTTTTAGATCGTATTGAGAAGTTTGATTAAAATTTGATTCAATTCAGAAAAATTAAGTTTTGATTAATTAACTTAAGTATAATTAGTGAGCTTAATCCTTAATTAGTACCTTAAGCTAATTAACTCATATATATATATATATATATAAGTGTTAGGTTAGGGACTTAAGCATTTTTGAGCTCATCTTCATCACAAAAATCTGTTGAGATAATTTAGACAGAGAGAGAATTCAATTTAAAAGAGAGGGAAGGCTTGAACTTGGAAGGATTGCTAGAAGGCTTAAGATTTGTGAAGCAGGAACTCAAATTTTTACTAAATTGAGCTCAATTAAAGACCTTAGGTAAGTATTTGAACCTTAATTTATGAATTAAAGTCATCAAATATACGAATTCAAGAGATTATGTGATTGAACACAACAATTAAGCTAAGAATGGAGAAAGTGAAGTTAATTCATACATACATGCATGAATTTATTGAATTCTATCATTTTGAAAATAATTTTTTTAACTATGTTTGAATTGAGAATCATATCATGTATGCATCCAATAATCATATAGCGACTCTAGTTTAGATCCGACCCGTTAATGTTTTGGATCCGGGTTTCATTGTCTTATATGATTGTTCATGTCTTGTTTCCCCTTATTCATCATTGATACTGGTTATTGGGGTGTGATGGTTGCATTTGAAGCAGGTTGGTTACTTCTTTTTAAATTTGTTGTTGCCTTGAAATTCTGTCTCTTTGCTCGAGCGGTGTTTGAAAGCTCTCAGTACTTTTGCAGGTCTGCAAAAATACTGGAAGGGTGCTGTAGACACCCCATTTTTGACCGTCCTCAAGACTTGGGCGTCACCGTTTGAACACTCGGTGATTATCCATGTTTGTGTTCGTCTTGAGTTCCCGGAGGTCTCGGCCACGCGCCCTGCCTCAGGATCTCTCAACTTGACTGTTTTGTGTTTGGTTTTGCACCAAACACTTGTGTTTTGCTTTTGAGGGGCAGGGAATGGCTTGTTGGCCATCCCCACACCCCACCGGCCATGGCTCGAGGCCACCGGCCACTGTTTTGTTGCCATCGGCCAAATGTTTGGCCGGCCGGCACTATTTTTGGTCGGTTGACCATGTATTTGGTCAATTTGGCATTTTTGGTTGGCCGACCACTGTGTATCTGCTTTTGCAGATATTTTTACGCCAGCTGTGCTAGCTGGCATGCACTTTGCACCCCCTCCATACACGTGTATGGAGGGATTTCACTCTTGCTTAGCTTGTTTTGTAAGCTTTGCAAGAGTCATCCTCTATAAAGAGGAGGCTTCTCCCCCCTCCTCTAGGGTTACAAAAATTCCATAGGGTCTCTGATATTAGGGTTAGGGTTGTGTATCTCTTCTATCTCTATATCTCCCTCTCTTATGTGTATAAGTGTGTGTTTGTCCTTACTTTTGTGCACAAACACCTAGTTCTATACCTTACCATGGTTGCTGAGGAGCCAATAGGTTGTTCTTGAAGTTCTTGAGTGGATTCAAGCTTGGAGAAGCAGCTAGAGTGCTGTTCTTGAAGGGGTCTACAAGGGTAAGAACTTTACCTTGAAATACCCCATTTTTGCATAGTCTTTTTGCCTACCTTGCATCTGTTTTTGAGCTTAGTGTATAACATATAAAAGTCTTGTTTTTACTTCCTTAAAATAGTTGTTTAAGGTCACTTTGTTGTTTGGGGTTGTTTGACCCCTCTTAGGCCTTGTTTGGCCCCATTTTTGTGTTATTTTGGTGAGCTCCGGGACCACCTTGTTTGGGCCTCCTCACCACTGAAATCTTGAGGGATTTCAGTGGTGAGGATGGTGTCTTGAGGTCCTAAGAAGGAGAGGGTCATCCCCTCTCCTTGTTGTCTTCAAAATGTGTCATTTTTGCCTCATGTGTGAGCACCATTTTTAAGTTCATGTTGGCCATGTCTTAAGTGTTATTTGTGCTTATTTTGCCATGATATAGCACTGTTTTTACTTGGTTTAGACACACCTGTAACAAGTCGCGAGGGACCTCGATGCTATAGTTCGGACTCGATTTGTCACGGTTCTTAATCTGAACCAAAGAGTCCAAATCCGGCAAATCGTTTTGAGAAACAGATTTTTTGAAAGAAGTGCCAAACATGGACTGCTTTGCCAGATACAGAGTCGCCACCTAAATATTTTTGAATGGGGGAATTTAGGAAACCCTGACTCGGTGCCAAAGGCCACGTGCCCGTCATCACCAAAGTTGCCTCGGCTCGGGAACTTGGGTACGATTGGGGAAGGTTAGCTATGAGCACCCCCTCTCGCCCGATCCGAAGATCGGCCTTTACTAACCATGATATCTGATTTTGAAAACGTTATGTGTTCTTATTCCAATTAATTAGCTAAAATTACTATGTGATGCGCACAACACAAAAGTATAGACTAGATCGCCTAATTTGGAACGAAGCATTGCATATCCGTTTGTTTGGAAATGTTTTTGGAATTTGCTACTTGCAAGTAGGCTAAAATATGGATTTCAATGAGTTGTTCCAACTCAAACAATCCAACCTTCACCCACAGGCATTCAGGCAGTTTATATCACATAAGCAACTAGCCACATGGTAAGCATACTGTCATGTTTAACATTCACACTCATGCGAGATGCTAAAACATAAAATACTTACAGTGTACTCCAAGCCAAAACAATAAACCTGTTAGCAATCATGCATGATCCAAGTCCATGTTTAAATGCCTAATGCAACGCATACGGAATGTCACTAGAGTAGGCTCGGCTAGTCTATGAATGACATGTGAAAATGCACAAGTAGCATGTATTCAAGTTAGATTTGAAATACTTATGCAATTAGTATGATGCGCCGAGTTCGGTGCATGCAATACTGATGAATGATGCAGGCATGCATAGCATAAGGTATGCTAAAGTAAACATGTCCTAATACTAACCATCAAAGCAGGTAAGTAAAAGGGAGAAACAAGTGGGGTTGGAAGACATGCACAGAAGCACGCACGCACACTTATTACAATTGTGCCCTCGCTCGGAGGGTCCGAAAGAATAATACAATTTAACTAACCAACAAGCTAATTAAATATTACAGACCACCTAATTGAATAACTAGCTACAACTAATTATTACACAACTTAATTAATTGACAAATTAATTAATTAATAAATGAATGACAACAAGCAAGTAGGGAAAGCAGTAAATGGTGCTATTCCAGCTCTGTTTGAAGAAGAGGGAGACATGCATGCTTGCTTCAGTTCTTCACCTCGAAACGCCTTCCGGTTGCTCTTTAGAGGCTCTGTTTGCAGGGTGTCTTCCAGTGCTTGTTGCTGAAACTTACCAAAACACTTCAGGGGAAGCCACCAGTGGCCTGCCGGCCATGAGAGGAGTACTGCCGGCCAAGGATGGCACACTGCCGACCAATGGTAGCACACTGCCGGCCATCAATGGCAGGCTGCCGGCCACTGGTGTGCTGTGACACTAAACTGCAACGAAGCACAAAATAGAGAAAAAGGAGGGTTTCCCAGGGATATGTACGCACCATGGCACTCCAAATCACCTCAAAACATCAAGGGAGAGGCCAAGTCGGATCCACGACCATCAATCACGCATCCCGATGCATGACGGCCAAAGATCCGACTTATGCAAATCAATAGGAGAATGAATGCACAAATACAACAAGTAAAGCCTAGAACTCTATCATGAATCATCAAGAGCTTCGCCGACCGAGAATTGAGACACGTTCCATCACTTGAAGTATGAAACGCCTCTCGTTCCTCTTGTTCGGATTAACACTTAATCCAAACAATGCAACACATAAGCATGGCAAACATGCGATATGACCTAAGTGTGCAAACATGCAACTAACTCAAGCATACAACAAGCATATGAGCATGATGTGAGGCAACAACCTTGGACATCATGACAAAATGCAATATGAACATGTGAACATGCAAGGCATGCGAAGCTAAACAAGTATGCAACGACATACGAAATGAAACAAGCATGCGACAACATGGTAAGATGGGCTTACACCAAAGATGGACGGCTCTCAACTAGGTCCAAATCAGTAGCCAAAGTGATGGAATTGAGCCACAAAACACACTTAAGCATGCAAAATGCGAAAGGTTCATCAAAGAGGCTTAAAAGGGCAACTCTCAAAAGTGCCTAAGAAGTGACAACTGTGCAAGTGTAACAACACTATATGCACTGAAATGAGATGATGAATGATGCCAAATCATTTAACCAACGCAAGTAAAGCATGCGAAGATCCTAAGTCATGAATGCTAGCAAAGAGCAATACAAAGGAGGCATGCAATATATGGTATGAACGCATGAACTAAGCATGGACAGAGCTTGATTAAGCCTAAACAGGGACTTAAACATGCTGGAATGAAGGCTCAAACACCTAGACAAGCAAGCATACAAGCTAAGTCTTAAACTAGGCAATAATGCGCGACATTCAAAGACACTTGAAGCATGAATGAAGTGGGAATGTGGCAATGGTACATGCTCTGAAATGAAGTATTAAGTGATGCCAAATCATCTAAATATCTCAAAGATAGCATGCATGAATCACCGGAACACAAAGCTTGCAAGGCCAATTACATTACAGCTATACAAAGCATGCATTATTTAACTATGAACTCAAAGACAGAGCCAAGGCAGTCCCAAAACTTGAACATTTCTAGTTCAAAGCATGGCCAAAAGGTGCTCACAAGATGGACTAAAATAGCACGCAAGATTGGCTAGTAAGCATGAGTTGTATGGCATGTATATGAAGCATATGAAATCTCACCAAACCAGCCAAAATCAGTGAACAAAACATGCCAAAATATGCTCAAATAATCATGGAAATGCAGCGAAGGCATACAAAAATGAGGGGCTTCTTTGGAGGGCCATACAAGGGGTTGTTAAACACATGCAAGATGGACATTCAACAAGGCCAAACCAACTCTGGAAATAGCCTATAGGGGTCCTAAAACCCACTGAAAAGGGCCTAGAACAAGGCCTAGAAGCATGCAACTAAGAGGTCCTTTGGAAGGCCAAAAAGACCACCAATCAAGACAAGGAGAGAGGGGGTCACCCCCCTCTGATTTTGGCTCTCAAAACAGCATCTAAGCCACTGGAAATCCACTGGATTTCAGTGGCTAAGAGGCCAAACCATGGCCAATGCAAGTGCTCTAATACATGGCCCTAATCATGAAGAGATGAAGCATGCATAGGGGAAGATGACCCCAAACAGCAAAGAGACCTTAATCAAACCTGAAGAGGATGTGAAAACAAGACTTTTTTCAGTTTAGGTCGAGGTCCAAAAAGGCTCACAAATAAGGCTAATATATCATGCAAAAACAGCCTTAAAAGAGAGATTGAAAAACAAGGAAGTAAATGACTTCAAACAGCAAAGTGCCCTTAAACAAAGTTGAAGAGGAGCTCAAAACATGACACTTTTCAGTTTATGACAAAGTCCAGAAGAGCTTGAAAGTTTGGCTAATAGATGAAGCAAGAAAAGGCAAGAAAAAGGGAAATAGAGACTTACCCTTGAAGAGCAGCTTTCCAGCAGCTTTTGGTCCAAGATTCTGAGTTTTCAACCTTTGCAAATGGCCTCCAAGATGCTGGAATGGATGGTGGAGGTGTTGCACTAAGGGTTGTAGTGTAAAAGTGCAAGGAAATCCAATTTCTAAGCACAAAACTCAAGCAATATAGAGAGAAAGAGAGGTTTTTTGCTCTTAAAAAACTCAGAACCCTGATATAAAGGGAGCCCGCTTGCTTATATAGAAGAAGGCAATGCAAAGCTTCTCCAAGAAGCTTTGCAAGAGTTCCATCCCTCCATACACGTGTATGGAGGGGAGATAACAAAAATCCAGCTGGCTCAAAAGATCTGGAGGAAAACCAGCTGAGATAGGGGGGGTGCCGGCCATCAGCAATGGCCGGCAGTGCCACACTGATGGCTGGCAGGGCTTCATCAGTGGCCGGCAGGGTCAAGGCCATGGCCGGCAGTGCCATGCCATGGCCGGCAGTGCACCACAGGGTCCACTCTGAAAGGACCTAGTCAAGGTCCAAAAATGAGGCAGAAAGGATACAGGGTCCGGGAAGCTCGAACCGGTGACGTTCCGCCGCGATAGTCGAGTGCTGGGCGAGCAATCGAACCAGTTGTTGGGTGTACCTACAAGCACAACCAAGTCTAGAGGACGGTCAAAAATGGGGTGTCTACAGTTGCCCCTCTTTGACAGAACTCGGAAGTCACAAAGTGACGGGAGTGAATGTCAAAGCCCAGAGACGACCCATTTTTGACAAAGCCGAAGACTCAGACAATCAATCAATATAAGCATGCAGAGATGCGCCCGAAGGCTGGGGGAAAAATGCAAATGATATGCAAGATGCAAGAGCATGACTAGCAATCATGCTACGGACGCTGTAATGAAGCAAATCATGCAACAATTTTAAGCAGGTGAACACGAATCCAACTACACTACAATGCAGAAAGGATATAAGAGAATTATGCAATTCTTACCACGTTTCACGCGGAATGAATCCAATACCTGTGCGGCTCGTCTGGTTGCACCAGCTTCAAATGAACCGTACATACAATATCGTGCCTGAAAAAAAGAAATGAACTTAACAGGTGCAATATCGTTAGAAACATGCATAACAATGCATTTGAAAAATGCGTGACAACGCAAGTCGAGGGATGCATAACACATGTAAGTAAAGCACAACGCGACAACGCGTGCAATGTGTAAAACATGAATGAACACATGTAAGTAAAGCACGCAGTAACAAATGCAATGTGTATAGAAACTTGAAATTGAACATATGTAAGTAAAGCACAACGCGACAACGCGTGCAATGTGTATAGAAACTTGAAATTGAACACATGTAAGTAAAGCACAACGCGACAACGCGTGCAATGTGTACAGAAACTTGAAATTGAACACATGTAAGTAAAGCACAATGCCACAACGCGTGCAATGTGTACAGAAACTTGAAATTGAACACATGTAAGTAAAGCACAACGCGACAACGCGTGCAATGTGTATAGAAAATTGAAATTGAACACATGTAAGTAAAGCACAACGCGACAACGCGTGCAATGTGTAGAGAAACTTGAAATTGAACACATGTAAGTAAAGCACAACGCGACAACGCGTGCAATGTGTATAGAAACTTGAAATTGAACACATGTAAGTAAAGCACAACGCGACAACGCGTGCAATGTGTATAGAAACTTGAAATTGAACACATGTAAGTAAAGCACAACGCGACAACGCGTGCAATGTGTATAGAAACTTGAAATTGAACACATGTAAGTAAATCACAACGCGACAACGCGTGCAATGTGTACAGAAACTTGAAATTGAACACATGTAAGTAAAGCACAATGCGACAACGCGTGCAATGTGTATAGAAACTTGAAATTGAACACAAGTAAGTAAAGAACAACGCGACAACGCGTGCAATGTGTATAGAAACTTGAAATTGAACACATGTAAGTAAAGCACAACGCGACAACGCGTGCAATGTGTATAGAAACTTGAAATTGAACACATGTAAGTAAAGCACAACGCGACAATGCATTTTAGAGATAAGGAAATGCATGACAATGCATGTAAGCTAGATGGGTGTTCATTATAACAAACAAATGCAAATCTGACACTAACAGAAGAGAAAGATGCTTAATAAAGGCATCTTAAAAGGAGACCTCTGGTTTACCTCCCGGAGGGTTTGGGATGCGTCAGAAAGATACACCTTGTACGCATTGATGGGTGTAAACCATCGTATATTGAGGACGTGATTGCCGAGCTCCCACGGAGGCATCTCGAATCAAGTTTTGAGCATTCCACAGGATTGCTGGGACCCGGGAACAGATTCTAATATCAAATAGGCCAGGAAAGCTGGAAAAGACTTGCTGGTCACCAGGGACAACCGCCGGCCACTGCCGGCCATATGCATCAACTGCCGGTCATCTACAGCATGCTGCCGGCCACCGATGTCCCCCTGCTGGCCATCGGTGGCAGATTTGGGCGAAAGGGGCCTTTAGGCCGTGGGTCTTTAAACAGGCTCAAAACCAACCCATTTCTTCACAAACCCTTCCATAGAAATCACTTTTCTTCCTTCCTAGGTGTGCCTTCTCTCTAGATTCACGCATTCTACGCGTTTCCCAACACCCTATTCAACCTTGCATCACTAAGGATTCTTGGTTTTCTTTGATTTGAACCGATCAGAAATTGCATCTGAGGCTTCTTTCATCATTTCCCGCATTCAAGGATCATTTCCCCCGATCTTCTCTTGAGGTTAGTTCACTTTCCCGGGTTTTTTTCAACTTTTCTTGAATTTTCTCTCTCTTAGGGTT